>CM076577.1:891361430-891693930 GCA_034641835.2 Pinus albicaulis
TCCTCTGCTTCTCATATGATCCTGATTCACAACAAAAACATCATGTTCCTCTGTCTCGTGTCGATGATGTGGGAAACATTATGGCCCACCTTCGATCAAGGTCACTTCCTGTCGACGTCAGCTCATTATCCAGGAAGTTGATCTAGAGACTCCTTTATGGTACCTTGGAGCCTGCATGCCTTAATGGCAGGTTCGTCACATTCGACGTGGGGTTTTCATCATCCATGGCCTCCGTCCAGTCGATTGCGGGAGTTCGATGCCAACTCATTGATTCTGGCAAGTGGGTGTACATGGTACCTTGAGGGGCCATTGTCATTATTGGTGGTTCCTCTGTGCAATCTCTATGTGACTCTCATCATTGATTTGGTAATCGGACGATGTTCTTGCATGTTAAACTTCATCTCACATATTCTGCATGTGTGAACTTGTACTTTGTTTGGGTCGAGATGGAAGCGCAAGACCCGGATTGTGTCTGACCTTAATCGATTGCGATTGTGGTTATTATCATTTATGTACATGACTCAACGATTGGATGGGCTGAAGCCATACTGAGTCTATTTATTTGATCCTGTTGGATTAGCGCTTGTACCATGAATCACGGATTATGATGTACTTTGTTTTGGATGGGCCGCCCATACGCATATACATCATGTACTTGAGATATCAGTTGTATCTTTCTGCGCAAGTTTTCCGACGGCGGGCCTTCAGTTGAACATGTTCTCGTAAAGCATTTCACCCCTCTCTCTCGGGCCTCATACTTTAGGGGGCATCTGTTACACAGTAATTTGTCACCGTCCCTACCATTCCCCGTCCCGCACAATGGAGGACCCATTTTGTGACCTGTGAACATTTTCATGCCTTGAAATCATCATCAATGCATTCCTCTAAGCATGAGCTTCAATTGCCCTAAAGACATCTCCTTGCAAAAAATCATGAAAACATCTCCTTTTGCATTGGCGCGGGCAGACAGTTCATCACTCGCGCCAATGGGGAAAATCCTACAAAGAGGTCGCGCCCACTGGCGCTCTGTCCCAGAGCAGCAGTGGCGCCAACCAATTTAAGGAGTGTTTTTTAAATAAAGATGGCGGAAGTTATGTTTCAACAAACTCGGAAACCATTGCCTATCTTGAGTTGGGAGGTTTGGCTGCGGGAGTTCCTTGGAAGGGAAGTGGTTTGCCACCTCTCATGGAACCTTCCTTCATGATAGGGCCAATCCCACAATAATAGGGATCCCAACTCCCTCCTTCCCCATCTATAAAAGCTTGCTCAATTCCATTGCAAGCTAGTCTGGAAGTGCCTAAGCTTTGAATCTCCAAATTCCCAAGAGCCTTTGTGCTGTAAGAGCCCTCTTTCTTCCCTTAAGGCCGACTCAAGTAAGGAGACTATCGTCGAGAGAATCTGGAGAGGTTTGCCCTTTCCCTGGCGAGCTTTGCGAGACGTGAACGACTGGAGACCCATCCGAAGGAGACCGCGACGTCAGAACATTGGTTGTACTCTCTTTCGATTGTTATTTAATGAATGATTACGGTTATGGTTCCACTCTATTTTCACTTATGTTAATAATGAGTTATATCCTTTCTGACTGATATATAGCTGCGTATTCTGGATTTTATGCTTGTATTCTTGTTGTTTCTTGCATGTGCAGGTGTCCATACGCGGAGATCGTGGGAGGATCGTGATCTGCCGAGGCTGAGGAACGAGAACGCTCTCTTCTACGGATCATAGCATTGGATTCCAGGTAGGCCTCCATCTTTGGTCTTTTATTCGTAACTAGGAACTTGCGCTGTAACATTTGATGATTGTTGCTAGACCCCTGCTGGGCTAGTAGGGATCACCTCTGTCCGCAGAGGGGATTTACCTCCTCAACACCAAGCTAAAAAAAAAACAAAATATGTAAACTGGATGAAGGATCTTTTTAGCGAGAAAAAGGAGGTTGTTCCATGATAGGAACCAGCTCTCCATCAAATATTTTGCTACCCAAAGCCCCATATCTTGCTGAACACCCTCCTTAGATAGGAGGTCTGCATCACAGTTTCATTCCCTATAAATGTGACAAGAAAACATTTGATTAAAATAGAATTTTAAAACCCAGACCTCATCTAATAAAGGAATCAGAATGTAATTTAGGCATCTTTTAGATCCGTTAAACCATTTTATGATATTCATAGAGTCGCCAAAAATCTGGGCTTCTCTCAGCTCAAAATAGGAGAGCCAGCACAAAAGGATATGAAGAAATTTAAGTTCTGCAAAGTTATTTGCTCTAGGCGGGAGACCAACCAAAGCTTTGTACACTTTCCTAGAGGGGAGGTATGATGGTGAGCCCTGCTCCACACCTATTTTGAGGATTAGATGCCCCATCAAAATAATCCCATCAGATATCTCCCCTAATTTCTTCCATTTTAATGACTCTGACATGCTGGGGTTCCAATGGGGTGGGAATAAATTCAAAGATAGAAACTCCTTCCACTGCTAGAAGGTTGATGGGAAACAGGACATCTTGAAAAATGACTCAGTTTCTTGCAATCCAGGTTCCCCATACTACAATAAGCGAGATGTTCCTCACCCTGTCATTTGGTGCTTCATTCCACCATCTCTGCCATGCCTTCGAGATGGTTTAACCTTCCCATTTCTAAGAATATTTTAGGAGCCTCAAGGTTTCAGTTCAAATACTATTTTTAAAAGCATAAGTGAGAAAAATATGGTTCACAGACACCCAGCTAAACTTGCACACAGAGCACCAACCAGGACCAATCTTTCCCCTTCATTGAAGGAGTTCCTAGGAGGGCACTTTGTTCTGTAGGATGCATCAAAAAAATTGTTTTGATTTCGCCAGACCTTTTAACTCCCACAAGGATTTATACCACAACTCTATCTCCTCCCATCCCTTCTATGACATTATCCATTTGTAGTCGTATTTCGGTGTGTACTGACCCGAGGGGGAGTGAACCCACCTAAGCTCATCCGATCTCTCCTGAATTATAACGTTTGATATATGTAGCTCACTTATGAAGCCCTGCCACTCCTCATTCCACTTGTCTTCAAGATGTAGAGCCTCTCCTGATATCCATGCTTGTCTCCACATGGTTGACTAACCAACTTGAGCAATATGGCTCAGGGTGTTGAATGTTGGTGTGTTATATTCTTTCCATGACTAATCACGCGTGGGGGGGCGACAACCCCCCCGTAATTGCGCTGGGTGCAGTAGGGGGTCACAGGGGGGCGGCACCCCCCCCTGTTGGGGTTCGAGGCAATGCCACAGGAAAAAAAATTTGGGCCTTATTTTTCGGTGGGCGGACCCGCCCATGGTTTTTTGCATGGGTTTGCACATGGTTTTGGGGCATGATGGTTTTTGGCCCCTATTATTTTGTAGATCCAGTCAAGGGAACTACAGTTTTGTTCTAATCCAGGGTTAATGGATTGGGGTTTATGTATGCTTCGGCATGTATATATATGTGTTGTAACACTAAAAGGAATATAATGAAAAATCAAGCTGGTCGTCCCGATTTGGGATCCAGGGGAAAATCTCTGTGTTTATCTGCTTTATGTTTTATGCTCTTGCTATTTTTTATTTTCTGTTTTAAGATTCATTTGTAGATAATTTTTGTACAGGGTTAAAACCTATATTTGGTATCAGATTTATTTTAGCTTCAAGGGGACGCCTTTGCTGTTGAGGGGTTTTTTTATTGGGCCTGAGGTAGATCGTGTTCAGTGGGAGATCTACGGGATCGATTCTTGCACTGAAAGAAGATGGCGAGTAGTGGAAAGATAGAGATTGAGAAATTTAATGGTCAGACTTTTGAGTTGTGGAAGCTCAAGATGGAGGATCTGCTGGTGGATAAAGACCAGTGGATCCTGGTAGATCTAGGTACTAAACCAACGAAAATGTCAGATGAAGACTGGAAAAATTTGGATCGGAATGCGAAGAGCACAATACGGTTGTGTGTCTCAGATTATGTATTTTTGAATGTATCTGGGGAAGCTACAACAAATAATTTGTAGGACAAACCTGGGACTTTGTACCAATCTAAGTCTCTGGTAAATAAATTTCTCTTGCGAAAAAAGTTTTATAACTTGAGGATGAAGGATGGAGACTCGGTGATAGAGCATCTAAACTCCTTCAATACTGTGGTAAGTTAGCTATCATATGTTGATATTAAAATCTCATATGAAGATATGTGCATCGATTTGTTTTTTTCTCTACCAGACTCGTGGGACAGTCTGGTTATTGCAATAGGTAGTAATACAACTACCTTGAATTTTGATGACATTGTCTCAACCTTGTTGTTGGAAGAAATGAGATGGAGAAATATGGAGGGTTAGAATGGAAATGCCTTATCTATACGAGGAAGATCCCAGAACAGAAACAAGAATAAGGTTTCGAGTGGGAGATCTAAATCTAGAGGGAGAATAAAATCTCTTGGAAAGTTTGTAAATGTGTGCTGGAAATGCGGAAAGGAAGGGCACTACAAAAAGGACTGCAGATATAAAGCTCTTGAGAAAGGAAAGGGATCTGATGATGCTCCTTCTACAGAGGCAAAAACCACCTTGGATGAAGGTGGGGATGTGTATTTGGTTTCTTCTTCAAATACACATGTAGATCATGAGTCATGGTTGATTGACTCAGGTGCATCCTTTCACTTCACTCCCCATAGGGAGTGGTTCTGCGAGTATGAGAAATATGATGGCAGTGATGTCTTCTTAGGCGATGATAGGAAGGCCAGAATTGTCAAACGTGGAAATGTCAAGCTGAAGCTGCAAGGTGGAAGGATTAGAACACTTCCTAGTGTTTTTCACATTCCTGCATTGGCTAGAAATCTGATTTCTGTAAGCAAGATGGATGATGCAGGTGTAAAAATAGTGTTCGAGAAAGATACCTGTAATATGGTTCGGGAGCACTGGTATTAATGTGGGGAGTTTGAATTGGAACTCTATACAAGCTTCAGGGCATCACTGTTATTGATGGGTGCAAGAGTTCTGTGGTTCCCAAAAGTGGAGCGGAAAGCCTAGCGGTCTCTAGAGAAAAGACCATTCTATGCCATCAAAGGCTTGGACATATTGGAGAGAAGGGCCTTCAGATACTGCATGGAAATGGTATGATAGAAGGTATGTCTAATAGCTCTATGGATTTCAATTTCTGTGAACATTATGTATATGGGAAGCAGAATCGGGTGAGTTTTCCTTCTGGTGCTAAGAGGGTGAACAAGATATTAGAGATTGTGCACAATGATGTGTTTGGACCTGTGTTGGTTCCATCACTGGGTAAGTTTGTGTACTATGTTTCTTTCATAGATGACTTCTCAAGGAATACATGGATATATTTCTTGAGGAAGAAATCTGAAGTCTTTGACAGATTTAAGGAATCTAAGGCTCTGGTGGAAAACCAGACAGAGAAGAAGATAAAGGTGTTGAGGAAAGATAATGGTAGGGAGTTATACAAGAAGGAATTTGAAGAGTTCTGTAAGAAGTGTGGTATAGCATAGCATAAGACTACTCCATACACACCTCAGCAAAATGGAGTTGCAGAAAGAATGAATAGAACGCTGATGGAAAAGTCAAGAAGAATGCTCAGTGGTACTAGGTTAGGACAAGAATTTTGGGCAGATGCAGTGGAGACTACATGTTACTTGGTTAACATATCACCTTCATCAGCGTTGGAGGATAAGAATCCACATGAGGTATGGACTAGTAAGAAACCCTCTCTTTCACATCTGAGGGTATTTGGATGTGATGCATATGTACATGTTCCAAAGGATAAAAGGACCAATTTGGATAATAAATCTGAAAGTTGCATATTTATTGGGTATAAGGATGGTTTAAAGGGTTACAAGCTTTGGAACCCAGAAACAAGGAAGGTTGTGTACAACCGAGATGTGGTGTTTGGAGAGGTGAAAGATTTTGTTAAACACGAATTCCTACCAAAGGAACCTGAGAAGATAGCGTTTGAGCTAAAGGAGGATGAATCAGACTCTACAATAGAAGAAGACTCAGAAGAGGAAGAGCCACAAACTCCAGCTATGAGAAGATCAGTTCAGGAAAGAAGGCAACCAGAAAGGTATAGTCCACCTGCTTTGTATTCAAGTTTTTCCTTAACTATAACTGATGATGATCCCAGAACTGTCAAGGAGGCAATAGATTTAGAGGATGAAAAACTCTGGAAGGAGGCCATGGTTGATGAAATGGCATTCTTGCATAAAAATGAGGCATGGGATCTAGTGGAGTTGCCGGTTGGAAGGAAGCCCATCGGGAGAAAATGGGTGTTTAAGAAGAAGATGAATGTAGAAGGCAAGGTGGAGAAATACAAATCTTGGTTTGTAGCAAAAGGTTATTCTGAGGTGTCAGGAATTGATTTTGGTGATATTTTTTCTCCTGTTGCCAAAGTTACTTCTATTAGATTACTTTTATCTGTTGCTATTGCATTTGATTTTGAGGTAGAAAAGATGGATGTGAAGACAAAATTTCTTCATGGGGATCTAGAAGAGGAGATCTACATGAAACAACCTGAAGGCTTTATGGTGAAGGGGAAGAAAGAACTGGTATGAAGGTTAAAGAAGTCTCTGTATGGGTTAAAATAGTCACCAAGGATGTGGCATTAGAAATTTGACACCTATATATGGGGACTTGGCTTCACCAGAAGCAAGGAGGATCACTGTGTTTATTTTAAATTAATTGGTGACCGTGTTATTTATTTGGTCTTGTATGTGGATGATATTTTTTTGATTGGAAATGACAAAATAAATTATCCAAGATTTGAAGACCCAACTATTCTCCAAATTTGACATGAAGGATCTTGGTGCTGGAAACTATATTTTGGGCATGGAAATTAAGAGAGATCGGGCAAAGAGGAAGCTCTAGTTAAACTAGAGGAAGTATGTTGAGACTATATTGCAGAGGTTCAATATGCAAGATAGTAAACTGGTGACTGTTCTTATTCCTATAGGTGTAAAACTGTCTGCTGAACAGTGTCCCAAGACACAAGAAGAAGAGGAGGATATGTCCCGTGTTCCATATGCAAGTGCAGTGGGTAGCCTGATGTATGCAATGGTTTGTACTAGACCAGAAATTGCACATGCAGTGGGAGTATTGAGCAGGTTTATGTCAAACACAGGGAAGGAGAATTGGACAGTAGTGAAGCAGGTTTTCAGATATTTGTGTGGCACTAGTGATTATGGCTTGTGCTACCAGGGAAGGCGTGGATTGGAAATATTGTTGGACATTCGTGGTTTTGTTGATGCAGACTGGGCTAGAGATCTGGACCAAAGAAGATCTACAAGTGGGTATGTGTTTGGCCTATTTGGAGGTGCAATCAGTTGGATGATTAAAAGACAGTTTGTAGTGGCTTTTTCAACTACAGAGGTAGATTACATAGCAGTCACTCATGCAAGCAAGGAAGCAGTTTGGTTTCAGAGATTGTGTTCAAGTATGGGGTTGGTGAAGCAAACTATAAGGATAGATTGTGATAGGCAAAGCGCAATTTTCTTGGCTAAGAACCCTGCTTATCATTCAAAGACAAAGCACATTGATGTTCAATATCACTTTGTGAGAGATATGGTTGACGCTAAAAGGGTGTTGCTAGTAAAGGTGGACACCTTGAAGAATGTTGCATATGGATTGAAGAAGTTTGTGAGCACTCAGAAGTTCTGTTGGTGTAGAGAAACAATGGGTGTTGCAGAACTGGGCTAATGACTAAGCTCTCTTGTGCCCCCCTGTGGAAATAAAAAAACAAGTGGGAGAATGTTGGGTATGTGTTATATTCTTTCCATGACTAGTCTCGTGCATGGGGGCCACACGAGAGGTGATAGCCCCCCTATACATTGCATCAGGCGCATCAAGGGGGTCACAGGGGGGGCGGTAGCACCCCGAGAAAATTTTTTGGGCTTTATTTTTTGGTGGGCAGACCCGCCCATGGTTTTGTGCATGGTTTTGCACATGGTTTTGGGGCATGATGGTTTTCATCCCCTGGTATTTTGTAGATCCGATCAAGGGAACTATGGTTATGTTATAATCCAGGGTTAATGGATTGGTGTTTATGTATGCTTCGGCATGTATATATATGTGTTATAACATTAAAAGGAATATAATGAAAAATCAAGTTGGTCATCCTGATTTGGGATCCAGGGGAAAATATCAGTGTTTATCTATTTTATGTTTTATGCTCTCACTATTGTTTATTTTCTATTTTAAGATTCGTTTGTAGCTAATTTCTGTACAGGGTTAAAACCTACACTGAAGCCTCGATGATCCAGATGCTCAAGTGGTTCTCTAGAGAGAGAATAGCCCCCATTATACCCCACCCACAGATCATGACCCAAACTTACTTGATCATCATCCCCAACATGCTAAGCCAGTTCCTGTTCGATGATCTTGATTGATGCCAGCGTTGCTTTCTAGAAAATTGAGGAATTTTTCAATTTCTTAATAGGAAGATGCAACCATTCGATCATTGGCATCGGGTCAATGTATTTCCTTTTTATCACTGGCATCCATAGGTTCTCCAGGGTGATGAGTCTCTAGCTCAGTTCTGTTTCCAGATAAATGGTGAAAGAAGTGAGCTCCTTGATTCCCCAAACTCCACGGGCCCTTGGTCACACTATTTTCTCCCATGCCACCCATGGCATTACTTGTTCGGACTTTGGACCTGACCATAGGAACCTCTTGCAGAGTTTATTAATTGTAGAGAGGATGCTTTTTGGAACCCAAGATAAGGTTGCCTAGTACACTAGGATGGCCATAGCAATGGATTTTATTAGCACAAGCCTCCCTACTCGGGAGAGCCATTTAAAGCTCCAATGCTTCATCCTTGACTCAATTTTTTCCACAAGATAGTGCCAGTCCTGGATTCGATAAGAGTCCAGCTTTAGATGGAAACCCAAATATTTGAAACTGTCATCGATGAATTTTACTTCAAATGGAAACACATATGAGATTCTACCTACTTTGGCTCGAGATAGCCCTTCCAAATTAATGGAGGATTTCTGGCTGTTGATGCTTAAGTTGATATCCTTTAAAAAGAGGTCCAGCACTGCTTTGATCCTTCGAATATCTTATATGCATCTATTAATAAACAAGAGGATATCGTCTACAAAGAGCAGATGGGTTATGGAAAGGTTGACAACAACCTAAAAACCTTTCACCTCCCCCTTTCTTTTAGCATCATGAATCATCTAACTAAGCCCTTCCGTAGCAAGGAGGAAGAGGAGAGGGGATAAAGTGCATCCCTAGTAGAGGCATATTTGAATTTGAAAAAAGGTAGTAGAAGCTCCATTGATCAAGATGATAATACTGGTGGTTGTGGTACACCCCATCACCCAGTTGATGAAATCAATCCTGAATCTAATATGAGCCAGGAGTAGGCGAAGGTACATCCAACTGATTCTGTCATATGCCTTGGAAAGATGAATTTTTACAATGGCTCCTTTTTTGCGGCTTCTTTTCAGGTTGTGAATAATTTCATGTGCTACCCCTACTACCTCATGAATTTTCCTTCCATCCAGGAAACCAAATTGTTCTAAGGAAATTTTTTTTGAGAGGAAAGGTTTTAGACGGGTTTCTATCGCCTTTGCAATGATTTTATATATGCAAGTACAGAGGGAGATAGGTCTGAAGTCATCAAATGATTTCAGATCCTCCTTCTTGGGAATGAGGGCGAGGAAAGTGGAGTTGAAAGGCTGATAGATGGTACCCATGTGCCTTGACTCTTCTACGAGTGCTAGCAGGCCCTCTCCCAAAGATTCAAAGAAGTGTTGGAATAATTCCACCGTCCATCTGTCAGGCCTTGGGCTCTTATATTTCTTTCCTTGAGAATCCCTTCCACCTCCCATTTTGATACAGGATCCATTATACTGTCATTCCATTATTCTTCAATATATCTGGGAAAAAAATGGGCTACCCTAATCCCTTTAGCTATAGAAACCTACGCAGGGGATTTGAATAGGGATTTGAAATGCTTACATCCTAAAGATAATAAGCCCTCGAAGGATCAAGCAATACTTCCTTCCTCTATTTTCATCCCCCATATAGTATTAATATTTTTCCTTCCTTCTGCATAGTTTTGGAAAAATTTCGTGTTTTCATCCCTTGTTGCCAACCAAATGGCCTTGCTTTTGAGTCACCAACTTTCTTCCTTTTCCAATAATATTTTCTTCCATGATGATTCAAGGCTCTTTACTTTGTCCCTCTTTTCAATGGAGACATAACCCACACCCTCCGGCCTCTCAAGGAAATCAAGTTCTTCATTTATCTTTTGCAAATCTTCCTCCTCCCTATTTTTTTTGACCTTTTCCTATTCCAGTGTAGATTTTTTCATTCTCTTGAGGTTCTCCATAAATAGCGAGCTCATACTACCCAGCCCATCTACCCCTCCCTTCCTCCAAGTGGCATGGAACAAAAGGTTGAAAGAATCATCTTTGAGCCACGAAGAGTTGAACTTGAAGGGCACCCCTGGTTTCTTATAAGGACCCTTAATCTCTAGGAGGATGGGAAGGTGGTCAGATATACCCCCTTCCCCAACCTAATGCCTAAAAACAAAGGATCGAGCAACCAACTCTTCATAAAGGAGAAAATGGTCCAGCTTCTTTGCCACCCTACCCTCACCAATTCTTCTATTCCTTCAAGTAGCCCTGGGTTTAATCAATTTTGCATCGAACAGGTGAGAGGAAACCAGCTTGTTGAGGAAAAAATCAATAAGGGGGTCTCCACGAGCAAAGGGGCCCAGGATTCAGATATCCCCAGGGAAAAATTTAGATCTCCTCCCAAGATGAGGTTAGGGTTTCTCATACAAGAATTTGCAAAGAGATTGTTCTAGTGCTTCACCCTATCCAGACAAGGGCCATACACATTTAAAAGTATCAGAGAGTGACAGAGGTCATTTGGATAGACCTCCATGTCTAATTCATTTTCGAAACCCCAAGAGGAGATATCCTTCAATCTTCCATATTTTATTCCCATCGCCAAACCCCCAGACCTTCCTTGGGCATCTAGAGCCTGGAAGGTCCACCCCGGGAACATCCTGGTCAGTGCTCCAATCACTTCCTGCCCCATCCCAAAAGTCTCCTATAACACAAGGACCTCTGGCTCGTAGGACTTCATTATATCCCTAAGTGTTAATGTTTTGGGTTAACTAGCAAAACCCCTACAATTGAAGGAGAGGATGATCATCGATAACCCAGGGAGGGGGTCTGCGCTGCTCTAAGCACCCAAAGTAAGGAAAGATTTTTCGCATCCACTATGTCAATTTTGGCCCTAACCTGGGCTTTGGAGAGGTTGGATTTCCTACCCCTCGTTTTTCGAGGGCCTACTGAAATAGGTTGAGTCTCCAAACCTCCAATTACCTCCTCCTTCATGGGTTTCTTCATCAAAGATCTTAAATTATAAGGGGGATTTTTAGGGATACTCGACAGAGGATGGGGAGATCCAAGTCCTTGTACAGGGGGGCTTCCAAGGAGATATCAGGGATGGAGGTTATGATACTGTCCAAAGAATATAACATTGTGCATTTGCATATATTCCAATTGAGATGGCCAAGAAGGAACAAACCTTGAGATAGAAAAAAAAGAAGTACATAAAGAGGAGGAAGGAGGAGAGGAAGAGACCAGGATCATAACCTCCTGAGAAGATGTCTCAATCTTAGCTGCATGGAGGGGGGAGGATGTTGGAGGCTGCTCCAGTTCTTGCTCCATTTTTATAGGACTATTTTTCTTGACCAGTAATTCTATAGGGGCTTCTTTTGTCTTATTGTTGACTGCTCCTTCGACCCCTTCCATTAAATCCTCCTCAGATACTCTGGGCTCCTCTGGAACTGGTGGCCTAACTGGCCCTTGGGTTTTCTTCTTTTGTTTCCTTCTCCTTCTCCTTCTGTACTTAAAATAATATTAATAACAAAAAAAAAATAATGTGGGCAAAGTCCACAAAATAAAATATTTCAATGTTTTATATTAAATAAAATTATGGTCAGGCTCCGAGGTTGAGCTGACAAGAAGTTATCCTTTCAGTTGGATTTTCTTGGTACAAATATTATATGGACGTAACTATGAAGTTATCCCTTCAGTTGGATTTTCCTGGTACAAATATTATATGGACATAACTATCATTGATCTTCAGAGTCTATGAACCACATAGAAAAAAAATGAAGTAAAAAAAAAAAAATTAATTTTAAATATGTATATATTATTTATATAGTTTTATAAAAATTGGAAAAAATAAATACCTATTATTAAAACATTTCAAGTAGTCCTACTATTCTACATTTTGGCCCCTTTTCAAATATATATTTTTGTCAATTTTACCAAAAAATCAATAAATATTTATTGGAGTTATGTGTTTAGGTTGTATAATCTACACAATCCAAGTGCCCAATGAGATTTTCAAGTCACTGAATCCATTTATGCATTCAAACCATGGATCTATCAAGTGCTAAGAAGAAACAAATCTCTCTAAGTGAAAACCTTTTTTCAAGTTTTTCACTTTAAAACAAGTTTTCATCTCAAGAGAGTTGATCCCTCTCGGCCCTTGCTAGATATTTGATTAACATGGATATATCCCAGTACTATCTCTTATGGACTACACAACGAAGAAATTTTGGTGATAAAAATCCATGGGTTGATCATTCTTATTCCATCCAATAAGAATACTAGTCCCAACCATTCTCAACTTAGTAAAAATTCCCAAGATTAGCTTATTAAAAAAAAAAAAAAAAAAAAGAAATACGACAATGCATTTTTCTCAGTAACCCCAATAAACTTTGTCTAGACTCTTCAAGTGATACAAATTTTGTGTATATATTTGGCCCTTGTATCTCAAGTCAGCATGAATGTCCTTCTTATAATCCGATTGGATGAATAGGAGGCATATTTTTGGTAACATATGACCCACCTTCATATTTGACATGTTGACAAAAAAAAAATCAAACATTTAAATTATAATAATTCTTGAGGTCAAAACTCTCTTAAAAGTGGATTTCTCACCATCATGGCTGAGAAAAATTGTCCTTTGAGCCACACCTTGATCTCAGGCTCGTCAATTTTTTTATGCTAGCAAATTGGACATCACAATTTATATACTGTCATTCCATGATTTCAATTTGTATCACAAGTTCTAGGCTCCTTTGTCAAGATTTCTCTATAAATTGTATGTAGAGATGTGACCTATGTATCTTTAAATACTATTTATTGATTTTATTACCTCTTAAACTTGCTTTAATTCTTTCTCACACAAATAATAACATTCAAGAAGTCAAGAAACCCCCAAAGGGGAAACTATATTAAATAAAAATATTCCCATTCGTAGTTTGTATTGTACAAGTAAGCACCATAAATGAAAGGCGACCATAGTAAAAGATGTCATAATTACATTTTTGGTTCAAATCAATTCCTCAAAGTCCTCCATAATATCTCCATAAATTCATCCATAAATATCTAAAGAAACATTCATCCCTAACATCACTCATTTCTCCTAATCTCTCATTCTCCATAGCCTTATATGCTTGGTATAACTTATCACATTTTTCATCACATAATTTACATATTAAATATTGCTCACAAGTAGGATTTATGCCTTTAATTAAATATGTTCCCATTTCAACAAAGATAATTAAGAACTATTTTTCATGAATCTTAGAGGAAAGACAGAGGATCCTCCAATTATCAATGTGGTGGAACAACTTGTTCAACTCATTCTAGGGAATATCTTTGATAATCCTCCAAATTGTGGATGTTTGGGCCCATTTTTTAGATGATCTGACTCCTTCCTTAAAATACATACTTGTTTTAAATATGATTAATATAAAAATATTATGATTTGTGCAATGATTATTGTAAAATGATTACTAGTTGAGTTATGTGATATGCCTTTGGTTTGGTTTGTGATTTTAATGAGCTTAATAACTTATAATGATGAATTAATAATTTTTTTAAGTAGGTTGAATCCAAAGGATAACCTTAATCAACCTACACTTGAGGAAAAAAATAGGCCTTCCCCTTCTTAAACTTATAGAGCCTCATGAATCTTTGATGACTCAAAACATCCAATCAACAATATCTCAAATCAATTTTCTGATTGAGCAAAATGTCTAATTATCAAAGGAATTTGACCCTTGAAAGAAGGATCACTAAGTTTAAAGATCCTAGAGATAAGAACCATTTAGTGAAGCATTAATTGAAAGGTCGATGGACCAATCCTTTTGTAAAAATAATAGCTACGGGTTAGTTTTTAGTTACTCTTTTTTCATTCATAGCATTGTGTTGTCACCACTACAACACTCTCCAAAATTTTGCTACATTCAAATTTTGGAGCCTACCTAACTGTCATATCATGTGTCACTTTGGTCATCAAGTGTCGCTTCATGTCATTTTACATGTTTCAAGTGTTTTTTTTCATTCCTTAGAATCGTCACATTGTTTATAAAATCTATGGTTCACTTCACAGTCATAATACATTTGCTAGTCATAAAACGACACTCTTGGTCGTAGTCACACACACTTAGTCTATTGTACTCAGAGGGTGTTTTTAAACCAACTTTTTGATGCATAATTCTCAGTAATTGATCCTATCTAGGGTGTTTTGATGAGTTTCTATGTGTCACACCTAACTTTACTCTTAACTCATAATGTTTCCCTTGTCCTGACCTTCCATACTTCAAAAAAATGTGGTTTGCAAATGCTAGCCCACCAAGGCCAAGAGAGCGCATAACACACTCTTAAAGCTTAGTTTGGAATCCTTCCCTGTTTGGACTGCGCCCTGTGTTAATTTTTCATAAATAAGCATTGTTGTTTACTTTGATAGTTTCATTTCTTCATTAACATGTTGTATTCACACCAAATACTTTTGCCATTTTACAAATATATATCATTAACCATCAGAAAATGAAACTATGTGGAAAGAAAAAATCCACCACCACCATCATCATCTAAGCAGTAGAAAATAAAATATCAAAGTAAGAGGAGCATGAACACATAGAGACACCAGGATTGGTTTGAGACCAGGGAAAAACCCATTATGGGGAAAACCCTTGGAAATTATTCTTCTTAGATATTCATTGAATGATTCAACAAAAAGAGTACAATGATCCATGAGTACATATATTTATGATGCAAAAAAATAGCATACAAGCACTAAAACCATACCCAAGATTATGCATGAAGGGAACTAAATTTGAGAACTGAAATGCATTGACATTGGCTGTAGAAAACCGATGAAAAAAACTAAAACTTAATGAGGACTAAAGATACGTATGCAATAGAAGCAACCATATCTGATCTACAGATCTACAAATCTATAATACCAAAACTCAGATTTGAAATATCACCAAGTGATATCAACTCTAAAGTCCTAGATCTGAATCTAGGAAACTGTCAATGATGATTTGACGCAACTGTGACTAGATGACTGAGGTCTTAAAGTGCTACGCAATCAACTGAAGGTTATCCAAATCTGATCTGCCCAGTAACTCTCTGAGTTCGGGCTTAACATGCTAAGCCTGCGGCTCTGGGGCTATGATCGGTTACCACAACACCCTGTACCCACGGCTGAGTTTCAAAAGAGACAGATATGACCTTAGGGCTTTGGTTGCACCCTTAACATGTTGTGCTAGCGACTTTGGCACCTTAGCTGTGGATACAACACATCCTGCCCATATCTCTACTTCAGTACTGTCGCTACCAAGGCATTAGCTGCCCGCGAATCTACTTCAATAGAACCTATTCTGGAATGTACACCAAACTCTAATCTCGATCCACTGCATGCCATTGCATGAGCTCCTTCCGAAGTACCTATGCAAGCCAAAACATAAATATAGAAGAAATAAACCGATGGATGAAAATCATATATCGCTTGAGCTAGTGTGCAAATGAGCTTGAGGTTGCCCCTATCTATAACTTTGTGAGTGACTGCTTGGGGCTTTGACCAGATCAACATGTGGTTAGGCCAACCCATAAAATATTAAATTAATTCATACCTTAACTTTTTCTTAATCGATTGGGGTGATATATAGGTCAATTTTGATCCTCTCGAAAAGAGGAATATCATTAAGTTATTATCTTAATCATCTATTCTATAAAATGTGGAATTTGAGCTTAGTTACAAAAATTAACACTCCAATTCAACTAGGAAGAATTTAATTTTGAAATCTATGCTTGTAGTACTCTTCATCATGGAGACATCACAACTCAACTCAATTTGCTAATATTTTTTCATAAATCAATATGCCCTTATTATATTCATGCATCACCATGTGTCACCACTGAACATCTCTGTCATGAATTCATCATGCTATGAACCTTTCTTATTACAAATCATGAATGTACTCTTCATGCTTATTTTTGTTTATCTCTTGATTGTTTCTACTTGTATGCTGAATATTCTCAGATCTAGAAGAATAATTTTTTACTAGAGGGGATCTTGGGCTACCACCCTTCATTCATTAGGCTATCATTCTAGAGTATTTTCCATGAGGTTACTACCCAAAATATCATCATCGAAGAGAATATCAACATGGAGTACATATCAACCTGTAATTACATCGGGGAGCGCATCTCGACCCAGAATATCATGTGGGAGATATACCTCTACAACCCCATGTATAGAAAATAAGATACCCATCCATGTAGGGGAGATCATCTCGACCCTGGTGTCACATCGAGGAGCTCACTCTCAACCCGGAATCGCATATGGTTATTTCATATCAAGGATCTCGCTCTCAATCCAAAATCACATAGGGTTATCCCAACCCATCCTATTGCCTACTGATATTACCATCAATGACCCTGAATAGTCATGTGGTAGAACACTTACATCATAATCCATCTTGGATGAGATACCCAAATTACCAAGAGGTGAGGATAACACACCTCCAAGCCTCCTCAACCCATTCGCTAAATGGGGAGGGCCAATCCCAACAAACCCTGTGGGTATGATGCCAACTGGGTTATACTCTGCATAGACCAACCTGTGGAGGAGATTCTCGACTTGTCAAAATGGACAAGAATCACACACATCCCACAAGTGATAGATAGGGGAGAAAATTCTTCGACCCTATTTTCCAGAGTTCCCTCAACCCCAGGAGTCCTCAATCTCAATTCCTCTTTTTGGGAGCTCAAACAAAAGAGGAAGATCTGGCTCAGTGTCCTCGATCAAAATTTCTCTCATATGGTATCTATAGATTCATGTACCTACAGGTCATCAAATCAAGTGTTATGTTAGAACATACATCATCATGTAAATCGCAGCAAGATACCAATAAAAACAAGATACAAAAACCATCCTCCATCTCATGGAGGTGTCAAATGCGCATGGATACTATAATAATCCTCCCTTCCATGGAGGTCACATGGATATTATAATCATCCTCCCTCTCACGGAGGTGTCAATTACAAGCCTCAACTTGTCTCGAACATCTACACTGTCTCAAATGAATGGAGAACACATAGTCCCAACTATATGTATTTTGGATTCTTTGTCATCATCGTGTATCCATGTCTTATCCAAATCATACTCAATCAACTCTCTAAGGAGCATCTACATCATTCCTTACATCTAGCTTTTCTAGGAGCATTGTACCCGAACTCGGTTGTGCTAAGGAACTATCGTCCATGATATCATGGCAAATATCATATTAAGGCAACATCCAAATGTGATTCGCCAGTGGAGTTGCCAGTTGTTAGTATGAATCTTGATTCGAGGTGTACGAAAAAAGACCACTTTAGTTGCGCATAACAAACAGCCCTAACATCATAAATGATTGCTAATATCTTCAGATCTACAATTAGTTAACCAAGACAAATGCTGCAAAAATCTAGATCTATGCATGAAAAGACATTAAGCATTAAAAATAAGGTTTTTCTCCATGCATCCAATAGACAAGACAAGAACAATATTTTTTGAATAATTTTATATTAATGGCACCTGGGAGGAAAACAAGAAAGGTGTTTCCAATTCTCCTCAATGGGATGGGTTCTTGGAAGTCCTCAACACTTTAGATCTAGAATTTATCTCTCTTGTTGGTGTAGAAAACCCAGACAAATATAGAACTCAAAGGGAGCACACAAAACAAAATAATATAAAATATGAAAATGATAATGGCTCAAAGTCAGACCAAGAGCATATATCTAGAGTGATCTAAGAGGCAACAAAAGGTGATGAATGGTAGGAAAAACCCTTCTATTTATAAAAAAATATTAGGTCATTCTAGATCTTGGTGCATGATTAAAATAATATTAACCAAATCTAGATCCACCTTTTATGGAATATTTTATTATATTTGTTGGAGGGGAAAGGAATTTGACTTGGGTCAAATCCCTTTATTTGTAAATAATAAATAAATAAATGATTTATTTATCATTTTAAGGAAGTGTTTGAATGATAATTAAATAAATAATTGTTTATTTAATTATTTATAAATGATTTAGTCATATTTAACAAGGAATATTATTTAAATAAGATTTAAATAATTATTCCTAGAAAATAATAAGGATTTATCTAATTAATTTCCTTGTTTTGGGTTAAATATGACCAGGAATAATAATTAAATTAATGTTTAATTAATTATTCCATGAGGAAAACCAAACAAATATAGATTTGTTTAATATTTCCCCTTGGGGTTTCCTGTTTATACCATAAACAACCTAATAAATGTGTTTTATTAAGTTATTTTACATAGTGAAAGCAATTTTACGTAGGGTAAAATTGGTCTACATGGTGTACATGGGTCCATCTAATGATAATAGGTTACATGACCAAAAATTGGTGTAAGAATACTAATCGAAAACATCATTAGTTTATTCATGCATCTACATATCATGGGAGAAATATCTCAACCAAATAAAATATGTTTGGTGGCAATTTTGAGTGAAGTAGCTCAATCATGAATTCAATCATGTTCTATACACATCATATACAGATGAATGTTCAACACAGAACATCAATGCTTCAACCAAATACCATACGCCATATCATGTTAAATCAATATTTTAACTTTAAATCAAAGTATCCAGGGATTTACATTATACTATGACATTTCAATAGTCTTGCTATATGGAATTTCTTTCCCAAATTCTAGAGATCAATTTATCATGCCATGATACATCATTAAAATATTAAAAATTCATCTCCCTCTTACTGATATTTTCAGAGGCTCATCACCTGTCAATTATAGACTATCAGTATGTATAATCAAATCCATAATAAAAAATCAAGACCATACCTTGGAACTCATTATCCCGCCTTCACCAGATAACAGACACATATAAACAAATATGAATCAAGGAGTTTTCATCATGCAACACTCTCGAAGGCCTTATCATTCCAACATATCAAGTCTTACTCAAATCAATGTGGTGTTAACTAAATTAGCTCATCCAAGTTTAGAATCCAGTGACAACTATTATCAGACATTGATTTCATAGTTATCTATTCTTTCAACCAGAGACAGGTAGCATACATATCAAGTCTTGACTTCATTTCATGTAAAACTATTCAATTTTGTCATTTAACATGTCATTATAGGCCATTTCCATCATTATATGTAAGTGCATATATATTACGATTAAATCATGCATGTTCATACTAAGTCACAACAACCATTGTGCTAGGAACAAAGAGGCCAATACAGAACCATACGTCTGTATACTCACATACGACATTGAAGGTCAATATGTATACATAACATAGTCATATAGGAAAATCAACCATCACCAGATCAAATCATGTCAAATCCAAATGTCCAATCATGGTAAGATATATCAATCCAAACATGTCTCAATCATTAAGCATCATATCATAAGTACCAAACATAGTTTATCAATATCATTCAACCAAAACATGATGCACAATACTTAAACACAAAAACATATCCATATGAATGTCTTAGTCACCTGCACACACAAGTTCAGTTCAAACATATGAACTCTCCCAGCTGATAGATCTTACTGCCATCTGCAATACATCTGCAGAACTAACATCTTCCAAGTGACCATCTAATTTCATGCTAAATTCCAACAATACCATAAATTAGTTCACAACGATAAGACAAATAAGAGATCCATGGATTTAGAGTACAAACTAAATTCATTATACAAATATTCAATTCTGTGTATCTCAGGCATAATCACATCTATGAGCCTTCCTTTGTGTGAATGAGGCTCAGACCTCTATTGTAGACTAACAATGTCAGATACTTAAATAATATTTCTATAGATCATAAACTCAAAACATGAAAAATAATATTTTAGGAGAGAGGTTCTCCTTTTGAAAGAGAATCCACTTCATTCATGTCATAAACTCGTCTTTACAAGGATAAAAAAAAAGCAGATCTATCATAAACACATATCTATCATGATCATCAATATCATGTCATCCATCTTTCATCAAGGGCGAGACTAGAAAGATTAGGGCGACAGGCTGATGCGACATCACAACCTTGAGATCCAATAACAATACATCAAGATAAAGCATTTAATTTCACCACATGCTATAACCACAGATAGTCATCAATCTGTAACATCAATCTCATAAATATGCCTTTATAATCACGGTTTCCAATACCATGCATATAATTATCAATAGGATCAATTTAGTTTAATAGATAAACAAACAAGGTGAAATTACTCTTCTCTATGAGCTTTCATCATGCTAATCACAAGTATTATCAATACCATATCAATGAGGTAAATTTCCATAAGAGATCCAACATATATTATGCATATCAAGAATCAAAAGTACCATCCACTAAAAATCATAATCAATATCTAAAAGCAATAGATGTTAGCCACACATTAAGTTATGCTACTATATCCATGATCAAAAATCACATCAAGTACTCTCATAGAATCAAGAAGATCATCATGATCAAACTATTCAATACCAGGTGCACCATTTCATCAACATAAATATCAATCACTCTTATATGTGCATGCATGAGCCATCCGAGAAGTAGAAATTCTCAATATACCGAAGGGCTTACCTAGACACCCAACGTTGTAGCTAAATCATAACATTAAAATAATATACCATGCATGCCTTACCATATTACCTGTGCACCTTCACATAGGAAAATTGTAGTGTGCAAGTGCCTCTTTACCATTTTCTAGATGTAACCATATTTCCCTTTCCAGATCTAGCTGCATTTCCAGATCTAGCCAACTTTCCCTCATTTCCCTATCTATATATCTTTCCTACATTCCAAAGATCCTCAAGAGAAATATACTCATCACATCTCATCATGGAGGTTAGATATATCCAGGTGCTAAAATATACATATAGCAAGTAATGACTAGAAACTATAATCATAGAAATTGGATCCATCAGCATAAACAAGAGTAAGGGTTATAAGTCAAAGAATATTTATCTTCAATGAGAAATGATCCTCTCTTTCTTGAACCAGCCTTCAAGAGTCAATCATAGATCATAAATCAATGTTTCTTCAATCAAAAACTTAATCAATAACCTGGTCATTTCTGTCAAACCGATCCAAGTGCTTGAGCATATTTACAAAGGACATGCGAGGGTTTCATAAACCAAATCTCAAGACTTTACCATAAAACAGGGTTTCTCTCAAACCCTTACTAACTTCCTAGGGTTTTATTCATACCCAAGAATTCTTTTAGGTCTCTACCATCCTCTACTTTATTCCATAGAAGTGTCTCCTTGGGGTGATCCTCATGGATTTTCTTCAACCAATTTTGATACCATGTTAATTTTTCATAAAGAAACATTGTTCTTTACTTTGATAGTTATATTTATTCATTAACATGTTGTATTCGCCCAAAATAATTTTTCAATTATACATATCTAATAATATCATTAACCATTAGAAAATGAATCTATGTGTAAAGAACAACAACACCACCACCACCACCATCATCTAAGCAGTGGAAAATAAAAGATCAAAGGAAGAGAAGCGTGAATACATAGAGACACAAGGATTGGTAAGAGACCAGGGAAAAACCCACTATGGGTAAAACCCTTGGAAATTCTTCTTCTTAGATATTTATTGAATGATTCAGCAACAAGATTACAATGATCCATGAGTACATATCTTTACGATGGAGAAAAAAAATAGCATACAAGCACTAAAACTATACCCAAGCTTCTTCATGAAGGAAACTGAATCTGAGAACTAAAATGCATTGACACTAGTTGTAGCTAACAGATGAACACACCTGATACTGAATGAGGACTGAAGAAATATCTACAACGAAAGAAACCAGATCTGATATATAGATATATAGATCTATAATACCAAAACTTGGATTTGAAATATAACCAAGTGATCTAAACTCTGAAGTCCTAGATCTAAATCTAGGAGTTTGTCAATGATGCTCTGACGCAACTGTGACTAAATGACTAAAGTCTGGAAGTGCTACACAATCAACTGAAGGTGATCCAAATCTGATTTTCCTAATAACTCTCTTAGCCACGACCTTAACATGCTCAGCCCGTGGCTTTGGGGCTTTGAGCTGCTACCACAACACCCTTTTCCCGCAGCTGAGATTCAAAAAAACTCGATATAATCGTAGGGCATTGGCCGCGCCCTTAACATGATGTGCTAGTGGCGTTGGCACCTTGGCCGTGGGAACAACACATCTTTCCCATGGCTCTACTTTAGCAGGGCCACTACTAGGGCCTTAGCTACCCATGAATCTGCTTCAATAGACCCAGGTCAAAAATGTGCACCCGAATTTGACCCCAATCCATTGTGTGCCACTGTGCGAGCTCCTTCCATCGTACCTTTGTGAGACAAAACATAAACATAAATGAAATAAAATGATGGATATAAGTCATAGATCACTTGAGAAGGTGTGAAAATGAGCTTGATGTCACCCCTATTTATAAATTTGTGAGTGATCAATTGGGGATTTGATTGGATCAACATGTGGTTAGGCCAACCCATAAAATATTAAATTAATTCATAACTTAACTTCTACTTAATCGATTGGGGTGATATATAGGTCAATTTTGATCCTCACGAAAAGTGGAATATAATTAAATTATTATCTTAATCATCTGAGCTTTCCAATGTGTAATTTGACCTTGTTTGAAAAAATTAACACCCTGTACCCTCCCAAAGTGGATAATGCACTTCCAAGCAACATCCTCTCCTTCCCCTTCCAAATTGTGCCCTCAAGAAATCCTCTTTCTTGGCTGAGAACACAACTCATAAAAATTGCTCAGTTGGCCTCCTTCAAACCTTTACATTGTTCCCTACACCTTTATCTGAGCACATGGCGCATCAAAAATGAACATCAAGCCCTCTTAAGCCTCCACATCATGCTCTACACCCTCCTTGTTGTTGGAAATATGATTCTTATGGGTGCATATGTTTTCCTTGATGGAAACTATATTATAATGAAGTATATGACTTCTGGAGAAGCACAGTGGTTTGTAGAATGTCTAGCAGAAGAAAATTATAAGTCCAGGAGAAGATGGTTAATATTCATAATTTGAGGTTCTATACGGGAGTTCATGTAGGCCTAGTCGCGTATACACATGGAAAAAAATGATCCAAGTTGCGTATGCCTTTTGCACTCTAAAATTATGATACGAGGGGGAATTACCATGGTTCTAGCCCACAATATTGAGCGTGGTGTCATCTATTTGATTTGTCCAAGAATACCATCGGCACTTGTGTGGTTTTGGCTCATGGTATTGATAAAGGCCAAACCTATATAAGGAGAAGAAGACCATAGTGCAAGGGTGTGCAGGAATAAGGGTTTGAATTGAATACTTCTCTCTAAAGTATATATGCATGAAATGGGTTTTGTTTATTGGTAGATCTGAAATTATGATGCACTCATGGATACAATGATGGATCAGAATCTCTAGACCTAAAATGACTATGTATTTTATTTATCTATTGATGAGATGTTTAGAACTGTGACCTGACGCATGTTTGCTGAAGTAAAGGGTAAAATATGGTAAGTCTATAGATCTGATACTTTCTACAGTCTTGAATATTTACATATCTATACGTTTGTTCGTCATGGTGAAAGTGCGTATACATGCGGGTTTGTTTCAGCAAAAGTGTGTATGGAAGTTAGGGTTTTTTTAAGCTTGATAGAAGGTTATTTGTTTATTGCTGTTATATTTTTTTTGCCTATCAATGAAGTCTTCATGTAGATCTGGGATTGTTTGAATATTGTATGCGATGCTAGTTGAATATGTACAAATCTAATCAATGAGTGATTAAATATGATTAATGATGCTGACTGAATAAGGGCTCTACAAATCTGTAAATATATATGACTGAAAGTCTCAGATTTGTTTCTGAGTCTAATCAAATTCTAGAAATTCAGTATTCATAATCTATACATAGGTTGGTGTGTAGGAAAGTGCGTATACACGCAGGTTCAGTAAAGTGAAGTAGTGTATGGATTTAAGGTGATTTATAGATCAAGGTTGAAATTGATTCTACATGTTGATTCTGAAATCTAGGTTTATTACTCTGTTATGGTTACATTGATCTCATTGTTCTATTTGAAGTTTGGGTTATATCTATTGGTGTTGATCTATATATTGAGTTGTGTTGAAGCTGTTGGATCCAGTGTGAAAATTTATGAAACGTGGTCTATAGTGGGTCTGAGAGTTTAAGCCTTTAGTGTGGAAGTATAAGCTTCCTGCCAGTTGAAGCTGGTGTTCTGATCAGGGGGGTTGAAGCTCCCTTCTAGTAGTGGCTGGTAAATGAGGTCAGGGGGTTGGAGCTCCCTTCCAGTAGCAGCTAGAGAATGAGAGAAGGTTGCAGCTTTTTTCAAGTAGATACCTAAAAACTGATATGATTATGCATCAGTACAACATTGTAACAATTTTTCTATATAATAAATATTGAAGACAAAGATGACAATAACGATGGTTTTCTCTCGAAATGGGTTTCCACCTTAAAAATTTGGTGTTCATATGTGGTGCTCTTGTGTGATGATTTATTATGTTATTACTGCTCATATTTACTTCTTAACTATCGGATACATAACTGATGATCTGGGTTAAAGAATGTTTCTAAATGTTTATCTAAACAAGTAAAGTTATCTGAGTATACACAAGTTTCTGTTGGGATAGCCATGTACATATGCTAGTTGGGCTGATCAAAGTCACATATAGAAAGTAGTAAGAGAAAAGTAAAAGATTTTGATTATTGCAAATATTGATTCATCCCCCCCTCTCAGTATTTTTCCCAATAATTGGTATCATAGTAGGTCCTTCTGTAGAAGCTTAATCACTACAAGGAATATCATCTAATATGCGAAATCAATATGGGACAACATCTATCAGACCTCCACTCTTCAATGGAAACAATATGATCTTCTGGAAGACAAGGACAATATCCTATCTTCAGTCTCTTGGAGAAAATGTATGGGCTATAGTTGAAGGCGGGTACCAATATCTAGCCTTAGTTCTAGCTGATGCAGTAGCAAGGAAAAACTATGAAACCAATGAAAAGGCTATCAATGCTTTATTAGGGAGTCCCACTGAATCAGAATTTGTCAAAGTTATGTAGCTAAATACATCAAAGGAGATATGGGACAAAATAATTCTAAGCTATGAAGGTGATGCCAAGGTAAAAATCGTTAAACTCCAAAATATTAGAATTCAATATGAAAAACTCAGAATGCATAATGATGAAAGCATTGCTAGTTTCTTTTTACATCTAGATGAGATCGTAAATCGTATGAGAAATCTGGGTTAAAATATAACTGACACCACTCTAGTAGAATTTTTTTAAGATCTCTAACTCCTGAATTTGAGTCAAAAGTGTTTGTTATTGAAGAGAAGTAGGATCTACAAACTCTTACTATTTTTCAACTTCATGGGATTCTGACCGTGTGTGAAATGAGGAAAGGAGGTCCATCTAAAGTCAAAGAAGCTACTTTTAGAGTGACTACAAAAGGCAAGGAAATGGAAGAACAAGAGAGGCCAAGGTATGTATCAAAAGAAGACGAGATAAATTTTGTATATAAACTACAACTTGGCACTGGAAGGTTCAGAGGTAAGCTTCCTTTCAAATGTTTTTCTTGTGGAAGAGTTGGTCATTACACTGCTAAATGTCCTCATAAAGATAATCATGAAAATGAAAAGGAATTAACAAAAGGTAATAAGAAACGTTTTATCAATAGAAAAAGCTATTATAGTCATGAAGATAGTGATGGTCTATCAAATAGTGAATAATGGGAATCTAATCAATATATTAGAATACTCATGGCATACGAAAATAAAACTATTGAGGCTAAAGATACTTTTATGGATGCTTTAGAAGAAAATGATTTTCTTGAAGAAATCAATCCACTCAAACATGTTTGGAAGAAAAAAAAATAGCCATAGATACTCTAAAGAATCAACTTATAGAAAATGAGAAGCACAATGAGAAATTAGAATGTGAAATAGTAAGTCTAAGAAAGGAAATTGAGAAAGTGAAAACTTTAAATCTTAGATTTGGTAAAGTATCTAAAACCTTAGATGAAATAGAAGGGTGAAACGCTCTCCTCTTGTAAAGAAAGGTATTGGATATATCAGAGAAGCTTCTCAATATTTAGCAACAAGCTATCTAAATGTTGCTAAAGCCATTCAAAAACACTTCGTCACTCAGCAAAAGAATAAATATAATTCCCAGGTAAAGCATGACCACTTCAATTCAAGAATGAACAATAATAGAAATCAATAGGTAAACACCAATAGAAAGTTCCATGATCGCATAAATTTCTTCTTTGATGGACAATGTTTCTCATGTCATAATTTTGGTCATAAAGATGATCAATGTGTTACATAGAAAACCATCATGAATAGAGAAGCAATAAAGCAATGAAACAAGACAGGAATAAAGAAGAATACCTATAACAACTTTTCTCTTCTTCAATATGAAATTGAATGTTCTTATTGCAATAACTTTGGACATGAAGAATTTGAATGCAGGAGAAAACTTCAGCCAAAAGAACATATACCCACAAACTCCAAGGTATGGAGAAAGAATGATTTACAAGTTAAAATATGTGGCATATATTTATTTGCAAAAGGAGAAGAAAATCAATGGTACATTGATAGCAGATGCTCAAAACACATGGCAGGTGATAAAAATAAACACCTTTCATACAATGCTTTAGAGAAGGAAAATAATGTTACTTTTGGAAATGACTCTCCTGCCATCATTAAGGGTAAAGGTTTTGTTTTTCTAAAAGAAAAGGTGAAACCTAACAATGTTATGTATGTGGATGGATTAAAGCATAAATTGTTTAGTGTGAGTCAAATGTGTGATCAAGGAAATGAAGTTGTCATTAGTTCAGAATAATGTGTAGTTCATGAACTTGACACAAGAAAAACCGTAATAAAAGGAACTAGAACACCAAGAAATTTGTATATATTGAAATATGGCCAAGAGAAATGATATTTAGGTAAATCTACAAAAAATTGGTTATGGCACAGAAGATTGGGACATTTGAGCTTCTCTCAAATAAGAAAATCTAGCAGACTCAAAGTTGTTCGTGATCTACCGAACATCACTTTGCCTAAAAGTACCATATGAAAATCATGCCAATTTGGTAAGCAAACCAAGGTGAAATTAAATGCCAAAGAAGGATTAGCAAGTCACCTCTATGCGGTCCTGTAAGGAAAAATTCACCTTGTGGAGAAAAATACTATATTTTATTTATTGATGACTTCTCTAGAATGTGTTGGATTGGTTTACTGAAACATAAAGATGACGAATTTGAAAAATTTAAGATCTTCAAATATTTGGTTGAAAATGAATTAGATCTAAAAATCAAATGTCTTAGATCCGACCAAGGAGAACATATATCAGATGAAATCTTTGATTTTTGTGAACATTATGGTATAAAAAGATAGTTTTCTATAGTTGGAACTCCACAACAAAATGGCGCGGCAGAAAGAATGAATAGACCAGTTCAACACATGACTCGTGCTATGTTTGATGAATATGTAACTCCTGATACCTTTTGGGGAGAAGCAGTGCATACTACAATAAATATTCTCAACGAGGCTCATGTTCATGTGAACGGTAATAAAAATCCTTATGAGATTTGGTATGGTAATCTTCCCACTGTGAAGCATTTTAGAGTTTTTGGAAGCAAGTGTTTTATCAAGAAAAATAATGAAAAACTTGGTAAGTTTAAGCCTAGAGTAGATGAAGGAATATTTCTTGGTTACTCTTCTAGAAGTAAAGCATATAAATGTTACAATAAAAGACTTCAGAATATTGTTGAATGTATTGATGTTGTAACTGATGAGTCTTTCACAGCTCCCAAAAGGGAGATAACAAACAAAAATGAAGATGATGATGATGTATATTTTCCCTCATCAAATAACAACAATATAGAAGGAGAACCCAATGAAGCACCAGAAGAAGATATATCAGAAAAGGCTCCAGCCAGGTATGTTCAAAAGAATCATCCATAATCTCAAATATTGGGAGAAAAGGGATAAGGTGTCCAAACAAGAAGAACTCTTGTAGGATCCCCTAGCTATCTGGAATTCTTATCCACTATTGAACCACAAAATGTAAATCAAGCTAGTAAAGATGAATGTTGGATTCAAGCCATGAATGAAGAACTTGATCAGATTGAAAAGAATCATACTTGGGAATTGCTTCCAAAACCTCAAGATAAAAATGTTATTGGAAAAAAATGGATATTCAAAAATAAGTTAAATGAAAATGGATATTTTATTATAAACAAAGCTAGACTTGTTTGTAAAGGGTATGCTCAATAGGAAGGCATAGAATTCAAAGAAACATTTGCAGTTTTAGCTAGAATTGAAGACATAAGAATGTTTCTTGATTTTTCAATTTTTCAATAGTTCAAAGTTTATCAAATGGATGTAAAATCTTCTTTACTCAATGGTGATCTAGAAGAAGAAGTTTATATAGAACAACCAGAAGGATTCATTCTAGGAAATTATGAAAAACTTGTTTGCAAACTCAAAAAGGCTCTATATGGTCTCAAACAGGCTCCTCAGGCATGGTACTATCATCTTGAAAAATATCTTCAACAAGAAGGTTTCACAAAAGGATCTACTGATAATAATTTATACACAAAAATTGAGAATGATAAACTGTTAATTATTGTTTTGTATGTTGATGACATCATCTTTGGGAGTAATGAAGATTCCATGAGTTAGAAATTTGCTTCTGTTATGTAGCAAGAATTCGAAATGTCATTACTTGGGGAACTAACATATTTTCTTGGCTTACAAGTGCAACAAGAAACATATGGCATATTTCTATCACAAGAAAAATATCTCAAGAAAATCCCAAAGAAGAATGGGATGGAAGATTGCAAACCTGTGAGCACTCCAATGGTAAGTGGATGTAACCTCAGTTCTCATGATAATTCTCAAAGGGTAAACCAACCAGAATCTATGATTGGAAACCTGATTATCTAACCAGGACTAGACTAGAAATTATGCATGCAGTTGGGATTGTTGGACAATTTCAAGCTAATCCAAAGGAGTCACACCTTCAGGCTGTAAAAATAATATTCAAATATCTGCAAGGGACTCAAGACTTTGGTTTATGGTATCCAAAGAATGTTGATCTTAATCTTCATTCTTACACAGATGTGGATTGGGCTGGAAATGTTGATGATCAAAAAAGCACTAGTGGTGGTGCATTCTATATGGGCCCCTGATTATTATCTTGGTTCATCAGGAAACAAAGTTCCATTTCCTTATCTACAACAGAAGCATAATATGTAGCTACCGCATCATGTTGCACATAACTTCTTTGGATGATGTAGACATTACAGGATATTCAAATCAAATGTACTCCTCCCATCTCCATCCTATGTGATAATACAAGTGCCATCAACATCTCAAAAAATCCTGTTATGCATTCCAAGACCAAGCACATTCTTATCAAGTATCACTTCTTACGAGAACACGTGCTTGAGCAAAAGGTGAAATTGGAGTATGTTCCATCTAAAGAACAAGTTGCTCATATATTTACTAAACCTCTTCCAAGGGAAGCATTTGAATATCTCATACAAAAGCTGGGAGTTGTCTCTGCCTCACTTATTAAATCAGCTTGATTTCAGAAGATTGAATGCTGTACGCAAATTTCATGAAGGAGAATCATGTATATACGCGGGTATCTCTGTATAAAAACGCGTATGGTTTTTTCTCACAAAAAATATATGGGTCAAATTTCAAAACAGTCTGTGGTGTTTATGGGTAATATATGTTGGTTCGGTATTCATCTTATAGTTCCTTTATTTTACATTTATCTCATTGATGAAGATGCTTTTATTAATTGGTTGTTGAAAGTGTTCAAGATGCACATGTATAGTGGGATCATTTGTCTAGCTAAAGAGGCTACATAGTTGGAATTATGATTAGTTTCTCTTTTATGATCTCCTGTTTGAGATTCTTTGGTCTTGGTTATAACAAGTTATATTTGTAATTTGATACAAAAGTCATGTTGAGACCTCTGATGTAAATATTTTCATGTTCCAATTTGTAAACCCACTTGGTTGGGTAGTTGAGTCAATATGTAAATCCACTCGGTTGGATCCTTGATGTAATTTTGTGTCTTTGGTGATATAAAAGGTCATACTCTGTTGAGTTAAAGAGTCATTTATTTTATAGAAAATATGAAGACTCCGCATGTGCTCAGGGGGAGAAATTGTTCGCCCTTTGCCCTTGATGTCAAAGGGGGTGAGTATTTGGTGTTTGAATAATGTTTATGTATCTACAGGTTGTGGTGTTCAAACTCCATCATGGTTTCCATCAAGTCCAAAGGGGGAGATTGTTGGAAATATGATTCTTATGGGTGCATATGTTGTCCTTGATGGCAACTCTCTTATGATGAAGTATATGAATTCTGGAGAAGCATAGTGGTTTGTATAAGGTCTAGCAAAAGAAAAGTATAAGTCCAATATAATATGGTTAATATTCATAATTGAAGGTTCTCTACACGAGTTCATGCAGGCCAAGTCGCGTATGCCTTTTGCGCTCTAAAATTATGATATCGGGGGGCATTACCATGGTTTTAGGCCACAATATTGAGTGTGGTGTTGTCTATTTGATTCCGTCCAAGAATACCATCGTCACTTGTATGGTTTTGTCTCATGGTATTGATAAAGGCCAAACCTATATAAGGAGAAGAAGATCATCGTGCAAGGGTGTGCACAAATAAGGTTTTGAACTAAATACTTTTATCTGAAGTATATATACATGAAATGGGCTCTGTTTATTGGTAGATATGAAATTATGATGCACCCATGGATAAAATGATGGATCAGAATCTCTAGACCTGAAATGTCTATGTATTTTCTTGATATATTGATGAGATGTTTAGAAATGTGACCTGGCGCATGTTTGCTGAAGTAAAGGGTAAAATCTGGTATGTCTATAGATCTGAAACTTTCTGTAGTCTTGAATATTTATAGATATATACACTGGTTTTTCACGGTGAAACCATGTACGGGTTTTTTTAAGCAAAATCGCGTATGGAAGTCAGGGTTTTGTGAATGATGGATAGGTTATTTGTTTATTGCTGTTATATTTATGTTGTCTGTCAATGAAGTCTTCATGTAGATCTGAGATTGTTTGAATATTGTATATGTTGCTAGTTGAATATGTACAAATTTGATCAATGAGTGATTAAATATGATTAATGATGTTGACTGAATAAGGGTTCTTCAAATCTGAAAAGATATATTATTGAAAGCCTTAGATCTGTTTCTAAGACTAATCAAATTCTAGAAATTCATTATTCATAGATCTATACGCAGGTTGGTGTGCAGGAAAGCATGTATACACCCAGGTTCAGTAAAGTGAAGTAGCATATGCATTTAGGGTGATAATGATCAAGGATGAAATTGATTCTACATGTTGATTATGAAATCTGGGTTTATTACTGTGTTCTGGTTACAGTGATATCACTATTCTATTTGAATTTTTAGTTATATCTATTGGTGTTGATCTATATATTGAGTTGTGTTGAAGCTGTTTGATCCAGTGTGAAAATTTATGAAACGTGGTCTGCAGTGGATCTGAGAGTTGAAGCCTTTAGTGTGGAAGTAGAAGCATCCTGCCAGTAGAAGTTGGTGTTCTAATCAGGGGGGTTGAAGCTCTCTTCCAGTAGTGGTTGGTAAACGATATCAAGGGGTTGGAGCTCCCTTCTAGTAGCAGCTGGAGAATGAGAGAAGGTTGCAGCTTTCTGCAAGTAGATTCCTGCGTACTGATATGAGTTTGCATCAGTACAAAATTGTAAGCAGTTTTCTATATAATAAATAATGAAGACATAAATGACAACATCAATGGTTTTCTCCCGAATTGGGTTTCCACCTTAAAATCTTGGTGTTCATATGTGATGCTCTTTTGTGATGATTTATTCTGTTATTACTGTTGATATTTACTGCTTAACTATCTGATACATAACTGATGATATGGGTTAAAGAATGTTTTTGAATGTTTATCTAAACAAGTAAATTTATCTGAGTATACACAAGTTTTTGTTGGGATAGACACATACATATGCTAGTTGGGCTTATCAAAGTTGCGTATAGAAATCATTAAGAGAAAATTAAAAGATTGTGATTATTGCAAATACTGATTCACCCCCCCTCAGTATTTTTCCCAACACTTGTGACTCAGGCTTCCCCATTTCAGTGCATGAAACATCAACAAGCATTATTGTGTCTCCTTCATCCTTCATACTTCTCCCTACATCCTCAAACAAGCCTACCCTTCCTAGTTGAGCACACAATGAATCCTCAAGCCTCAAGCACTCAGGCCTTGTCCCTTGATAGTGCGCCCTATACCTAGAATCTTTCCCTTTTCTCCCCAAGCTCACTGATGAAACACGATAATTTTGTTTTCATGAAACACGTTATAATAGGATATTTTCGGATGATGGTTTCTTTCCATGAGTGATATTAGTGCAATTTTTCTAGAATAAAATGGTGAGGATGCATGAAGAGATGTGTCAAAGAGAGTAGCTTAAGAAAGCATTCAAGAACAAAGAACAGATCAAGTGACAAGATGAAGAACATTGAAATCCTAATGATCAAAGCAGTCCAAGATGAATCTATATATTCAGGGACCCTTTGGAGGGTAAAGACAACAACAAAATGAAAGTTGCACGCAAGATCCAAGACACAAGTGGTAGCATTTTCACCTCCCGAGAAATTCCATGTTATCAACTACTATGAGTCCAAGTCATAATATTGGTGGTATGTTATGTTCTCACAACATAATGACGTGGAAATGATGATGTAATTATGTAACTATTGTAAAGACAAAGTTGTGGAATTCCAAGAGTCATATATGGATGAAAGAGCCATATGAAAAATTTAAAAATACACACGTAATTCCAAGAGTCATCTCAAAGTTCAAGAGTTGTATAAAATTCCGAAGTAATTATAAGTTGAAAGGTCATAAGAGAAATTCAAGAGTCATGGGGATATGAAAGTTCATACCTCTAGTTATAAAATAAACCTCATTACTCAAGAAAGGGATTTTTTACCTTGGCTTCTCCCACAAGGAATTAGAGAGAATTAAAGATAATTATTTTGGAGAGAAAGTAGTGGCTCTTACACTCCACTATTGGAGCAAGTGGTGTTAATTGTACTCATGTATCTTAGAACTTTTTATTAATACTTGAAGCCATTTGGAAAACACATTTTCATGCATAGATCATGGATGTCTTGAGACTATTCTTAAAATGTTTTCAGTTTATGTTGGCTTTCATATGTACTAAATAAATTGAACTATTTTATTGGATTTGGTGCTCAACTTGTTGGAAAAGTGTTGTGATGATTATAATGATAATTGCATCTATGTGAACTACTTCGTTTGATGACTAACAATTCTTCCTTGTTTATGTGTGTGCATGTTTACTAGATTAGTACTACTAATTTTATTTTAGAGTCTCAATTTTTTTCCTTGCAGTGAAATAACCTTGATAAGTTTATAGTTGAACATTTATAAGACATACTCTCTTTCTCATTCAAAAACACATGCACACCACTCTTATGATAATTTATTAATCCAAGGAAAATATTTAAGTAAATGGAATTTGGGCCAAAATTCCATATGGGAATCCCACACGAAACTGTGTGAGGTCTAATTGGGACCTGATATTGGGGAGATGCCCTATATGTTGGTAGGATCCAACACCATCAACACATTGAGAAATATCCTTGTAGCTAGTGCATCTTGTTGGGCGGATTAATCAATCTTGCAGACAAGATCAATCTCCCTAGTACCAAAAGGTAATCTAGCAACAAACAACCAAATAAACCTATCTTTATCTAAACATATGCGATTTACAAAAGAATACTATAAAGGTGTTAAGGACTTATCGCAGATCAAATGCTTGTTCAAAGTTGTTGTTCCTCGTGCACTTGAAGGAGTTATCTTCGTAAACCTACAGTCACAAAAAAGCAAACATTAAATAGCACCTGTATAGTAAACATCATAAATCATGCTTATCGTGGTGATCAAGGAATCCATGAAATAAACAGTTAATTAACAGCTTATTGAGAAAAATGAACTCATTTGTATTAACTTTGAAAGAAGGAAAACCTTACAACCTTAGCCTTGATGTTGAACAGGCCTTCTCGGGGTCCAAATCAGGAATCTCCTCTACTCTGAAAAGCCTTGCACTCTTCCAACCGAGGCAGATAGAGGTATGTGATCTCTCCTCACAAAAATCTCAGTTAAATGAGTCTGAATCCCAACAACACTTAACCTGAAATAATTCTAAAGCTTCAACCCCCATTGAGGCTACCCAATGCCTCTTTTTATAGTGGAAAAGAGGAGGTTTAAGTTCCAAGTATGAAGGGATAGAATCCTCCTTCAAAGGGATAAGCTCCTCACATCAAGGGGTTAGCTCCTTAAGGTAAGGGATACATGAACCTCAAAAGAGCGGTTCTGCCACCTCAAGATTCTTTCTAGAGGCTTCTAGAATTTACTGAAAGTGAGATTTTTGAGTTTACTTGCGCCTTTCTAATATTTTACAGGGGTCCACACCCATAACATAGAGAAAGTGCGTTCAGGTACGCAGGAGTCATGAACATTAGGTGCAAGACTGCAGGCAAGATAAAAGGAAAGTGCGATACCATAGTTAAGGAGATTTTTAAGAACTTTTCTCTTATTTTCAAGGCTTGACATGAAGAACTGATATGTTAGACTTGAAAAGGAGGAATTATGAGTGATAATGAGCTCATACAAATAGCAGAATGTCAGGATGACAATTTTCAGTGCAATGGATTGCCCCCTAAAGTGCAAAGTCTGAAATAGATGAAGCCGAAGTCTGTCTTATATGAAGAGTGCAGTACTTTATCATTTCAAGGATCATCATGTGGACACCCTAGTCAGAACCTATAAAAAATTTCAATGCAAAACATATATATGTAAACATATCATCGCTGAGGTAGGCATTCCCATACTCAGATCAAAACTAACTAGAAAACTGATTTAAACTATTCTGATATAGGAATGATTTTGAATACATCAACAGTATAGACATGTGTAGACAAAGTATGGATGCAACCATCTATTTATGAATGGTCCACTGTATAAATGAGTAACAAAATTCCTCGCAGCCTGGATGGTGGAAACTAGATCCAGGGTCTTGATTTCCGCTTCTCGAACCAGTACGATTCTATCCATGTGAATGAATGTGTCGAAGTCGAACATGGTAGAAACCACTTGATTTCCAGTCAATGATGTAGACTGTTAACAAGTGTGAGAGTAACCACCAGTAATGTCAATGGCTCTCAAAGTACTCAGTACAATCCATGAAATGTGAATAAAATGAGCTGAATTCGAACATGTCACAGAATCTTTCGATCGAAGGTCATTGATACAACCTGTCATCGAAGGCGAGAAACCTGCCATTGAGGCATGTAGATTTCAAGGTAATGATGATTTCTAGATCAACTTCCTAGATAATGCACTGTCCTCGATAGGAAGAGATCCGTCGTAGGCAAGCCCACAACATGAAATCATAGATCAAGTTTTGAAGAAATGTATTAGCAAGGACTGACTCAGGGATGGTCAAAATGGATGACAGATATTTTGCAGATGAATTGTTTATTTGAATTGTCCTCTTGAACACATAAGGACACTGCAGATGGCTTGGTGACAATTGACCCAAAGCTAATACCCAGAAACCAGCTGAAGAATTTCAATATGGTTTGTTTAACTGTTAGGCAAAGGATTTTCCCAACCTAGGTGAATGAAAGTGTCGTGTTCAAGAGTGGTTAACAGCTTTTTGAAAAATCAAAATACAACAAACAGGTTCATTTTCCTCTCTTTTCCCCCACCATTTTTGGCAAGTACCTCTTTATTTTTGACAAGCTTGAGGAGGATAAAATTTGCTTGTTTATAAGCTCATCTTTCGGATGAGTCCAACTTAGTTTAAGATTCGAACCCTAATAAGGAGTGGTTCGTTCCTGTTTAAAATTTGAACAAGTCCTTTACTGTTACATTTTAACGAGTCCAGTATAGGAGAAACTCGGTGTTTTTTCAATTTTAAAGAGTCAGAAGAAAAAACTTAAGAAGACTCCATGGGGGTACTTTTTCGTAAATTTAGTCTCTCGAGCCCGAAAAAGGATAAAATAATGCAGGAGAGAACTCTATTGACCGTATTTAGTCAACGTATACCTTTTTCCTAAATAGTCCATTTCAGTCCGTAAAAGGGGTAAACTTATACTGAAAGGACGATCATTCATTTATTTTAACGAGTTCGAATAATCAAGTGCTCGACAATCTTTTCAATTTTCGAGAGTCTAAAAAGAGCTTAAAAGAGGACTCCAAGTTTTCTCTTTTTCGTAAAGTTTTTTGAAAGAGTCCGAAAAAGTGATAAAAGTATGCTCTTTGTTGAAAAACGATCAATTTTCCCGAAAAATCCAATTTTCTGCACAAAAAACTCGAAACATTACACATACATGTTTAAGATAAATAAAAATGCTTTCAAAAATAACCTTTTTAAAGTGAAAAATAAACAAATTAAAAATTCATTTATTCGAAAAAACTTATAAAAAGGACTTTTCTAACTTGATTTTTACCATTTGAGTTCAGAGTGAAAAGTAAAAGCTTTTGATTAAAAGTTCCTATGAGATTCTAGAAAATCCCATCGGCGAAATCGAGAATCGTCGGCTCCTCAGCTCCGGGTAATCCATGACCTCCTTGCCTTGCATTTCCTTCTGTTTATATTTTGTTTTTGACTTTAGATTTTGTTTTAAAGGAAAAATAATAACAAAAAAATCACCGCCGAGAGAATATACAGTGCAACTGCAGACATGCAGGGCCACCAATTTTTCTACATAGAAAAAGTCGTAGGCCCTTTTTTAATCTCCACAGTGCCGTGCGTTCCCTCATGCTTGTGTATGAGAACAAAGTCACGGACCACGCAATTAAATTTCAACTTAACTTTCTTTAATTATGCTGAAAATTTTCAAAAAATCTTGTTCTAATATGTCTTTTTATGCATTGTAGGACATACAAGATGCTTATTTGGAGAGAACGCGAGCATGAAGACGTAGATGATGCTGCAATGAATCATTTGCCTACAATGCAGGCATTAAGAGCATGCGGTTTGTATAAATTCTGGGCCATCCAGGGCATGAGGGCACAAGTAGACCTCCTGACGTGGGTGGTGAACAGATGGAATGTAAAGGACTAGTGTTTCATTATTGGTGGCCACCGGCTCGAAATTGAGCTGCAGGATATCTATTTTTTGACTGGTTTGTCCAAGAGGGGCGAACAAATTTCTCTGTTTGGGACTAGGCCAGGTGTCCAGTCTATCGCTAGTCTTCGACTAGAGTTCTGTGATGATTAGGCAGACCCCAGAGACAACAAATGGATTGACATAAAAACTATTATCTGTCCCGAGCTTAAATTTATTGCATTTACTGTCACCAGACTGTGTGGGAGCGCAGCGTTGCATGTGGCTACCGATTCCCAGATGTGCATTGTTGTAGACTGTTTTTGAGGCACCATTTTCAACTGGTGCGAAGCTGTGTTGGCCAATCTAAAAGGCCAATTAAACAGAGAAAAGAATGGAAAGCTAAATAACTTTGGATATGGATCCATTGTAGTCGCCTTTTCTCTAGAGAGGATCCCCATGTTAGCTCCACAGAACATTTCTGTTGATGTTGGACGACCTCGAGAACCTAGGATGGTTCTTTGGGTTGCATTGATGGCCTGTCATGCTGTTGAGGGAATTGAGGTTGTTCGATTTCCTTCTACATATTTTTGTTGGCTGGAATGTCAAATTTTTGTTATAGAGGACTTTCCATACGCTGGGATAGATTTTCGCGGTGACCGAGAGATAGCTCTCCCAACAAGGGAACAATGGGATGAATCAGGTAAAAATCATTTTTCAACAATTTCTAAGTTCTAATTTTTTTGTATTTTAATTGTCTCAAAAATAATAATCAAAAGTTTTAAATGCAGATGTGGGCCCATGGTGACCAGCCCATCTCTAGGCTTATGAGAGGAGGCATCTAGCTGTCGCAGCACCAGCCCTAGAAGGCTAATCAGCAGATATTCTGTCTGATTTAGAGCATCACCTAGAGCACTTGACTCTAGACATTCCAGAGACCGACATAGATGATATCCCGCTCAGATTACAGAGATATGTGATTGGTGTCCCAGGACCTTTTAGGAGGTTCCTATGTAGGGTGGCCCGGGCAGTGGTCTCTTATCGTGATCATCATTAGTGATAGAATGATCGTGTCGTAGACTCATATTTTTGATCTTTTGTATATCATTTTTGCCGATCATAAGGTGTTTCCAACCTATGATCGAAGAAGATGTATATTTTTTGAAACACTTCTATACTATGATATATCACTATTACCAGCTATCTATGTGCATGTTATTGAAAGTTGTTTAATTTACTGTTTTGATTGTTGAAAATGTCGATTTATCATACTAGAAGCAACTACATCTGCTAATGTATTTAAATGTCTTGGAATATGTTGATATTCAATGTAATCAAATTCACGTTCCAAGAGACGAACTCTTAAAATTAACTGTAATAACACTGGATTTCTAATGGCGTAAACCCTGTTAAGCTATAATAAAACAAGTTCAGAATCCAACCTAACAATCAAACTCCGAATTCCAAACGATATGGATTCAGATAATAACTCAATCATTGCACTATACTCTGCAATGTTATTTGTTGTTTGACCGAGGCTTACCCCATGCATGGATACTAACTCGTTAGAGGGTGAATAGATAACCCAAGCTGCGGAAGAAATGTTCTGTGTACTATGACAAGCACCATCAGCAAAACCAATGTAGGTTTGAAGAGACGTCGACATCTGCAATATCAAGAGTAAAAATCAGATAAGAAGGAATAGTGATAAAAACACACTCTAAACTAGGCACGTTTTTCTAATCTAAGACACACCAGCAGTAAAGAAATCTAATCTAATAAATCTCCACACTAAATTTAAGCATAATATCTCTTCAAATAAAGCCCATTTTTGGGTTTATCTAAAGAGACACCATCGAAATCTATCAGCTCATAGGCCCCTTTTGCCAGCTTCTGCTTAACAATGAAAGGACCATGCCACATGGGCACAAATTTTCCAGCTCCTAGCTTATCGTTGGCTTGATCATACACTAAGGCTAGGTCTCCTTCTGAAAATTTATGAGGGGTAACCCTTCTATCATACTGAGCTTTTATTCGTTTGACATGAGCCTCGTTTGCTATTGCAACATTTCGTCGATTCTCGTCTAGCTGAGCCAAGTACAAAAAATGTTTCTCCTCTTCAGATGTAGTTGGGAGTAATTCTATGGCTAATTTCAATGACGGAATTTCGCATTCAATCGGCAACACAACTTCCAAACCGTAAACCAGTTGAAAGGGAGTGAAACCAGTTGATGTTTTTACTGAGGTCCGATATGCCCAAAGTGTTGAAAATAACATGGAATGCCAATTCGACTTATGAATGCCAATAATTCATTTAATCATAGTGACTAAAAATTTATTGATAGCTTCAACCAGACCATTAGCCTGTGGATAATATGGAGTGGAACTATCGTGGCATAGGCCAAGTTGATCTTTCAGTTCAGTCATCATGATATTTCGAAAATGACTTCCATGATCAGTAATAATGGCTTGAGGAACACCAAATCTAGCAATTATATGATTGAATATGAAAGTTGCAACAGTCTTTCCATCTGCCGAAAATGTAGGCATCGCCTCGGCCCACTTAGTAAAATAATCTACCTCTAAGATAATATACTCATGCCCCCCAGTCGAGTGAGGGTTACATGTAATAAATTCAATACCCCACTTTGCGAAAGGACCGACAAAAATTATAGGGTGAAGAGGAGTGTGTGGTGCACACATTTTACGATAAAAAATCTGACAATTGTGGCATTTCCGGACTGCATAGATACAATCTTTAAATAACGACGTCCATAAATAACCAGTGCGCAATATATTTTGGGCTATGGCATACCCAGACATATGACCGCCACATGCTCGAGAATGGCAGTCATTTAAAACCTTCTCAGCTTCTTCATGAGTAAGACAACATCGGAAAACAGAATCCGCTCCTCGACGATAGAGTGTATCACCAATAATATTGTATTGTTGGGATTGGAAACGTATTTTCCGTCGCTGAGATCGTGATATTTTTGGCCGAAAAGATTGGGTTTGGAGATAAACTATAATATCCCCATACCAAGGATCAAGTGTACTGATAAGAAACAAGGAATCATCCGCAATGCGCTGCTGCGCCACAGTTTCAGTATCAATAGAGGGGAAATCACACATCAGTTTGGTGAAAACCAAAGATTTATTTGCCTTGGATTTTTCAAATTCCAAGTCAAATTCCTGCAGGATAACTATCCATTTGGAATACTTCCCCCCTAGCAATTGTTTGGTTAAAATGTACATCATAGGGTTATAGTCATAAATTACTGTGGTTTTACGTAATAATATGTAGTGTCGAAATCTTTGGATAGCTTGAACAGCTGCCAAGGCCAATTTCTCCACATGTGTGTATTTGATCTCAGTCGGATGCAGATTTCGACTAAGATAGTAAATGACATGTTCATTGTTGAATTCATCTTCTTGAACTAAAACCATCCCAATGGTGGAATGAGAGGCGGCGAGGTACAAAAATAGTCTTGGTTGTAATTGGGAGGATGCAATAACGGTGCATGGGTCAACGCGTGTTTAAGTGCATCAAAATATCGATCAACAATCTCATCCCAAAAGAATGGAATGTTTTGTTTTAACAACCTGGTAAAACCCTTTGTTAGCTCGGCGTAGTTAGGAATGAACCGACGTAAAAAATTTTCTTTCCCCTACAAACTTTGGAGCTGGCGCAAAGTCGAAGGAGGAGGCAGATTAACAATAGCTTCAACCTTTGACGGATCATCACGAATGCCTTCTTTTGAAACAATAAATCCCAGTAAGCGACCCGATTCTACACAAAAAACATATTTGTGTGGATTCAACGAATTCGATAATGCCTACATCTCATAAAGATTGCTCATAAATGAGTGAGATGGTCAGCCCTACGCGATGAATGAGCAGGTAAATCATCAAGATAAGGCTACACAATGTGCTTAATGTCATGAAATGCATAAGACATAGCCCTTTGAAAAGATGCCCCAGTGTTCTTTAATCCAAAAGGTAGTTTGCAATAAGCAAATGTCCCCCATGGACAAATGAAAGCTGTTTTTGGCTGATCAGCAGGGAGTATGTTTATTTGATTGTAACTAGAAAAACCATCCATAAAGGAAACCATTTCATTTCTGGTACAATCATCAATAATCTGATCGATATAGGGAGTTGGATAATTGTCTTTAGGACAAGATCGATTAATATCCCTATAATCAATACATACTCTTATTGTTCCTTGTTTTTTTTAACAGGAACAATATTCGATACCCAATCGGTTAAAGGAATTGGATAAATGAAACCTACACGAAGTAATTTTTCAAATTTGGCTTTGATAGCAGCAGCTTTTCTTGGATGTATTTGACGTAAACGTTGACGGACAGTTTTGGCATCTGGGTAAGTCTTGATTTCATGTACGACAATTGACAGATCGATTCCTGGAATTTCTTCATATGACCAGGAAAACACGTCATGAAATTCTTGAAATAGGGCTTTATAAGTTTGAATTTCATCTTCCGTACAGCAAGCACCTATATGAATGTTTTCAATTATTCCTGGCTTCACTGAAATGTCAATTGGAATCGTTCGAGAGATATTATCCAAACTTAACTTAGAATCTGGATTTCGTAATGGATTCTGTGGTTCATTGACATATTCAGAAATAAAAATAGAAGTGAAATCATCTTCAAAATGATGTAGCTCAGGTAAAAAAAAAGATCAGTGATGTAGATCTTCCCATGGTAAATCGTCAACAGACAAAATTTCACGAATTTTCTCATCATTATGAACAAGATCAGGAAATGTCGTTGTGGCTGAACTAGATATAGAAAGTGATTCCTCATGGATCCCATTCATTGGATTAGTTTCGGTTGAAGAAGGTTTGGAAAGTGACTGTACAGCCTGATATGCAATTTCAAATGGACTCAAAGGCATCGTGCCATCAAATGAATCTAACTCGGAGTCAGAAGGTATGATCCAAGGATCATCAAACATAATAGTATTTGATGAAATCATATGAATAGTTGCGATAGAAGGCGATACATTAGGAGGAGGAAAGGAAAAAGTTCCTAGTAAACCAAAATCTTTAATCAAACCTACTCCAACATCCTTGTAAGGGATAGCCATTTTACCGACGTGCTGGAATTTTTCTGTAGAGGCTGGATCAGAAGAAAAATAAGTTAACTGATCTATTGTAACGATCCTTCCTTGATGTGGAAATTTTATAGGCCAAAATACTGAAGAAACAAAAACAGTCATAGCATAAGACCAACTACAACCTAGGAGAAGGTTGTAATCTAGAGGGGCATCAACCACTTCCACATCTAGATTTACGGTTTTACCTTCGACCCCTATGGTTAAATCCTAAAAAATACCAAAAGGATGGAAACCTTGGCCATCAAAAGCCTTTATAATTGTCAGAGACTGATTGAGTGTAGGAGAACCAAGCGATTTCCAACACTGGATCGACATAATACACGTTGAAGCTCCCTCATCAATCACAATCTGAAAGATCGGTCTGTTTTTGACTAATACTGGAATTTGGAAAGCCATTTGGTGAGGTAGGCGAGGTGTACTATTCTCTAAATCGAAGATTATTACGTTCGAGTCCTAAACATCGACAGCTCTTATGGCAGAAAAAAGTAATTTACGTTGTGCTGGGCATGATTGCAGCACTTCCAAAGAAGACATTGCTGAAGGGGAAATAGCTAAGTCCTCAACAATGTTGTAATTTTGAGCAGCTCTCGCATGTGGATTGAAAGTTGATTTATGAAGAACACCTTTAGCAGGCAGTTTGATTACTAAGTCTGGATTGGGTTTCTCGATCTGTAGCAGACCAGAAACAGGAGGAGGTGTAGTTGATGTGTTTGCACTAGAAGATTCTGCTTCTTTTCCATCAACAGGATTCTTACTACCATAATCTTGCAATCATGTCGCAATCCTGACATGAGACATCATCAGAATAGGTTCTTCTGAGGCATTCGAAGTAGAACCAACCATCTTACTATCTTGAGTGGGAAAATGATCCTTCAATACAACATGTTGTTGTGAACCTTTAACAAATTTCAAAACCTCTACTCGATGTGGGCATTCTTTAGTAAAATGATCCTCGTTGCAAATGTAACAAGGATAGCGAGGCTTGCGTTTTTCATCATTAGATTCATTTTTATCAGTTTTATCTTTTGAATTTTTTTTTTTTATTCTTCCCTTTCTTTTTACCGCCGTATTTAGATTTGGACGAAGATGTCTCTACGACATGAATGCGGCAGAAATTTCGGGGGAAGACTCTCCTTTCAGGGAATCAGGTAAAGTTATAATAGGAGAATAATTCTTTGAAGATTTATTCTTTCTTTTAGTATTGACTGTACCAATCATACCATCAGTGGCATGAGACCCTGAAGGAGCTGCAGTTATTTGACCTTGTTTTGGAAGATCATGGATTTTTTCATGTAAGTACCTGACTGCGTATAGACGAGGTCAAGGTACTAAGCTTGAGTAATGACTTGCTCCTCAGTAACAACTCTGGCCTTAGCTACATCTTCAGTGATTTTGGGTAACAATAATTTAACAAACCATTCCGCCAAAATTTGATCCGGAATGTAAACTTTCACCAAACGCCTTCTACGTCGCCATTCATGAATATGATCAGAAATATATGTGGACGTGGATTGCTTTAGTGAAGTCAATAGTTCCGTGCCATTGCCGTATCTGACAGGCATCTGAAAATGAGTCAAGAAGGCAGTTGCTAACTAACTGAAATTATTAAAAGAGCCTCGTGGTAACTCAATGTACCATTTGGTGGCAAGACCAATAAGAGTTCTTTGAAAAAGATGTAAGCGAATTGAATCATCAATTATTGAATTAGACACACACCAGAGGTGATAAGTCATAACGTGATTTGATGGATCCTCTCCTGACTTACCCTCAAATTTCGGTATATTATTGGGAAACTTATGCGGCATTGGCGACCAGTACGGATAATAGAAAATCGGATCATTCGTAAGGCGTGTCAAATCAGGTAAATCCAAAGTTGCAATAAACGGTAACTGACGGTTAGGGTCGCGAAAAACTTGAGTAGCCAAAACAGTTTCGGGAGGAGGATACCCAGGATAACTAGGAATTAGATTTGCATTAGGAATTGTGTAACCTCCTGGGAAACCAAGATTAACTAGTCCAAACTGGGGTTGTTGAGGCTGTTGATAAGTATAGCCAGGGTACGATTGATACTGATAAGATAGGTTTTGTGAAACAGGACCGAATTGAGACTGTCCCTGCTATGGTTGATATGTGAATTGCGGTTGACTTGTGACAATCATACTTGTACTAGTTTGTCCCATAGGTATCTGGACCGAAGTCTGAACTGAAGGTCCCGACTGGGGTACAAAGACTTGAGGGACTTTCATAGATGCAGGGATAGTAGAAACCAGAGTTACAGATACTCTAAAGACAAGTGTTATAGGTTGAACAAATGTTGCAGCAGTTACAGCAGTTTGAGGCAGAGTCTGAGGTGTACTATGCCCAGATTTCTTAACAGAACTAGGTGCAGGGGTTTTAATAGTAGACTAAACAGGTTGCTGGGTTGGACTAGAAACCAAAGGCTGTCCAGGTTGAGAAGACAACTGCACATTAGGTTGCATAGGCTGTTGAATTTGGGATGGATCCCACACCATGTTTATTTCGGGGTATTTTCCCGCAGAAGGTTGAACGTAAGGACCATAGCCTGGTTGAACGTAGGGTTGATAAGTAAGTGGTAAATTTCCAGCTCCTTGTACAGATGATTGACCAGAAGTCAGTTGGAAACCTTGAATTGGGTACTGACCTTAAGGTTGATAACCCTGAGGTGCGTACTTAAGCTAGGGTTGATAAGGACCTTGAGGAACATATTGAGTTTGGGGTTGACCTTGGGGTATGTACTGTCCTAAAGGTTGATAACCTTGAGGTATGTACTGTCCTTGAGGTTGTTCTCCAAAATAATATTGTCCCACAATTTTTCCTGGAAAAAAATTACCTTGAGGTTGCCCCCTAGGTGGTAACTAACTACCTGAAGGTTGCCCCCCAGGCAGTAATTGACTGCCCTAAGGTTGCCCCCTAGGTGGTAACTGAATTCCCTGAAATTTTCCTCCAGGCGGTAATTGACTGCCTTGAGGTTGTGGATTCGGAATATTACCAGACATCATAAAGATTTTCTCTATGTTCAACATTTCAGTTTTAATTCCATTAAGACCAGATGATAATACTTGTTCAATCGATTGAGGAGCTGCTCCAGAGAAAGTACCAGACAGAGTCTGATATTCTGAAGGAATAGAAGGACCACCATGTAAAAATGTTTCTGGTGTTTGGGAAAACATAGATGACTCTCCTGCCATAATGGATGAAGGATAGTAACCTTTGGACATAGGATGAAATGGAATTCAAGGTGGAGAAAAAGCAAGACCCAGGTTTTCTAAAAAGTTTGTTAAAGATAGATACCAAGCATTAGTCCGAATAGGGCTGTAGAAAATGGATTCACGCTCCCTAAAATTTAAAGACTGAGGGGATTCGGGAAGAGATATCTCTTCGTCTAGACTAGCAAGTTCTTCAATAGAAATGAGGCCAGATGGAAGATCTTCAGTAACAATATTTCTTACCCTAGGTGAACCAGGATCGCTAGAAGTTGGTGTAATAAATCCTGAAAATTTTTCCAAAATAGAATGTTCAGTTTCAGGCTCAGAAATTTCAGGTTCGTCAGCTAGTTCACTGGAAGGAGAAATACTACTAGTAACTTCCGAAACTGAAATCGGTTCTTGAATGTGTTCTATTGTGGGTATTTGATGATCATGATGAATATCTATAGATGAACTTCCAATTTCTGTTGATCTAATTCTACTGCTACTAGATGATACTAAAGCATGCAGCCCTTCAAGTTGACTTGGTGTATATTTAGGGGGCTTCCCCTAAAGTCTCCGGGATTGTCTCGGTAATTCTGCTACGATTAAATATTAACCAGTCACACGCAAACAAAGAAAATATCAATAAAAAAACCTAAAGTCTCTAAAGAAAAAATAACTGAATCACACGCCTAAAAATCTAAGAGTTCAAACCACACACAAACAGTAACTTCCCGTACTTAAAACACTAGTTGGTGATGAAATCCAACTTAGTATAAATTTAATACAGAAAGAGCGGTTGGAACAGTTACCCCGAAAACCTGCTTAATGAAACAGACTAGCACAAGTTTCTTCACAAAACCATCTCATGTGAAGAGAACCCCCCAGAGAGTCCAAGTGAGTCTAGTCGATGTCTGCTCCAAGTACAGTGAGATCTTTCCTTCACCGTCACCTTAGGAAATAATCTTAAGCTTATGGACACTAAGGTTACCAACAGTAACAAATACAACTGGGGGAACAGTCTATGATCTGATTCCACGTGCAAGGGCAGAGTAACAAAGCTCAATCCCCTTGAAGGCTCCTCGACATGGTTAATCTGAGGTTTACCGAAAAGTGACCCCAGGCTCCTCGACAATAGTTAATCCAAGGTTTACCATTTGTAATGCGCGCAGATCTTCTATCTTTCCCAATGAAACATAATTGATTGTCTCAAAGGTTCGGATATGATCTCGTGATTAACTCCTTTAAGAGAATCTTCCCAGATTGTACCAATTACAATTGGATTTATTTCCTACTGCAAGATTTATCTACTTGTTTGTTTTTACTATCTTGGAGAGTTAATTACTCCCTACTCCAAGATACTAGCCTAAGCTATATTGGTGGTAAGAGCCCTAGAAATAAAAAGATTACTAGATAAATTTTAATTAAGCGTTACTTTTATGGGCTGTTATTTAAGTCAATAGGTATGGAAATGAAACTTTGATGGTGTGAAGACTCAACTTCCAAAAACACTAAAAATGCACCTAAAAATGATAATCAATTCGCTTTCTTTCAATGAAATTCTAGCTAAAGAAAGATTTCGAGAATGCAATTCTTTTTAAGAGACAATTCTTTCTTTAAAGATAAAGAATAACTGGAAGAGAATATTTTTGTCTTTTCAACAAGAACGCAAAACGAGACAAATTATCAATGCTCACACTAAAATCTTTTCACTTTCAAGACTTGAAACTACAAAAACAACTTTCCTTCAAAAGAGATCTACAAATTTTAAAAGCACTCAAAACTACAAAAACTAATCTTGAGATCTACAAACTTTGAAAATCTAATTGAATAAAAGCTTTAATAATTTTTGAAGAATGTTTTACTTAGTTTTTTAGTAAACTAAGGATCTATTTTTCCAAAATAACAAACAAATCAAAAAACGTCCAGATATGTTTCCTTTTATAAAAATGAAATTCAAAACCTATAACACGTTTTTTCGAAGATTTGCAAAGAAACAACTAGATCTATTTCTCAATAAAGGATGGATTTCACAACCAGGTCAGACTCAGCAAGAAGGCAAAAAGACCAATGTAATTTGAGGTATTTCAAACTTCCAATGCTTTGAGTCACTACATAGACCAAACAAAAAGCAATCCAACTTGCAAAACTTCTAGAAAATCATCAAAAACATAAATACTGCTGGAACTCATTCACAAAAGGCTTTTGACAGAAACAACACCAATCTGGGCAGATACTAAAAAACTCTAAATCAAATTAAAGATAAACTGAAAAAATAAATCTGGAGTTTTTCCAAAATTTTAACAAGGTCCGCAGGCTCCCAGAAGTAACAGGTGCGGTCCCGCACTGGTTACTTAAGGAAAGTGCAAAATTTCCTACACTGTGTAAAAGAACAAAGTGCGGTCCCCAGAAAAGTTCAAGAAAAACATAAAAGATTTCAAAATTTTCAAAAATAGAGAAAACATAAGCTACCCAGGCAGATATCCATCAATCAAAAACCAGGAAAAACTTTTCCTCAAATCAAAATAAAGGAGAACCAAAAACAACAAGAATCTTCCCCAGTATGGTTGCCAATTTGTTGGGTGGATTAATCAATCTTGCAGAAAAGATCGATCTCCCTAGTACCAAAAGGTAATCTAGCAACAAACAGCCAAATAAACCTATCTTTCTCTAAACATATGTGATTTACAAAAGAATACTATAAAGGTGTTAAGGACTTACCGTAGAACCAATGCTTGTTCAAAGTTGTTGTCCCTCATGCACTTGAAGGAGTTATCTTCGTAAACCTGTAGTCACAAAAAAGAAAACATTAAATAGAACCTGTATAGTAAACATCATAAATCATGCTTATCATGGTGATCAAGAATCCATGAAATAAACAGTTAATTAACAGCTTATTGAGAAAAATGAATTCATTTGTATTAACTTTGAAAGAAGGAAAACCTTACAACCTCAGCCTTGCTGTTGAACAGGCCTTCCCGGAGTTCAAAGCAAGAATATCCTCTACTCTCACAAGCCTTGCACTCTTCCAACCGAGACAGATAGAGGTATGTGATCTCTCCTCACAAAAATCTCAGTTAAATGAGTTTGAATCCCAACAACACTTAACCTCAAATAATTCTAAAGCTTCAACCCCCCTTGAGGCTACCCAATGCCTCTTTTTATAGTGGAAAAGAGGAAGTTTCAGTTCCAAGTATGAAGGGATAGAATCCTCCTTCAAAGGGATAAGCTCCTCACATCAAGGGGTTAGCTCCTTAAGCTAAGGGATACATGAACCTCAAAAGACCAGTTTTTCCACCGCAAGATTCTTTCTAGAGGCTTCTAGAATTTACTGAAAGTGAGATTTTTTAGTTTACTTGCACCTTTTTAATATTTTACAGGGGTCCACACCCATAACACAGAGAAAGTGTGTTCAAGTACGCAGGAGTCATGAACATTAGGTGTGGGACCGCAGGCAAGATAAAGAGAAAGTGCGATACTAGAGTTAAGGAGATTTTTAAGAACTTTTCTCTTATTTTCAAGGCTTGACATGAAGAACTGATATGTTAGACTTGCAAAGGAGGAAGTATGAGTGATAATGAGCTCATACACCTAGTAGAATGTCAAGATGACAATTTTCAGTGCAACACATCCAAATTTATCAAGTATAATTTGATTGTATGAAGTGATTTCATAATGCAAAATATGTGTTTCCATATTTAAGGTACCAAGTGTTTTCTTTAGGTTCCTTGTAGAGACATTGAATAGGGACAATCAAGGATATATAAGGGACATTTCCTTGTAATTATATTTTATTTTTGTAGTAGTTTTTATTTATATCATCACTATATGTTGTCATGTATAAATTATGCAAGTTTTCTTATTTTCTTGTACAAATTTCATTCATAATATTTCAATGGGTTAGGTTGCTCCATGGAACTTCGGTAGTAGATGGTTTTAAATCTATTTTGAAACACTATTAACTATGTTATTTTACAGGTCAGTGCATTACTTCATGGCATGGCATTTCTAATTGTTTAATTTCTACACATTTACTTCATGTTCATTTTATTGTAGCCTTGTTTCTCATCTTCAACATGTTAACCTATCTGATGCCTTTTGAGGTGATCTTTCCTTTACATCCTTGGTTGTTTGGGTATCATTATGTTTACCATTTTCTTCCTTTCTAACACAATTGAAAACACTCTTCTTTCCCCCTACTATCAACTAGTAGCATTTGAAAGTGAGAAAATATAGGATAAGAGGTTGAAGTTGGGCATCCTCTTCACTAATATAATAGTTCTTTCACTCCAAGAATTAACAAATTTCGGTTATTGTGGATGGGAATCCTTGTAGAGGATCTTGCAAACCACCAAAGTAACATCACCATGAAGAGGATTTTTAGCTTATAACACATGCACTTATTATCTACCAAATCTCTTTTAGACTAGTCCTAAAGCAACTAACATAGTGTCTTGTTGAAGTTTGCAACAAGAAACAGTGAAATTGGCATCTAGAAACAACAAGAAGAACCTACACTAAGTGTGGGACCAGGAGGTCCAAGTAGCACCTACACTTAGTGTGGAGCCAGGAGGTCCTAGCAGAACCTACACTGGTGTGGGATAAATTTTGTGCATGTCTATTTTAGTTATCCCTTAATTGAGATGGACAATAAAATGTAATCTAATCTCAAAATAACTTGTAATAGTTAATTGAGTGTGATAAACTCAATTATATCATGAATTTCGAGTTAGAGGGTAGTTGGTGAGGCACGTCGAGTAATTATAGTTGTAACAGAGTTCGAAGTGCAGTGGTGCATTAGTTAATGCAGGTTGTAATCAGTTTAACTCAATTAAGTGAGTTAAACTCAGTTGTGCTAGTTGTAACAGTTTGATACACTAGTGAGAGATCAAGTAAATTAAATATTAATTAATTCACAATCAGTGATCCCACATGAAACTGAGGATTTACTATTATTAGCTACATGCATGTCAGTTCTAGTGGAGACCCAGTTGAGAACTAGGTGAAAGGGAAGTGTAACTATCAGTTGTGATATTAGCAGGTTACCCAGGTGTAGTTGAAACACCACAGGATGCCCATGATACTCAACGCAGTGTAGGAAGGCTATAATTCCTTGTGAATAGGGATTACATTCCTCATGAACTGCATGAGCAATTCAGGCTAGAGAAAGGTTGAGAATTGGCTGAGTATTGGCCCGATTTTGTTTGGATCAGTGTGAGAAAATTAGCTGAATACAGGAGGATTCTTGTGAGAAGAATTTTATGTAATTGTTTCATGATTCTTTGTGGAATACAAAATATATGATAGAGGGGTTTTGATCAGCAAGCTTTCCCTGGGAAATTATCAGTGTTGTATTTTGATTGATTCTTCTTCGCTTCATGTGATTGGCAATTGTGTTTTTAATTCCGCAATTGATTTGTAGAAGTGATTCAGTATCTAGCTTTATTACATTGTTATATCATATTGAATCCATGATATACATGTTTGTTGTATAATTTATACATGGTATCAGAGCACAGGAAATAAAAATTTTGAAGGTGGAGTTGAGTTTGTGATTGGATAAAATTCGAATTTGCAGAAATAATTTCTTGGTGTTGTAGCTAATTCATGATCGAAATGGCTTTCAATGGCTTGAGGTCGGAGTATGCACTCAAGGGAAGCTCTAAATATATTTCTTGGAGAGACGGGATGGAGGTAATACTCAAATACAATGGCTTGAAGGAATTCATTGACAATGATGTTCCAAAACCCTTTGTGGCAGATGCTGCAAATCCTGATGCATGGCAAAAGAAAGTGGCAAGGGCGAGGAGGATCCTATTGGAAGGAGTATGAGACCAGATTTTCTCCATCCTCCATGGGAAAGCCATGCCATATGAAATTTGGAAGGCTTTGAAGGATCTATTTTAGAGCAGCAATTACCATAGGAAATTGGTGCTCAAAGATAAACTTAGGAAGATCAAGATGGAGAAGAAAGACACTATTCCTGTATACTTAACAAAGTTTTTCCAATGTCAGGATGAGCTTGGGAGTGTAGGATTAGCTATCACTAATGATGATTTAGTGAGCCTATATCTCTTAGGACTTCCCAAGAGTTGGCATAGTTATCAAGACTTTGTCAATAGAGGGGAAAAGTTTCCAGATTGGAAATGACTATGGTCGGATTTGGTGTAGGAGGAGTTTAGATGGAATAATAGAGATGGATCTTCATCTAAGAATTAAGGTGAAGAATATTGTGCTTTGGCTACAAAGGCAAAGAAAAGGAAGGGGAACAAATTCCATTCTAAATCTGAGGCCGGTGAAGATGGCAAGAAGCGTGACATGTCTAGGGTGAAGTGTTTTCACTGTCACGAGCATGGACACTATGCCACAAATTGTCCACAAAAGAAGAAGAACAAGAAGGCTAGAGGATCTGTAGCTGGTGAGGCTTTGGCCTTGCAATTTGAGTTTGATTTCTCATTGATCGCATGCATGGTGTCAAGTTCATTGGGATCAGGGTGGTACTTGGATAGTGGTGCTTCCTTTCACATGACGAGAGACAAGGAACTTTTCAGTAGCTTGGAGGAGAAATATCTCCAGATGCATATTAAAATGGGTGATGATGGGCAGTACAATGCTACTAGGATTGGTATCATTACCTTCCAGAGACAATTAGGTAAACTCTTTCAATTGAAATATGTAATGCATGTATCAGGTTTGATGAAAAAATTAGTTTCAGTTGCAATGTTAGAGGATAGAGGCTATGATGTTGTTTTTAGTGAAGGAAAATTTTTCCTGCGACACAAAGAAACAAGACAAGCCAAGAAGATTGGGATTCATGTGAAGAATCTCTATATAATTTATGTATATGTTATTTCTATAGAGCTTCCAACCATTGGGAAGTGTGAGAAATCCATGCAATTGACCCTTGGGAGGAAGCAGGATTTGCATGCAGGTGAGAAGGAACCTCAAGATGTGGAGCAGCCACATGTGGAGGATCATGGAGTGGTAGAAATCATTCAAGAAGATAAATTTTGAGCCAGATGGGTAGAGGGAGTGCATATAGCTATACCACCAGGCATGAGGAGGGGAAAAATGCAAGATTAATCCCAAGAAGAAATTTGGGCAAGGTCCTAGAGATGGTTTGCCTCATGGATCGAACCTAGATATAAGGAGCCCACAGAGAAGCAGTTTCAAGATCAATTAGATTGACGCAGTAAGAGGTTAGGAAGAAAAAAATCAGAGTGACAGGTGTCGGATATTGGAGTGCAGATCAGAGTTGGCAGCAATGCAGAGTGCATGGATGTAGATGTCAACAACACATAGAATCTGGTAGATATGTGCAGTGGCTAGAAACATTCAGAAGACTCTGATGACAGATGCATTATATTGATTCAACTTTTGGAGGCTATTTAATTTTGGAAGTGTTGATGCAAAGGTTGCATGTGTGAGGAACAATAGATAAGTGTTTCATGCAAAGCTTTCATGTGCGAGAAACACTAGAGAAGCGTTGTATGCAAGAGTTGCATGTTGCATGCAAGGGTTTCATTTCACATGCAAGAGGTGCATGTCGCATGCAAGGAAATTCCTTTCTTGTTGAGAGGGAGTGTTGAAGATTTCAATAATAAAAAATGAAATTGGCATCTAGAAACAACAAGAAACACCTACACTAAGTGTGGGACTAGGAGATCCAAGCAGCACCTACACTTAGTGTGGGACCAGGAGGTCCAAGAAGCACCTACACTAGTGTGGGATAAATTTGGTGCATGCCTATTTAAGTTAACCCTTAATTAAGATGGGCAATAAAATGTAATCTAATCTCAAAATAACTTGTACTAGTTAACTTAGTGTGATAAAATCAGTTAGCTCATGAATTTAGAGTTAGAGGGTAGTTGGTGAGGCATGCAAAGTAATTCTAGTTGTAACAAAGTTCGAAGTGCAGTCGTGCATTAGTTAATGCAAGTTGTAATTAGTTTAACTCAATTAAGTGAGTTAAACTCAGTTGTGTTAGTTGTAACTGTTTTATACACTAGTGACAGATCAAGTGAATTAAATATTAATTAATTCATAATCAGTGATCTCATATGAAACTAGGGATTTACTATTATTAGCTTCATGCATGTAAGTTCCAGTGGAGACCCATTTGAGATCTAGGTGAAAGGGAAGTGTAACTATCAATTGTGATATTAGCAGGCTACCTAGGTGTAGTTAAAACACCACAGGATGCCCATGATACTCAGTGCAATGTAGGAAGGTTGGAATTCCTTGTGAATAGGGATTGCATTCCTTGTGAACTGCGTGAGCAAGGTAGGCTGAAGACAGGTTGAGAATTGGCTGAGTATTGACCTGATTTTTTCTGGATCAGTTTCAACAATTAGCTAAATACAGGAGGAATCTTGTGAGAATAATTATATGTAATTGTTTCATGATTCCTTATGGAATATACAATATATGATAGAGGAGTTTTGAGCAGCAAGCTATCCCCAAGAAATTATTTGTGATGTGGTTTGATTGATTCTTCTTTGCTTCATGTGATTGGCGATTGTGTTTATAATTCCGCAATTGATTTGTAGAAGTGATTCAATATCTAGCTTTAGTACATTGTTATATTGGATTGAATCCATGATATACATGCTTCTTGTATAATTTCTACATGGATTTGATAAAATCCTTTGAGAAAGGGAGTGAAATCCATGATAAAAGCCACTAAAGGAAAGGGACAACAATATTCAAGTTAGCTTAAACTTTACCTTAGATAGTACTAGTGTAGTTTGGACATACAATTAACAATATCTCATTAATGTAGAACATTCTAGGTTTTGAAAGTTGAAGTCAAGAGGACATGTTTGACACTCTTTTGGAAATTCCATGGATTATCACTTTTTGGTTTTGTTGTCAAGGACACGTTAGAAACTAGGTGAGTTGAGAACTAGGTGAAAGGGAAGTGTAACTATCAGTTGTGATATTAGCAGGTTACCCAGGTGTAGTTGAAACACCACAGGATGCCCATGATACTCAACGCAGTGTAGGAAGCCTATAATTCCTTGTGAATAGGGATTACATTCCTCATGAACTGCATGAGCAAGTCAGGCTAGAGAAAGGTTGAGAATTGGCTGAGTATTGGCCCGATTTTGTTTGGATCAGTGTGAGACAATTAGCTGAATACAGGAGGATTCTTGTGAGAAGAATTTTATGTAATTGTTTCACGATTATTTGTGAAATATAAAATATATGATAGAGGGGTTTTGATCAGCAAGCTTTCCCTGGGAAATTATCAGTGTTGTAGTTTTATTGATTCTTCTTCGCTTCATGTGATTGGCAATTATGTTTTTAATTCCGCAATTGATTTGTAGAAGTGATTCGGTATCTTGCTTTATTACATTGTTAGATCATATTGAATCCATGATATACATGTTTTTTGTATAATTTATACATGGTATCAGAGCACAGGAAATAACAATTTTGAAGGTGGAGTTGAGTTTGTGATTGGATATAATTCGAATTTGTAGAAAGAATTTCTTGGTGTTGTAGCTAATTCATGATCGAAATGGCTTTCAATGGCTTGAGGTCGGAGTATGCACTCAAGGGAAGCTCTAAATATATTTCTTGGAGAGACGGGATGGAGGTAATACTCAAATACAATGGCTTGAAGGAATTCATTGACAATGATGTTCCAAAACCCTTTGTGGCAGATGCTGCAAATCCTGATGCATGGCAAAAGAAAGTGGCAAGGGCGAGGAGGATCCTATTGGAAGGAGTATGAGACCATATTTTCTCCATCCTCCATGGGAAAGCCACGCCATATGAAATTTGGAAGGCTTTGAAGGATCTATTTCAGAGAAGCAATGACCATAGGAAATTGGTGCTCAAAGATAAACTTAGGAAGATCAAGATGGAGAAGAAAGACACTATTCCTGTATACTTAACAAAGTTTTTTCAATGTCGGGATGAGCTTGGGAGTGTAGGATTAACTATCACTAATGATGATTTAGTGAGCCTATATCTCTTAGGACTTCCCAAGAGTTGGCATAGTTATCAAGACTTTGTCAATAGAAGGGAAAAGTTTCCAGATTGGAAATGACTATGGTCGGATTTGGTGTAGGAGGAGTTTAGATGGAATAACAGAGATGGATCTTCATCTAAGAATTAAGGTGAAGAATATTGTGCTTTGGCTACAAAGGCAAAGAAAAGGAAGGGGAATAAATTCCATTCTAAATCTGAGGCCGGTGAAGATGGCAAGGAGCGTGACATGTCTAGGGTGAAGTGTTTTCACTGTCACGAGCATGGACACTATGCCACAAATTGTCCACAAAAAAAGAAGAACAAGAAGGCTAGAGGATCTGTAGCTGGTGAGGCTTTGGCCTTGCAATTTGAGTTTGATTTCTCATTAATCGCATGCATGGTGTCAAGTTCATTGGGATCAGGGTGGTACTTGGATAGTGGTGCTTCCTTTCACATGACGAGAGACAAGGAACTTTTCAGTAGCTTGGAGGAGAAATATCTCCAGATGCATATTAAAATGGGTGATGATGGGCAGTACAATGCTACCAGGATTGGTATCATTACCTTCCAGATACAATTAGATAAACTCTTTCAATTGAAATATGTAATGCATGTATCAGGTTTGATGAAAAAATTAGTTTCAGTTGCAATGTTAGAGGATAGAGGCTATGATGTTGTTTTTAGTGAAGGAAAATTTTTCCTGCGACACAAAGAAACAAGACAAGCCAAGAAGATTGGGATTCATGTGAAGAATCTCTATATAATTTATGTATATGTTATTTCTATAGAGCTTCCAACCATTGGGAAGTGTGATAAATCCATGCAATTGACCCTTGGGAGGAAGCAGGATTTGCATGCAGGTGAGAAGGAACCTCAAGATGTGGAGCAGCCACATGTGGAGGATCATGGAGTGGTAGAAATCACTCAAGAAGATAAATTTTGAGCCAGATGGGTAGAGGGAGTGCATATAGCTATACCACCAGGCATGAGGAGGGGAAAAATGCAATATTAATCCCAAGAAGAAATTTGGGCAAGGTCCTAGAGATGGTGTGCCTCATGGATCGAACCTAGATATAAGGAGCCCACAGAGAAGCAGTTTCAAGATCAATTAGATTGACGCAGTAAGAGGTTAGGAAGAAAAAAATCAGAGTGATAGGTGTCGGATATTGGAGTGCAGATCAGAGTTGGCAGCAATGCAGAGTGCATGGATGTAGATGTCAACAACACATAGAATCTGGTAGACATGTGCAGTGGCTAGAAACATTCAGAAGACTCTGATGACAGATGCATTATACTGATTCAACTTTTGGAGGCTATTTAATTTTGGAAGTGTTTATGTAAAGGTTGCATGTGTGAGGAACAATATAGAAGTGTTTCATGCAAAGCTTTCATGTGCGAGAAACACTAGAGAAGTGTTGTATGCAAGAGTTGCATGTTGCATGCAAGGGTTTCATTTCACATGCAAGAGGTGCATGTCGCATGCAAGGAAATTCCTTTCTTGTTGAGAGGGAGTGTTGAAGATTTCAATAAGAAAAAATGAAATTGGCATCTAGAAACAACAAGAAACACCTACACTAAGTGTGGGACTAGGAGATCCAAGCAGCACCTACACTTAGTGTGGGACCAGGAGGTCCAAGAAGCACCTACACTAGTGTGGGATAAATTTGGTGCATGCCTATTTAAGTTAGCCCTTAATTAAGACGGGCAATAAAATGTAATATAATCTCAAAATAACTTGTACTAGTTAACTTAGTGTGATAAAATCAGTTAGCTCATGAATTTAGAGTTAGAGGGTAGTTGGTGAGGCATGCAGAGTAATTCTAGTTGTAACAAAGTTCGAAGTGTAGTCGTGCATTAGTTAATGCAAGTTGTAATTAGTTTAACTCAATTAAGTGAGTTAAACTCAGTTGTGTTAGTTGTAACTGTTTTATACACTAGTGACAGATCAAGTGAATTAAATATTAATTAATTCATAATCAGTGATCTCATATGAAACTAGGGATTTACTATTATTAGCTTCATGCATGTAAGTTCCAGTGGAGACCCATTTGAGATCTAGGTGAAAGGGAAGTGTAACTATCAATTGTGATATTAGCAGGCTACCTAGGTGTAGTTAAAACACCACAGGATGCCCATGATACTCAGTGCAATGTAGGAAGGTTGGAATTCCTTGTGAATAGGGATTGCATTCCTTGTGAACTGCGTGAGCAAGGTAGGCTGAAGACAGGTTGAGAATTGGCTGAGTATTGACCTGATTTTTTCTGGATCAGTTTCAACAATTAGCTAAATACAGGAGGAATCTTGTGAGAATAATTATATGTAATTGTTTCATGATTCCTTATGGAATATACAATATATGATAGAGGGGTTTTGAGCAGCAAGCTATCCCCAAGAAATTATTTGTGCTGTGGTTTGATTGATTCTTCTTTGCTTCATGTGATTGGCGATTGTGTTTATAATTCCGCAATTGATTTGTAGAAGTGATTCAATATCTAGCTTTAGTACATTGTTATATTGAATTGAATCCATGATATACATGCTTCTTGTATAATTTCTACATGGATTTGATAAAATCCTTTGAGAAAGGGAGTGAAATCCATGATAAAAGCCACTAAAGGAAAGGGACAACAATATTCAAGTTAGCTTAAACTTTACCTTAGATAGTACTAGTGTAGTTTGGACATACAATTAACAATATCTCATTAATGTAGAACGTTCTAGGTTTTAAAAGTTGAAGTCAAGAGGACATGTTTGACACTCTTTTGGAAATTCCATGGATTATCACTTTTTGGTTTTGTTGTCAAGGACACATTAGAAACTACATACAACACCATAATTTTTTATCAAGAAAAAAGAAAAAAGGGTTAATATATTGCATGCATCAACCTAGAGATAGATTTGGAATATTGTCATCAAGAACTCTCACCATTGAAACATGTATAATTGAATAAGGAAAAAAAACAAGAATTTTTCAAGTGTTATAACGAAAATTCCCTTGTTACAAGGTGAAGGTTCCAATATATTTTCCCAAATTATATGACAAACAATGGATTATCATTCACTATTTATCCCCAGTTCTAATACCACAAACCATTTGACATGCAAGGAAAAGTAAAGTGAGGAAATGGGTGCATACCTTTATTTGAAGGATGCATGTATGACCTTGATTTATATGATTGTTGAATACACTGCTCCAACTCTTGAAGATCCTATTCCATATCTCCATACTTGTATCCTTCATACAATGAATACAAGACACACAAATCCTACCTTTCCTAACAATAATAATTTTAGATATATTATGGATATAATATAGAATACTTAGGAAAATATAGATATAAATACAAAATGTTTTGAAAATTATATATTGAAGCAAGAAACAATGAGATATAGATTAAAATGACAAACTAAAATGGTTATGCATTGAGTACCATTTCAACTCATCATGGATCTATCTCACATTGACAATAAACACTAGATTTGAATGCAATTTGAATAAAATAAGGGCTCGTAGAGATCATATAACATGTGTTTATGATTCATAAATGTAATATTACGAAATGGGAAAAGCAGGAATATAGTGAATAAACTGGAAATAATAGTGAATAAAATTACACCAAAATGTATGAAAACCATGGAGCCATTTTATTATGTAAATCAGCAGCAAACAGGTACAATAAAAATTGGCACAACTCAAATGATCAAGGCAAACAATCCTCCCATGAATACATATGCCAAATATGAAATGTTGCTACATAGCAGAATGTTGGAGAACAAGTACAGCATAGTCTTAGAAGGTACGCTGCTACTGGAATGTACAAAAATATAGATCTGGTAATGTATGGCTCATAAAGTGTCGGGAGTAGAGATCTAAGCTCCCAAACACATTTCCAAGATAACCCGGGAAGGGTTTCTTGAAATACAAAAAATGCAGAAAATAAAAATATGGAAATAGGGCTGAATAATCTCTCCAACTGGATAGATGATAGGAGGTAGATGATTTGATCTAGAAATGTGTGAAAAATCTTCCTATAGATTCTCCAAATGAGAGGTTGATCCCCTCATTGAAATCTATCTCCCCCAACTAGGGCTCCAAACCCCCTGTTGCAACTGCACTACGAAATAATGCAATTCCTTTATGAAACTGCACTATAACTGATAGAAATACCTTAGCTAGATGCTAAATGATGAAATGAAGTTCAAGATTTTCCTTTACAAGCCTCCTGGATGAAGGTCTACTCCCTCCAGTAGAAAACAATCTCATAAGTTGGGTTTCTCAACTCTCCACTGCTGCACCTTGCAACACAGCACAACCCAAAGAAGAAATTGCATTGTTGAAGAACGATGTAGCCTGGCCAAATGCCAGAGTGTGGAAATGTGGTGCAATACTCTTCCTAGAGGCTCCTTAAGGAAATAGGTGGGATTCCCGCTCAGGAACACCCTGTTCTAAACAACTGTAATATTCCCAACTTAGCTCATAGCTAAGTGGAATATTAATTTTTGCCAATAAATTCAAGTGCATGAATAATTGAGCAAGGAGGCTCATAAAACTACTCAAGCATCAATAAAAACCTCTCACATGTGAGAAGGGGCCATGAAATAACCAGCTCAAGCATCCAAATGTGTGAACAAGGTTAAGTTGACCAAGTCAACTCAACTTATCTTTAAAATAATGGATCCATGAATAAAGCAGCTCAATGTGAATGGAGGAAAATTCAGCAAAACAATTTGAAGACTCCTTAAATGTGAAAAGGGGAAAGGAAAATAGACTCAATTAAGGAAGATTATTAGAATATGCATTTAGTCACATTGAATAAATCAAACCACGTAGCATCTAGTTGTCCTCCACTTAATGGGACAACGTAACCCTAGAGAGGGAAAGCTTGGCAAGGAAGAAAACCTTAGTGGAGTGGGGCCCTTGGAGGAGAAGCTCATTTTCTATATAATGAAGGAAGGGAAACCATTTGGGTTTATATTGGAGATTATATTTTCATGAGGTCTGCTTAGACTTCCTACATACTTAGATGCTTAGCTAAGTTGAGGCACTTCTTAGTGCAAGGGTTTTCTCATGCGGGAATGCCCTGCTTTTTCTTGGAGATCTTGTAGCATGAGATCTAAGGGAAGCTTCTGATCTGTAATTTCCACTTTTAGGTATTGGGCCAAGAAATTGTACTCCATATCTACGTAGTCCCTTGAGGATACTGCATTATTTTTTAGAGGTGCAGTGGAAGGGGTTAAAACCCCATTGTTTTGAGCTAGTTTCCCAAAGGGAAGCTCAATCCTTCTTCCAGGAGGTGATTAATAGAATTTCAGCCATTTATCATGTTTATTCAGCCATTTCATGCAAATATATAACCTTACTATGTTATTTCACTTTATATCTGCAGCTGCTTCTTTGTATTTGCAATGTATGTGGGAAAACCCTTGCCGGGTGATCATAATTTCATTGTAAAGGAGATTAGATCTCTTTTTCTTTTCCTCATTGAGTAATATAATGTGAATACCAGATTTATTTCTCCATTTTATGAGTATTTCCTTCAATAGATAGCATATTCTCTTTGCAGCAGCTCCGACATTTGCACGTCTTGGGGTTTTTGTCCATTTTCAGCTATTGGTGCATGGGAGGCCTGTTTAACTTTGCTGTTGGTATTTTTTTCTGAAATAATATTGAATGAAGCTCCTATATTGTCTAATATAAGGGACATAACTATTATCTTATACTTCTGTAACTTAATACTCGGAAAAAAAAAACGTTTATGGGTCACTAGTGGTGCTTTTCCCCACTTGGGTGTCTTTCTGAAGTAATGTTTGTTGTAGATTTTTTCAAATAATGAGCTATGCATATGATATAAAGTATGATATGATAATTTTATGATTCTTCTTTATTTTCTAAGGAAATTATGTAAATTCTGAAGTAGGATTTCAATTTTGCTGCAACCTTCCTCTTTCAGCAGTTTTCAGCTAGTCTAGTTTATCGAAGATCTGTTTAAGGTATCTAAGTTTATTTTTTTCAGCTGAAATTGCATACATAAGTCACATACAGCCCATATGAGAGGAATCAAGCATTAATATGCGTTTCTGTTGCATATTTTTGCTTATACAACGTTTTTCTTGAGCTGCTTGTCAATAGTCTTGAAGGGGAATATTAGCCTTCAACATAGTTCTATAGACAGAGTCTGTTAGTGGGCTAGCTAGCCTATGGATCTCACCCTATTTTCAGAGGTGACATATCCAATAAATTCCCCTACAGTAAATCTCTAGAATAGACCCAGTTGTTGATTGTTAATGTTTTCTTAAAAAAGGATTATCATTTGCTGGATTCATGAGCATTTCCTGATTTGGAATATTACAGTGGTATCAAAGCATGATCTCTAGCCAAGCCTGTGATATCAAGCTATCAGATGAGTGCTAAGGATAAGAAGTAATAAGAAAGCAGAAAGTATGGAGAGGATGAGATTACTCTCATCAATCTTCAGATCCAAGAAGAGCCTCTCAAAGGGGGTTGAACAGTTGGAAGTAGAAAGATGCAGTGAAACTCCAAGAGGGTTTCAAGGAGAAGAGGAATATAGTGAAACCTTTATGAGGTTTCAAGAAGAAGAAGAAGAAGACATGGTAATTCCTCCTTCAAGGGAAGACCAAGATCTAGGGTCCCCTATTGAGGATGGGACATTTCCTATATTCAGAGAAAGGGATGGGGGTGACAACGTAGTCATAATAGAGGCACCTATAGCATCTCAAGAAGAAGAAGTGGTGAGGACAGTTGCACCAAGGAGAGAAGCTCTTGCACCTTTGCAAGGAGTTTTAGAAAATATCACATATAGAGATTGTGGCACAATCCATGTACAGTATGTGCCATCATTATCAAATGGTGAGATATGGAATATTACCGAGTTTCATAGGGTAAGCAATATCTACCCCTCTTTATTTCTGAAAAATGATGCACAAGGAAGGCAGGAAGATCCATGCACATTAGTTCATCCATCTCTCTATGATGATCTATGTCTTGATGCCCCATTATTTGAAGAAGGGCCATTAGGGCAATCCCCTGATGAGAAGAAAAACAAAGTGTTCCCTCAACATGATACAATGAAGACACCAAAGGTCAGAGGAGACACTATCCCAGTGCTGGAGGTTGTGGGTAAGAAGCACATTTATGAAAATAACACTTTATTTTATGATTACATGTGCTCTCTCACCTTATATGTGCAGGCCATAACCCCCAAGGGGATTGTTCTACCCTATAAGCTTCATGGCCAACTATGGGCCAAGATTGTTTTCAAGTATGACCACCTCCTTGATGAGTTGAGGGAGGTGATGCACTATGATGGGTGCTTCCCTAAAGCCCCAAATATACATGTCACCTTCAGCCATGGTGAAGTGATAAGAGCAGCAAGTAAGTGGCATGCAAATCACTTACCATGTCCTAACATGAAGCAGGGAGAAGGAAACCTGCACTGGTTTCTGTTGGGAGAGTGTGGGAACTCCCCAAAATTTTTGATTCTCATGACTCATGCCTCGTATTCCAAGAGAAGGTTGCATAATGGGAAGGCATGGTTGTTATGGCTATCACAAGAAAGGTTTGGACATTATATGCTAAATCTTATGTCCAAATATTTACCCATGTTTGAAGTATGTCTCATGCATTCACATGTATTTTGGGTTGAGATGTATTTCAAGTATGAATCTTGGTTTGGGAGGAGAAACAACTCCCACATGGTATGGAATGGGAGAGCTATCTTGCATTATGTTGATGGAGCACCCCACATGTCCATAATTACATCATTTCTCCATGATCCACACATTGATAATGTAAGGAAGCAACAAAATCCCTTGTTGTTATGGCTACTTTGGGGGGAGTATGGGTTGAAAACTCTCCATACTCAACACAACATTCCAAGAGGAATGCATGGCACATCCAAAGTGCAAGAAGGCTACCTTTCAGCAATAATTAAAGGGAGGGAGATCCTCTCACATAGAAGCACAAGGGTGAATGGGTTTTACATGTGGAATGTCAAGAAGAAGAGTCATGGAGTGACAAGAGAATTGCTACCTAAGCCTACAACGCTATCCTCTAAGAGCAAGTTTCTAATGATGGAGTGTTTCCAAAGAAGTGTGCATCCTTTCATTTTGCATAAATTTATGAGGAGATTTTTATGGGAGGGCTCATGCATGGATCACATCTTTAGCCTACACATGAGGCATGGTAAGAAATACATCTATGTGCTTATTGATCATCCTATTAAGAATTTGTATCTTTTCACCAATTGTAAGAAATGCATTGCTCTGCAAGAGAGCAAGATTATTCATGGGTGTTTTGTTCACTTTAGGGCCACATTTTGTAATGATGATCACCCATATTTACATGACTTGGAGCAAGTGCCTTGTTTTTTTTATTGTATGCAGCTGATATATATTGTTGCTCACTACTTTCTAGTAGATGAGTTGACATGCATAACTGAAAATTATTTGGGAGGCAACTTGTCACTTGATGTTTTAAATCAGCAGTTGAGAAAACTATGTTATACCCACCATGGAGGCCATATGTATCATATTCACTTGCACATAAACTTCAGAAACTTTTTGATTTGGATGACATATGGTGGTGATGTGCCATTCACTTTGAATGGAATGATTTGGGCCAGTAGGATCCATGACTTTGGAGGAAGGATCTTTGGAGATCCAACCTTTGTTTTGCCATCAAAGGGCACCCTTATTTCAGCCCAAAATAAGTATGTGCTCTACTCTTGCCATGAGTGGGGAGGGAGACAGTGTGGGATAGGCTATTTTTACTATTATGTTTAGCCATTCATCCCACCTTCCTTGTAGGAGCTGAAGGTGGAGAAGATTTACAATGAGTTACCATCTTGGGAGGCAACAAATTTTTCTTGGATGATAGCATGGAGAAGGGAGTCTTTCTTTGATGATGAAGTGCTCCATGATTGTCACCAATCCTATCTTGAGGAGGCCATGGGTCAGCAAGAAGGTTTCCATATTAGCCTTCCATTCTTCCAGGATGAAAGCCATTGGGCTTATTCACCACAAGCCAACACTTTTGCAGAAAATTTGAAGCAAAGGAGGAGACTATGGATAAGGAGGCCACAAGGAGGGAAATTTTTGTAGAACCCTTGAAGTTGCTTGAGGACAAGAAAAATTTGGGAGGGGGAGACTTTAATATTCCCAACTTATCTCATAGCTAAGTGGAATGTTAACTTTTTCTAATAAATTCAAGTGCATGAATAATTGAGCAAGGAGGCTCATACAACTACTCAAACATGAATAAAAACCCCTCACAATGTGAGAAGGGGACATGAAATAACTAGCTCAAGAATCGACATGTGTGAACAGGGTTAAGTTGACCAAGTCAACTCAACTTATCTTTAAAAGAATGGATCCATGAATAAAGCAGCTCAATGTGAATGGAGGCAAATTCAGCAAAATAATTTGAAGACTCCTTAAATGTGAAAAGGGGCAAGGAAAAGAGACTCAATCAAGGAAGATTCTTAGAAGATGCATTTAGTCACATTGACTAAATCAAACCACGCAGCATCTAGTTGTCCTCCACTTAATGGGACAATGTAACCCTCGAGAGGGAAATCTTGGCAAGGAAGCAAACCCTAGTGGAGTGGGGCCCTTGGAGGAGAAGCTCATTTTCTATATAATGAAGTAAGGGAAACCATTTGGGTTTAGATTGGATATTATATTTTCATGAGGTCTACTTAGAATTCCTGCATACTTAGCTGTTTAGCTAAGTTGCTGCACTTCTTAGTGCAAGGGTTTTCTCACGCAGGAATGCCCTGCTTTTTCTTGGAGATCTTGTATCAAGAGATCTAAGGGAAGCTTCTGATCTGAAATTTCCACTTTTAGGTGTTGGGCCAAGTACTTTTACTCCATATCTATGCAGTTCCTTGAGGATACTGCGTTATTTTTCATAGGTGCAGTGGAAGGGGTTAAAACCCCATTGTTTTGAGCTAGTTTCCCAAAGGGAAGCTCAATCCTTCTTCTGGGAGATGATTAATAGCATTGCAGCCATTTATAATGTGTATTCAGCCATTTCATGCAGAGCTATAACCTTACTATTTTATTTCAGTTTATATCTGTAGCTGCTTCTTTGTATTTTCAATGTATGTGGGAAAACCCTTGCCTAGTGATCATAATTTCATTGTAAAGGAGATTAGATCTTTGTTTATTTTCCTCATTGAGTAATATAATGTGAATACCAAATTTATTTCTCCATTTTCTACATATTTCCTTCAATAGACAGTGTATTCTCTTTACAGCAGCTCCGGCATTTTCATGTCTTGGGGTTTTAGTCCATTTTCAGCTATTGGAGCATGGGAGGCCTATTTAACTTTGTTGTTGGTATTTTTTTCTGAAATCCTCTTGCATGCAGCTCCTATATTGTCTAATATAAGGGAAAAAACCATTATTTTATACTATTGTAACTCAATACTCAGAAAAATAGTGTTTCTGGGTCACTAGTGGTGCTTTTCCCCACTTGGGTGTCTTTTCGAAGTAATGTTTGCTGTAGATTTTGTCAAATAATGAGATATGCATTTGATATAACCTCTGATATAATAATTTTTTGATTCCTCTTGATTTTCTGAAGAAATTATGTAAATTCTGAAGTAGGATTTCCATTTTGCTGCAACCTTCCTCTTTCAGCAGTTTTCAGCTAGTCTAGTTTATGGGAAATTTGTTTAAGGTCTCTAAGTTCATTTGTTTCAGCTTAAATTCCATACATAAGTATCATACAGCCCATATGAGAGGAATCAAGCATTAATATGTGTTTATGTTGTAGAGTTTTTCTTATACAACGTTTTTCTTGAGCTGCTTGTCAATAGTCCTGAAAGGGAATATTAGCCTTCAACATAGTTCTATAGATAGAGTCTGTTAGTGGGCCAGCTAGCCTCTAGATCTCACCCTATTTTCAGAGGTGACATATCCAGTAAATTCCCCTACAGTCAATCTCTAGAATAGACCCAGTTGTTGATTGTTAATGTTTTCTTAAAAAAGGATTCTCATTTGCTAGATTCATGAGCATTTCCTGATTTGGAATATTACAACAACACTGAAATCTTAGCTAAACAGCTGAAGAGAGCAACAATTCTAAACATAGCATATCAAAATAATAATCAACAACGTGCCCACAATGGTTTCCATCATCTTCCTTATATTCTTGGTGAGCTTCCTCACCTTAGGCCCCACTCATTAAAGCCACTACTTTCATGCATGCAATCTCCCTCCAAAACTGTGTTGTCCTTCCATGAATGCCACTCCTTCCATACCAATGTTGTTTGATTTGGTCAAGGTTGACCCAGTTTTCATACCCCATCCCCTTTTCACACCTAAGGGTCTTCAATCTAGCTTTTATATGACCTCCTTTCACATCAAGAGTTGCTTTTATTCCTTCTAAGGAGATTTATGGGTCTCCATACTCTCTTATTACTCTAGCTAAGAGAAAAATAAAAATTTAATATTCCAACTAGTTGTGTGCTAATTTAGGAATATTACAATAAATTACCATTAGATTTAATTTTCATTAGATTTATGGATTTATTAAGTTACCTTTTTTTGCTTATACATGCAATATATTAAATCCAAAAAACAAAGAATATATAAAACAATAGCTCATAAACCACAATAACACTAAGATATCACATGGGAAACCCTTTCGGGATAAAACTAAACTGGAAGGTGATGTCACTATGATCTCTCTTTCTTTAAAAGGGAGTGGTGAAAATATAAGGGAGTGAAATCTATGGTCCATGGGATACTATAAAACACAAATCCTCTCTATTCAACCCTCTCTTTATCCGATCTTACCTACTCTACTCTACTATGGAACAAAATGCACTCAAATATAATAAAAAACCCATTCCCCCTAATGACCTAGTTATATACATCTTGATATCCAACTAGTGGTTAAACTTGATCCATTCAACCATAAATATGAGTTAAAACTTGATCCTTATAGAGTCTTCCTCATAGGTCCTACATGGCTATCCCCTTTTTCTTGATTAACAAGGGCTGAAATGACACCCTCTCAAATTATGGTAGTTAATCATGATAAGTCAACTTTCAGGAGGAATAACTTATGAAAAATCCCATTGATGTAATTATTGCAATGTGGAAAGGTATTGAAGTGTAGAATAGTGCTAGGAAGTGAAACATTTGACCAAGAAAGTATTACCCCCAAAAAATGTCATTTAATGCCTCAAACTGACCCCAAAAGGTTTCTGATCCCAATTCTACAAACTTGCCCTATTGCTAAAACTTCTCATGTAAGTTTTTTCCTCTCTGAAAGAATCAATATGGATGATAAACAATATAATTATCTAATTTGGATCAATTGAAATATGTTCTTTCTCTTTATTCCTTTGGAATGGTTTCCTAAAGTAGATTTGGTGAGGATAAATCTAAATTCCTAAGTCCTAATGAACTCAGAATCCAATACAAGTTCCCAAGTCCTTTTGATGAGGAAATCCAACTCACTTGATCTTATCTCCTCAAAAAGGTCAAATATAGAATCATTTGAGGGTCGTCACTTGTTTCTATCGTACAACAAGTGATCACCACTCCCTGTTAGAGTGAAAGGAGTAATGAGTCACTACTTATCAGTGGATAAGGGACAATGAGCTACTCATTTTTACTTTATTAGGGATAAACAGCAGTTTCTCATCACACTACTAAATATTGACCCAATTTTCGATGGATCTTTGTCGTTCTTGCGACAATGATTCATTACAACCATACTTAAACATCTTCTTTTTGGTTGGAATTATCACAATAAGAATTGTCGAAACTCTTACACCGGTTCGTCGTAAAGCCTTATTGGATGACCGAAAACAAGAAAACTTATTTGTTCCATCGAAAAGTGTGTTAGAATACCTATGGTGACCTACCATAGTTGTGACAGTTTTATCTTCAGAAAGGGCATCACAAGGCTGACGTCTTCAACAATTTAAAAAAACAATTGCGACGAACCTGCCATAGTTGTGACATTTTTGCCATCGGAAATGACATCGCAAGACTGACATCTCTGATAAATTTTTAAAATAATTTTCAATTAACTAGACATATTTGCAACATTTATGTTGTCAGAAAGGGCGTTGCAAGACTGATGGTTGCACTAATTTAAAAAAGAATGTTGACAAACTTTCCATAGTTGCAACATTTTTGCTGTCAAAAAGTGCATCACAATACTGATGTCTTCTATTATTTAAAAAAAAATGTGATGAACCTGCCATTGTTGCGATTTTTGTGCCGTCAGAATGGGTGTCAGGCAGCCAAAAATCATGCGTTTTAAGATGACATTTAGAAAGAACACACATTGGAACACTAAAGACTTTGGAATTTAAAAAAATAAAAATTAAATGACCTCAAATAGAATCTTCATCACCATTAGCCCCTAAATATTCCCCATAGGGAATATTCATGACGATCATGGGATATTTTTTAACATAGGAGAAAAATAATACTGTGACATATCCAATTTTTATACACCTATATATTCAAGGAGTGCAGCAAGGGCCATAAGCCCGTAAACTGTTTGATAAAGCCTCTTTCTATTATCCTAAGAGGCATTGCGTTGGATTGATTGACATGAACCAAAATTTTTGGGATATTCAGTTTCTTCACAAACTGAGCGATGGCCATAAGAAGATTTCAAAGCACCTCCCTCCATGGTAGGTGTTTCAAATGTTTAAGTTCAAAAGAAGGTCAAAGAAACATCATAAACCACTTCCTTTCCTTTTTCAACATGTATTTTCTTAGCTTGTAGAGTTTTCCTTGCACTCAGAATGCTTCCTAGAGTGACTATTGTTGCATTACTTTCTTCCTTTTCTATTAAATTATCAAAAATTGTCCATGGTAATCTAATAAAATGGTTTCCAAGTACAACATCTAGTGAAGTAAGGGCATCCTTAGAAAAGAAACAGTGCAAAAAATTATTTTAGAATTTTTAGAATATGAATGTCCAAAACCTCCCCATCTTTCTTAAAATGGAAAAGGAGAAACTCCCTCGTATTATAATGGGTTTGTATATAATTCACAAAATAATGCAAGAAGTTATATCAATTTATTTTCCACAAGTAATGAAACTTGAACCTGTAATTCACATTTTGTGCATATTGTAATTAATGTTATCCCTACATACACATCTAATGTAGGAATTTTATGAGATACATTGTGCACACAATCCTATCCTCTCTTCTAGGGATTCTATATTGGCACATGCACTACAAATGCTTCTAAACATGATCTAGTTTAAATTCATGCATCTTAATTTCATATCTCAAGGAGATAGTGGGCATGCATGTCTATCATATGTTTCAATTGAGGTGCACTCCTTATTGGTTCTTCTATAAATATATCAAGGTTCTATAGTTAAATAGGATTTGAATTAGTCTATTAGGCACCACCGTGCATGTGCTTAGATTCATTGTACTAAATTTATCCTACTCTATAAAGGAGGTAGAGTGTGGACAATTGAAGGTGTGTGACATTATTTGAGAGTGTAGTAGCTCACATTTTTTTTTCCAGTTATGAATGAAGAAAGTTGGATATTTGAAACTCATATTTCTTGAGTGTTTTGATTATGTGTTGTTGTTAGTAATTTCTAGTAATGTGTAGTAGGGCTTGTATTTAAGTCACACCATTTTTTATTTAAGTTAAAATCTAACTATCATGGCTTGAAAATTTAGCAATCCATTAGGCTATAGCTGGAAGTGGATTCCTCTAGTTGGAAAACTCAAATTCATCATATAGATCACCAAAAGTGGTTATGGAACTGAAAATATCAATAAGCATGATGGTGGTTAGAAATCCATTGTATCCATATGTTTTCAAAGAAGAGTTTTTCAATGTGTGGTGTATTACTTTATTTTTTACAAGCCATGAAGATGACCTTTATGGAGAAACAAAAGAGTACAACTAAAATACAATCACAATGTCTTTGTGTTGAAGGTTAGCCATTGATGAACCTTAGAGATATAATTATGGTTAGGATGTCACTCTTAGTAGGTGGTATAATCTAAGATTTTAGTTAGATGGTTTGGATGTACATTTACAGATTCAATGATCAACACTTTCCCTCATGGATAATAATAATAATACCATTAAAAATGTTGTAAATCTCTATGAATGGTAAAAAAATCACTTATAAGAGGAGGACTGAGCTTCTTATAGTAATGAGTAATGATTTGGGCCTCGTGGGACACAACTAGATCAATTTATATAACATATTCAAGAGAAAATCATCCAAAAATGATGCTTAGTTGATTGTGGTTAGCTCTTGTCGAGGTATTCATATGTAAATGGGTATAGTTATGGAAAAAAATGAAGGATAATAAGGTTGTTTTGATAGTGCAGGTTATGATAGTTCAGGTTATGATAGTTCTCATGATACAATCCTAGAGGCTGAATCAAAGAATGAAGAGAATGTAAGAGATGATTAAACAAACATTAGATATTTACCTAACTGTACACATGATTTTGTTACACACACACACACACAATTTTTGTAAAAGAAAGTGATGGAATCTCACCAATTCTCCATAAAATAAAATAAAATTATAATTTATACAAGCAATGGACAAAAATAATAAAATTATTGGTGGTTACATATTTATGTTAGTTAATGCATTCTCAAGCTATGTGTGGCATTCCTCTTGGTTAAGCAGTTTTTTCAATGAAGGTTTGGAATATTTTGCTGAGAGTGTGTTGCTTAAGGCACATAGTTTTTGTACAAGAAAGTGATGTAATTTGACCAGTTCTCCATAAAACAAAAACAAAATATAATTTACACAAGTAATTAACATAAATAATAAAATATATTGGTGGTTATACTTTTATGTTAGTTTCTGCATTCTCAAGTTATGTGTGGCATTCCTCTTGGTTAAGCTAGTTTTTCAATGAAGGTTTGGACTATTTTGACGAGAGTATGTTGCTTAAGGCTGTATTCATGCTCGGTGATATTTCTCTTGGAAGCTTGGGCACATATTCCATTGGAGGCATGTTGCTCTAGGTTGTATCTATTCCTCCCCATTTATTTGAAAGTGTCCCTACTTTTGACACTAAATGGGAAAGCCCTGGTGCAATGTTCAAAAATCAATTTTGATGCTGTTGGAAGATGCCCTTGGTTACTAACTAAATATGTATCAATGGATGTGTCTGGTATTATACCAAGAGTGGGTGTTTGATAGTGTATCTTTTTCTAAAGGGGGTGGAAGGTTTGGAATATTTTTCTCCAAATGAGAGAGTGGAACATCCTCCCCTAAATGATATGGTTCATGCAATTTTAGTCTAATGTTTTTCACATTGGAAATCCATCTTTGAGTGGGGACATCTAAATTGAAAGAAATGTTACCAATTTTGTAAAAAATTTCATAAAGAACATAGAAATTACACTAAATCTTGTGGGTTTTGTGGCTCTTGAACCTCTATTCGTTGAGAAAGGACCATACTTGATCTATGCCATGGAATGGAGATAAATATAATGGTGATTATGGAGCCCATTTTAAATTTTTTAGGAATGTTGTAGTGTTGTTTGTACCTTAGCTATACATTGGACAAAGGAAGAAACATGATGTTGTTCCTTTTGTTGATGTGAGGAGATAAGTGGAGGCCAGGTAATGAGAATTTCATATGGGGAAACAAGTTCATATCCATAAAAAATCCTAAAGGGTGAGTGACTGGTGCATGAATGGATAATGTGACTGTATATTTTTTCAATAACATGGAGATACATTTTCCAATGTTTTTTATCATATTGTTAGAAATTTCCGGAGGAGAATTGTGTAATGGATTTATAATACGTCCAACATTTAAGATGGTTACTCCATCCATCATTAGGGACCTGAGAGCTTCATGAGTAAATGAGGGATGAAAGGCCTTTTTATAGGAGAAAGGGACTATTAACCGTTGGGTAAAGGGTCAAAGTTAAATAAAATTATTCAAAGACAACAATTAAATTTTTTGACCAAATTTATTAAAGAATTAAATGAAATAAGAAATTGGGGGTAAATTAGTACATAAAAATTATTAAATAATTAATTAATAATTGAAACATTGAGAATGAGTAAAAATAAGAATTAAGAATTAATTGAAAAACAATAATTAGTAATATTCAAAAAATAATTAATAATGTAGTAAAAAAATGTTAGTTAATAATTAAAATTAATAATTTAAAATAATTTATAATGATAAAATTTGATATAATTGAAAAATAAAATTTAAAATAAAAATTAATTAGATATTCGAATTAGAAATTATACGATCAAAGAAAAAAAGAAATCAATTTTTTATTAGACTAAAAATTAAAATAGTGATAAATAAAGATTGAAAAAGTTTAAAACAAAATATTTTTTTGTCAAGTTGACCAAAGGAGAGAGAATTGAAAATAATATATATATATATATATATATATATATATATATATATATATATATATATATATATATATATATATATATATATATTAGGTATTGATGAAATAGTTTTGAATGATTCGGTAACCAACTTGGGTCTATTAAAATATTGATAATAGGAAGTTGGAGTTCAAATTATCAGTGGGAAAGATGGTGGATGATGAGCTTTCATGACTGGCTAAGTCTATATCCATCCTCTCTATTAAAATTATTAGGGTTTTTCTCGATTTACAGGGCTTCTCTATTAACATGAGAGTTATAAAAAGGAACCAAGGCTAGGATTTTCAAATGGTCAAACCGAATCAGATGTTTGGACTTAAAAGAGTGCTCGATGAAGGCTGATTTTGATAAACGGTTGTGGTTTGTATCATTTATGTGATCTTTTATTCTAACTTTTAAAGGACGACTAGTTTGGCCAATATATTATTTCCTGCATAAACAGGGAATTTCATAGATCCATGATCCTTGCATCGAGTCTGATTTGTCTTTGGCCGACAGTAATAATGTCTTGAGGGTTTTATGGGGCTTGAAAAACGTTTTAATGTTATTTTTAGCCAAGATCTCCGCTATAAGATATGTGGTCCCTTTAATGTAAGGGAGCGTGAATTGGCCACAATATGGAGAGGGATCAAGATTGGTGGATCTAGGGTAAGAGGCAACTTGAAAGGATTTTTTGATTTTAGCAGTGGAGTATCCATTGGCTTTGAAGGCATGAACCAAATGAGATTTTTTAGGTGAAGATCTTGGAAAAAAGAGTGTTAAAACCATTTTCAAGCCCCATAAACCCCTCAATAAATTATTCTGCTTGTCCAAAGACAAATCAGACCCGATGCAAGGATCATGGGTCTATGAAATTCCCTGTTCATGCAGGAAATATTATATTGGCCAAATTGGTCGTCCTTTCAAAGCCAGTCTAAAATATCACATAACTAATACAAACCACAACCGTATATCAAAATCAACCATCGCTAAGCACTCTTTTAAATTCAAACATTTGATTTGGTTTGACCATTCAAAAATCCTAGTCTCGGTTCCTTTTTATAATTCCCATGTTATCCGAGAAGCCCTAGAAATCAAGAAGAACCCTAATAATTATAATAGAGAGGATGTATATAGACTTAGCCAATCATGGAAACCCATCATCCACCATCTTCCCCACTAATAATTTGAACTCCAACTTCCTATTATCAATATTTTCATAGACCACAGTTGGTTGTTGAATCATTCAAAATTATTTCAACAATACCTAATTTATTTATTTAACAAATATATATATATATATATAATTTTAAAAATTTCCATTCTTTATTTATCACTATTTTTATTTTTATTTTAATAAAAATTTGATTTCTTTTCTTTCTCGATCGTATAATTTATAATTCAAATATCTAATTATTTTTTATTTTAAATTATTCTTTTTCAATTATATCAAATTTTATCATTATAAATTACTTCAAATTATTAATTTTAATTTTCAAATATCCTTTTTTTTTACTACATTATTAATTAATTTTTGAATATTACTAATTATTTTTTTTAAACTAATTTTCAATTCTTATTTTTACTCATTCTCAATGTTTCAATTCTTAATTAATTATTTAATAATTTTTCAGATATTAATTTACCACCAATTTCTTATTTCATTTAATTCTTTAATAGATTTGGACAAAACATTTAATTGTTATCTCTCAATAATTTTATTTAACTTAGACCCTTTACCAAATGAATAATAGTCCCTTTCTCCTATAAAAATGCCTTTCAACCTTCATTTACTCACGAATCTCTCAGGTCCCTAATGATGGATGGAGTAACCATTCAAGACATTGGACGAATTATAAATCCATTACATAATTCTCCTTCATAAATTTCTAACGAAATGAATAACTATGGAAATTTTATATCCCTTATGCTTTTATCATTCTAATGAGTGTGGAGGGCATAGATCTATGTGTAAATGACTACTACATTTTGGTCATCGGTTTGAACACTGGATGCTATAGAGTGGTGATGTTGACAAGCCACCATATTTTAGGGAGTCTTCCAAAAATGAATAAGAAAATAGTGGTCTCAATAAAAAGTTGCGGTGGAAGGTAGTCCAAAGTGTGTCTAATGATGAGCTCCATCATTAGTTACATTTGGAGGGGTTATTTATCACCTTTTTTCCTTATTAAGTATATTTTTCTCACATTTTAATTATATTATGGTCTTATGTTTCTAGTGTAGATGGCGATTAAGGATTTTCATACTTCGAATGCCTAACATGAGTTAAATGTAGGAAAATAACAAAGATATTGCATTTTCTTATGAAGATTTTTCCATTAAAGCTCAAAGTAGATAGCAAGGTGAGATTCTAGGGGGATTTTCCACCTCCTTAACTCCTAAAGGTAGCCAAGGGATCCTCAGGATTCCCTCCAATAGCTCGAATCAAAGGCAACCAGGCAAACTCAAGATCAAGCACTAAAGCTACACTTCACTTGCAGTCAAAGTGGACAGATCACCTACATTTTAGGGAGTTGTTGGTAGCTACCCTCTAGGTTAAATATGGTTGAGCAAGAGCTCATTAGGATTCGAGCTTAGAAGGAATTTAATAGACTCTTAGCTCTTGTAATAGTTTTTTGAGACTTTTATGTTGATGTAATGAGACTATTTTCTGCAATAAAATGAGTATTCAAATTATGCCTCACTGATCTAGTTTCAGAGGGCTAGGTTTGTGGGTTAGGGCCCAATGCATTGGCCTTAGTCTCTCTTGTGTACTCATTCTTTACTTTTTTATCATTGTAGCTAGTTTGCTTATGAGTTTTTAGCTAGTTTGCTTATAATTGAATTCATTTTTTTAATTTTGTTTCCATTTGTCTTTTGGTGTATATTAAGCTTGCTTACATATTGGTAGAATAGCCTATAAACTCATAAAGTTGTGTGTCAAGCCTCCCTCTCTCATCTCTTTCATTGGAGATTGAGGAGGGTAGACCTTCTCCACGGGCCAAAATTGATTTTTATTTTATGATTTCTTGTAATGAATAGTTAGGTTGTTGTAGTGCCATGAACTTGTTTAGAATGTTGTTTTATATTTTTGTTTGTAGGCTAAAGTAGGTTTTATTTCCAAATTCAACTCATATTTTCCATTTCCTTCATCATGAATTTGTCAATATTTGTTGCATGAATAGGTAGTTTTCTTGTAGGTTCAAGTAGCACAGCAAAGGAGGAATTCACCACCTTCAACTTCATTTCTCACCCTTCATCAAATTTCTGTTCATAAAAAACGCCATTAGCCCCATTTTCAGATTTTTCATCTTCACACCGTGATCAAACCCTAGAGGTGCAAGACAAGCTTATCAAGAGGTTATAATCTTGGAAAGGGGTTAGCCACCTTCCACTCATCCAAACACACCTTCACTCCACCTTCCCTACACTTTTCTCACCCATTATTGGCCTTGGATTTCCCTCGGACTGTTTCCTGTAGGAATTCAGGACTTTCCTGTAACACTACAAGAAACTTGTAGCAGCACTAGTGCGCCCATACTCAAGCCCAAAAACCACCATCCACCTCATCCAGACCTACCAAAACCACCCAGACACCTTCAACCTTGCATCCATGAGTTCAAGCCCTTCACAAGCCACCTTAGCGCTTTCTCCTCCTAGTTGCAAACCAATGCATTTACAAGCATAGTTAGGTCATGATTAGCAGCATGATTAGAAGCATGATAGATAGAAAATAGAGTAGACATAGTGTGTCTAGCCATTTGTCCCAACAAAGTGTGATTAGGTTAGTTTCCTTTATGCAATTTCAATTCAACAATTTACTTCATGCAAGATGCCTAGTTTTCTTCCATTTATTATCATAGATTAGTGTGTAGATTTATTTCATTGCAGAGTAGTTAGATGTACTTTATTGTTGTATAATATTTCTTTTCTTGCTGATAGAATAATGTCTTTGAATAATTTTTAGCCCTAGGTCTAAATTTAGAAGTGTGACAGACTTCATCTTGAAACCCTAGAAATAACACCTTTTCGTAAAGCTCAGAAGAGGATGACACGAGTAGAATGCATCTGCTGTGTATATAGCACTATCACCTCCAAGTTTGCATGAACCTAGGGTTGATAAAGTAAATTAGGGAAGCCTCTGGGAGTTGCAGCATTCTTGGTGCGATACCAGGGCTCACCAATTTTTGGCGCAGTTGTCAGGGAGGTGTATAGTAGATGCTTTGATTTTGTTTTAGCATTCTTTTATGATTTAATTTTACATGTTGTTTCAAAAATATTGAAAAATACAAAAAAAAACTGATTTTCATGCCTCGTAGGAGTAGGGATACTCAAGGAATTTTTTTTTCGTAAAACCCCCACATCACCACATAGTCACCCTTCACTCATCTTTAGTGGTTGTGAGGTTGAACATACCATAGGTGAGCCTTCATAAAATTTTGAAGAACCTATTGGAGAAGAAGAAGATCTTGTTTCACCATAGGAACCTACTTCAACTATTCAAACCATGGCTGAAACTGAAGCCTAGGGAACCTTTCCCATTAGAGAGGAATATGGGGAGACTAAAATGAAGAAAATTAGCCCCTCAGCCCTTCCACATTTCCATGGACTTAGATATGAAGACCCTGACACATTCATGTTTGAATTTTTTGTTGCGTGTAGGACCTATGACTATGCCTCAGATGGTCAAAAGATGAAGCTATTCCAATCTACACTTAAGGATGCAGCCTTGCGCTGGTTCATGGGTCTACCTGGGAACAACATCACTACTTGGGCGTAGATGTAAGAGGTCTTCAAAAACAAGTACAGGGACTACTATAGGTCCAAGGAAACTAAATATGAAATATTTTGGATGACTCTAGGGTCTGATGAATCCCTAGAGGACTATAGAGAGAGGTTCCAATTAAACTATAAGAGAGCCAAATGTACCCTTGATCCCAGATCACTAAAACTAGTACTTCTCTGAGGGATCAGGGAGGAGGTGATAGAAACCCTCAATATGTTATAAGGAGGAGGTATCTACTAGCTTCCTTATGATACAATCAAAACTATCTTCAGGAACCATTCTAGGGCAGCTAGGAAGAAAGGTAGAGCTAGCCAAAGTACAACCAATACCCCTTCCTCTTCCACCCCATCAAGCATGAGATTGCAAATATGTTGGAGGACTTCAAGAGTGACATGTTGAACACCTTTTCCTTGAAAATGGACATAATGCAGGTGAAGAGGAAGTAAGAGGAAACATAAAGATCCTTGGCTATATTTTTCCCTATATGTACTAGAAAACACCCTAAAAATGAATGTCCATTAAATGTCATAGAGGTTTTCTTAGTTTATGAGGAGAATCATGCCACAGACAAGTGTCCCTCCTTACCTGGACTCAAATCTGTGTAGCAAGGTGGTGAAACAAGACTAGAGCAACTCTGTTTCATCAACCAGAGAAGGCCTCAAGGCCCTAACTCATATCAATAGGGTATGCAAGTGCACCTTATTCCTACTATCACAATAATCAGAATGCACCTATGCAATCTTGGTACACCTCCACTCCTCCATCTTGGCCTACACCTCCTACTTGGCCTTACAACCCTCCATATAATACTTAGCTTGTGAACCAACCATTTTAGCAGCATGTTCCTGAACAACCTTAGTGGAACAACCCATCCCAAGGGTGGAGGCCTCAACATAATAAACCACCTTCTCTAATGCCTCCACCCCAACCCAAGCCTCAACTTAATCATGCTGCTCCACCCAACATACCTCAGATGCCTGCACAACCCAATCCAAACCTAAAAAAACAAACAAACACAACAGGTTTATAGTGGAGATACATCCTATCTAGCTTATATTGTGTGGATACAGGAGATTAATCTCATGTCGAGAAGAGTACTCCCAGAAAACCACCCTTCATATCTACTTGTAGAGGATGAGGAAAAGGAATAAAGTAACACTTAGATCCAAAAACCTCCTTTTCCTAACCGCTTGATCAATTCTACTTAGCACACCCCAGAGGAGACTGAACTTCTAGGATAACTGAAAAAATTTATGTGTAAAAATACCCCTTCTCCAGACCATCAAGGATGTCCCTATTTACAATAGGCTCATCAAGAAAAAGTGCTTCAAGAAACCTGGGATAAAGAAGAAAGATACCCCCACCATCAATGTAGTATCACATCTCTCTGACTTAATGTTGGGAAGGATGATCTTCCCAAAGTACCTGGACCTTGGCAGCCAAGTTATAGATGTGCACATAGATGGTGTAATAGTCCCCAATAATCTAATTGGTCTTGGATCTGCCATAAATGTTATTACCAAGGAAACTATGCTGAAACTCAACCTCCAAGGGACTTTGAGGAAAACCACAACAGTTTTGGAACTTGTAGAACAGTCCATAGCAACTCCAGAAGGAATTATTGAGGATGTTATGGTTTCAATTGACTCTTGGGAGTATCCTACAGTTTTCTTGGTTTTGCAACTGAAAATAAAGTTTAATGGATATCCTCTCATCTTAGGGAGACCTTGGTTAGCCACTATCGATGCTTATATCAGCTGTTGTGCCAGAAACATGACTATTAAGAATGGGCCCTTGTCTAAACAGCTAGTATTATATCCTCCAACCCATCCTTCCATTGATCATGATCTACCTATATGGTTGGAGGATGAAGAAGAATATGAAGTATACAACACTACCCCAATTTGTAGCATAGATGATGTTCTTAGAGGGGGCAACTTGATGAAGATGAACTCATCGACTATGTCATTCAAAACCAGTCCCCCACTAACAACCCACTTGAAAACCTAGTCAAAGCATATGAAAGCAACCCTTGGATGGAACTACACTCAGTTGATTAAAGAAATTGTTGGATGCAAGTTTCATTTATCCTATATCAAACAGTGAGTGGGTATCTCCTGTTTTCCTAATCCCAAACAAGAATGGAAAATGGCGAATCTGTGTTGATTATTGGGAACTCAACAAAGCCACCAAGAAGGACCATTTCCATTTTCCCTTTATAGATCAAGTCCTAGATGGCCTTGCGGGAAAGAAGTTATTTTCCTTATTAGATGGGTTCAGTGGGTATAACTAGATCCAAATAATCCCTGAAGACCAGGACAAGACTACTTTCACATGCCCTTGGGGTACCTTCGCTTATAGAGTCCTACCCTTTGGGTTTTGCAATGCCCCAACTACCTTCCAAAGTGATGTCTTGAGCATTTTTTCTGAGCTAGTCCATGACTCGGTTGAAATCTGCATGGATGATTTCACGATCTATGGGGATGAATTCTATGAATATCTCTCCAATTTGGGAAAAGTGTTGAGAATATGCATTGATATGCATCTTTCCCTGAGCCTAGAAAAGTGTGAATTCTTGAAAAGAGCAGGAGTAGTATTGGGACACTCAATCTCCCAAGCAGAAATACAAGTGGACCTGAACAAAATCACCATCATAAAAAGGGTACTTGCTCCTCAAAAGTAGAGAGATGTCAGGAGTTTATTGGGTTTAGCTGGCTATTATAGAATTTTCATCAAATATTTTAGTATGTTTTCTTCGATAATATTTGGTTTTTGGCCAAAGTTTTTTACTTTACTTGGTCTAGTCTTTGTCAAGAACATTTTGAGCTCATTAATGGAAAGTTATCTACTGCCCCCATCCTCCGAGGTCCAAATTGGACTCTACCTTTCCACATCCACATAGATGCATCAGAGAAAGTCATGGGGGAAGCATTGGGGTAGTTATAAGAAAAATTACCTTATGCAATCTATTTCATCAGTAAGAACTTGTCCAAGGCCGAACTCAATTATACTGTCAGAGAGAAGGAAATGTTAGCCATTGTCCATGCTTTAAACCAATTTAGACATTATGTCATTGGTTATCAAACCTTTGTACACAATGACCATGCAGCCACCAAATATTTAATGAACAAACCAGATGTTAATGCTAAAATAATTAGATGGTTATTACTATTACAACAATTTGACCTAACAATTGTTGATAAACCTAGAAAGGAGAATGTTGATGCAGATTTTTTATCTAGGTTTAGCTCTATCTGCAGATGAAGAGGGAATGGTGGATGACCAACTGCCAGATGAACATCTCTTCACTATCTCAACACTCTCACCATGGTTTGCTGACATAGCTAACTACTTGGTTGGTGAAAATTTCCCTCCTAACCTCTCATTCAAGGATAAAAAAAGATCATCAGAAAAAGCACCCCTTTCACATGGATTGGGGGAAATCTCTTCAAGCTAGGCCCTGACCAAATTCTCAAAAGATCTGTGAGGGAGGAATAAGTTTTTTATTTCCTCTCTGTATGTCATGACAACCCTTTTGGAGGCCACTTTGTTGCAAAAATGACTGCCTTCAAATCTTTGCAGGCAAGTTACTATTGGCCTGCCCTTCACCAAGATGCAAAAAGATACACTAGAAGGTGTGACCAATGCCAAATAATGGGGAAACCTAAACAGATGGATCAGATGAATTTACATCATCAGGTGGATCTTGAGCCATTTGATAAGTGGGGCATGGAATTCATTGGACCTATTGATCCACCATCTGGCCAGAAAAAGTATATCATAGTCTACACTGACTACCTGAAAAAGTGGGCTGAAACAAAAGAAGTGAAGATAGCAACCAAGAAAAAGGTAGTATGATTAATGAGAAAGAATGTTTTTTATAAATTTGGATACCCCATAGAGGTAGTCACTGATCAAGGGGCACAATTAACATCTCATCTCATTGAGAATCTTCTGAGGAGGTACAAGATAAAGCATAAGACTTCCACTGCCTACCACCCTCAAGAAAATGGCCAAGTGGAAGTGACCAACAAAGCCTTAGGAATATCCTCACCAAGGTTGTGAGCAGCAAGAGAAAATACTAGGTGGGCAGATTGGTAGAAGCTAATTGGGCCTACAACACTACTTGGAAAACAACAACAAGGTTCACTCCTTATGACTTGGTCTATGGAAAGAAAGTTATGCTTTCAATTTAATTTGAGTTCAACACCTTAAGGGTGGCAAATGAGTTAGACCTAGATATATCAAATGCCCAACAAGAGAGGTTGATGCAATTAAATTGATTGGATGAGCTCAGGATGCAAGCACTCCTTCACATATAAGTGATTCAACTGCAAAGGAAGGTTTGGCATGATAAGTACATTAAGGAAAAGAATTTTCAAGGAAGAGATTGGGCGATGTTGTATGACTCAGGGTTTAAGGATTTCAAAGGAAAAATAATGAAAAGATGGATAGGACCCTAAAAAGTGGAAAAATGTTATGATAATGGCACAGTTCAGATCAGAGTCATAGATGAGGAGGGATTTCCCCTACTTGTCAATGGTTACAGGCTTAATGTTTACAAAAATCCCCTATCTACGGCAGAATTTATTAATTCAATAAACATGGAGGTGTATTTCATGGGAGACTCCATAGTTTCCAATGCCTCCCCCTCCTAGTAAAAAAAAATAAAAAAAGGAAAATAATGAGGCATGGGTGAAAACGTCTCTGAGGCACCCAAGGCCAACTCTAGGGTTGAGAACCTCTGTGAGGTAATCCTAGAGAAAAAAAATGAGAAAAAGAAAAAAAAACAGAAAATAAAATATCTTTGGGTGAAAACCTCTTCGAGGCGCCTAAGGAAGGCTTGTGGGTTGAAAACCTCTGTAGAGGCAACCCACTTTCTTTCAAAAGAAAAAAAGGAAAAAAGAAACACAAAAAAAGGGAAAAAGAAAGAAAAATACCTATGCACTTATTTGTTTTTCTATTTTGCACGTTATTGATCAAAGATGATTTTTTGGATCTAGAGGAGAATTTTCTCTTCATTTCTCCTTATCCTCTACTTTCACACTCCATGAACCACTCCAACATAAACCCATTCATTCATTACACCCCTTATATAGGAAAAAAAAGTCATTTTTTCTCCTAATTGTATTTTCTACAGGCAAATCCAGCAACTACAAGATTCCTATATAAATATAGGAAACTCTTGTAAATGCTACATGAAACTAATTCATGAAGGAAGGAGATCTCTTAAGGATTTATGGACTTCAAGGAGAGCATGATAATTTAAGTTTTTCCTATACCTACCATTCCCAACCCCTTATTTCACTCCATGCACAAGGATTCACTCTCTAAATCCTATGTTGCACCATTAGCAAATAGATCATCTGAAACTTGGCATGAGACCTCTTCACTCACCTATCCACCACTCCATTCATTCCATGACTCCATTCCTAGCCTCCATAAACCATTTCCCTCCATTTTTTAGAAAATTGAAGCAGGAAGAAGCAAGAAGAAGACTGCTACATGAATTGGAAAGTTTCCTGTAGCAAATCTGTGTATGGCACAACAAGGCCAAAAGATGAAGACAAGTTGATGAGGATGACTCCAAAATACCACCAGTAGACTCTAGGAGAGAAATCACACCAACCATGGCACCTAGAGACCTCCATGCAGCACTTGCAAGAAGAAAAGAAAAGAAATAGATTAAGTAGCTCACTCAAAAAAACAAGTAGCTCACTCAGAAAATAAGCAAGAAACTAAAAATACAACAAAGAAAATATCATGGATGCAACCAGTAGCTTCGGCTCCTTGCACTAGCTCATTCAACACCACACTAGCACCAGATAGGTTCAGGTATGGAACTTCACCTCTCTCTATGCATTCATAATGACCAAAATGGTTTAATGTCGAGTTTTATAAATTTAAAAGGCGAAAAGGTGGCCAGATAACTTGGCCACCTTCGTAAAGTTAAACTGGAAGAAAAAGCAAAATTAAATGTCACATGGGCAAGTAAAATCAAGTCAAGAGGGAGTGAAAGAGTACGAAGAAGGTGATCACGAGGCTAAGAAATCATTAACTGGAGTTGGAAAAACAGTATAAAAGAGAAAAACTCGTGTTAAGTACAAGTCAACACAATGCTCCAAATTTAGTTAAAAATCCCAATAATTTGATTTTTGTCTCATTTTCACCATTTCGCTGAGAATTTCGAAGAGCAGCAAAAATAAGAGAGCAATGGGATCCATCAGGGAGAGCAGCATCGAGAAAAAATCTTGCATGTACCATCGTGCTACAGGAAACATATATTTTCTACAGGCAACTATAGAGGTATATCAACAAGGGTACAAAGGGAAACACATAGTCACATGTGTGTAAAATTGCTTCCTAAGGAAACCATCTACCAAGAAAAAATACCAGAGGGAAAAGGTAAGTGGTTTCCATCCTCCATCACTGGTATTTCTCCATGAAATTTACACACAAGAAGTTAAATTTGGAAATTAAAGGGTAAAAAAATTTGCATTTGTTTAAGAATTGCATCTCCAAGACATCTTCACATAACTCTCAAACATCTCAACACCTTCCTATAACAACCATTAAAATGGGAGGGGGATTCAACATAGGGGAGCCAATTTACATTAAAAGAATTAAGCAGGATCCTCAAGTCATGGAAATTTTCAAAAATCCCTAATGGCTAGGGTTCTTTGAGGTTTTGAAAGGTTTTGATGAAGAGATAGCTCGAGAATTTGCAGTGGCTCTGCAATCACACTTCAAAGAGAGAGTCAACACTATAGTTAGGGGCCTAGCCATCACACTATCTCCTGAAATTTTAAGAAGAGCCACAACTTTGCCCTTAGGAGTTAAATGGGTTAAAGAAAGGACGTCAAACACTGCAGCCAATAAAATCTTCTTTCTTCCAGGAGAAAAATACATTGAAGACAAAAATGGAGTGAGGAGAGAAAGCCTTCCATACCCGTGGGATGAAGTAGCCTTCCATATCATGAAATTTATTTCTTGTGAAGGTAGACTTAGTGTATTCTATGGGTACCATTTTAATTTATTGAATGATCTTAGGTTTCAAGGAGAACTCCCTCTAGAGCAAAGATTAAGCATCCCTCATTTCCTCCTGAACTCAATAACTAACATGAGAAATAAGGTGAGGCAAAAAAAATTACCAGCATTTGGCCCATCATGGCCTTATAAACCTGATAGTGAATGATACTTTGAGAAGATTAAACCTCCCTATATCTTGGTCCTCTTTCATATACATGGATAAGTAAGCCTTCATAGCCACCCAAACAGGAAAAACCTATGCCTCTAGTCTTATTTTTGAACCTCAGAATTGTTCTTTCTCTGACATCCTTTCTCATCACTTTTCCCTACCTTTTCATAGATACATAAATCCAATCAATGATAAATGAAATGTTTTATCTCAGAGAATGCATTTGAATGATCTCTATGTTATATTTTGATGTTCTTGTTATTTGAATGAATTTTTGTAACTTAGTTATAGACGCATCCTATTCTGCAGCTAATTGTTGTTTTCACAACTACTTTAATGGTTTGACAGGTTCCAAGGATCAAATGAAGGAATGAGTCACATGGGCATCTTTAGAATGATCCACATATGGATCTTGTCCTATCCACCTGGTTTAATTCGATACAAAAAGGTGCCTATGCTCATGGTAAAAGTGCAGTCAAAGGACGTGATCCGAGAATGAAGAACTCTCGATTTGCTTTGACGTAGCAAATCGAGAGTTAACCACTTAGATTTTTCTTCTATGTTTCAGTTGTACTCGCCATATGTAGGCAGAATTAGCTCTAGATAGTTACATTTAATTTTATTTAAATCCTATTTGTTAGAAAACTGAAAACAATCTTAATTTTGTGAACAATGTATATGCTTCAAGACTCTGTTCTTTTTCATAATACGAAGATCGTGTTTGTGGTTCCATTTCCTTCTTGATGAGCGTATAGTTTGCTAAGATCTCAACTCACTGTGTCGCAGAGGGCCCCTGCACAGAAGGAGGTTTCATTAGTTGTTTTAGTTTAATTTAATTAGATCTGTTTTGTCAATTCATAAGTTAGATTTATATTTCTTTGCTACTGTTCTTTAGATTAATTTTTTTTTCATTTCATAGATTAAATTTATGAACGCTTTCTTAGGATTAGTTTTAGAATGACTGTGTAATATTTTTATTACCAAAAACATCTCAAGAAAGGATTTCTTCTATTTTCCAAAATTGGATTATGTTTGAGGCATTAGAGCATACATTTATCTTAGTTTCTTTACATGCTTTTATATTGCTTTCACTAGATTAAAAACCTCAATTAAATGTATAATTATATGCTTGTAAATCATATCAGGAAGATGATTGTGTCATTATTCCAAATTTAATGGTTGAGTATTTAAAATATACAATATTTGAGCTTTCCTTTATATGTATTTCAATTGATTTCCCAGATTAATTCTTCAATTAAATGTATAATTAGATGCTTGTAAATCGTGTCAAGAAGATGAATTTGTCATTCTTCCATATTGAATGATTGAGTATTTAAAATACACAGTAGTTGAGTTTCCTTTATATGCTTTTTAAATTCTTTCTTAGATTAAATCTTTAAACTAAAGTGTAATCAATTGCTTGTAAATCATGTCAAGAGGCTGACTTTGTCATACTTCCAAAATTGGATGATTGAGTGGTTGGTCATGCAGTAGTTTCTTTTTCCTTTGAATTTGCTTTCATTTAGATTAGCACTGTAATTTCAATTCTTAGTCATATGATTTATATTTCAAACCATTGAGTATAACTAAATTAAGATATATTAGAATTAACTTTAAATTCCAAAAAATCAAGGACATTAGAATAAATACTCTGTTTTTAGATCAGATTCTAACCATTTAAAGTTTTATTCATTTTTATTCAAATCAAAATAGTTAAAGAACGTTTCCTTTCCTTCATTCTTTCAAAATTAGTTTTAACATTAAACTTCATTAGATCTAGTTGATTCATTTCATAGTTCTCATTCCTTAAAATTAACCTTTAGACATAAAGAAACAAAACCCCCCAAAACAACATTAAAACATACACAACGAAGTAAGAAGAAGGTTAAATAAGCATATATAGTGCACCACACTTCATTATATTACTAACCTCGGTTGATGATTTATGATAAGAAAATTTAAGACATTAAATTTGCTAAAAACTTATAGAGAGGGAGGTAGAAGAAGAAGGAGAAGAGGAGGCAGAAGATGAGGAAGAAAAAGAAGAAATGGAGATTGAAATAGAAAACACAGAGACAATAGAGACAAAGAAAGAAATGGCTGAGGGGAAGAAGGAAGAAAAGATAGAGGAAAATAAAGAATCAGACCCTATCCTAGGTAGTGAAACTTCCCCTCAAGACACCAGCATGTCAACAGACATTACAAATCAGGAAGTGGCTACTACCCTAGCCACTTTGAGTACACCTGTAAATACAAAAAGGAAGAGGCAAACACCTATGTATTTTAGGACTAGGAAGAGTCAAAGGGTGAGGTAAGGGAAACCATGGACTCCCACCAAGAGCCCTATTGCAAATGAGGAATCACAAAAGAAAGATGATGAAATAAGGTTAGAAGAAGGAAGGGTGCAAGAGGTCACCTCACCTGTGAGGACCCTTGTGACTTACATCAAAAGACACTCAATAAGGTTGGCATCCCATACACATCATGCAACCCCCAAAGACCTTCAAAAGACTAAAAAAGAGAAAAATAAGCAAAAGAGGGTCTTCGGCAAGAAAAATAGAGTTTTCTATAGGAAACTCTGTTTTTGCTACAAGAAATTCCAACAGGTCCAGAATTAGAGAAAAAGGCCTTGGTTGAGGAAGAAAAGACAACCATAGATGGGAAAGAGGTCAAAGAAGCTAAGGACAAGGCACAAGATGAAGGAAAATATGAAAAAGAGGGAGAAAAATATGTCAAGGAGGATCCCACCTCACCAAAACTAGTCCTCAAAGATGTAGCAATAGTTCCAAACCCTAGCCCTCAACCTAATCTCAGCTTCTACTACACATACATTGAAGGGGGCAGATTTATTCCTCATAAGTTCATAGTGGATTTATTCTATCAATTGGAATAGGAGAGGGCACACACTCATCATTGGATGAAGCTTGCCACATCTAAAGGTGTGCATGACATAGGGGTCATGGAGGGAAAATTTGTTGAGTTGGGGAAGGATTGGTCTAATGTTAGGCTCAAAGAATCCATGTTGAAAGAGTAGCTTCAGAAGGCCCAAGCAGATAATGTAGCAGTGGAGTAACAACTTCAGCAAAAGGACAAAAAAATGGCCACCATGGTAGATTTTTGCATGTGGGCCATTCAAAAAATATATACATTAGATTCATATGCATTTTACCTCAAGGAGCAATGGCTCCTATTACAAATCAAAACATTAGCCTCCCACGGATCCTTACCTTTTCAGAACTGCAGACAATTCATTGAATTTTGCAAACAATCAAGTATGGTAGACAAGGAAAAAATGGCAGAGTTCTACATGCACAACCTTGTGTTGACATACTTAAACATTTGGGACCCCAATACTAGGATGGGAGACATGCAATTAACTGCATTGGAATCATGGATGGTTAATGAAGAGACTAGAGCACAAGAATTAAGAAGGGTTATGAGGAGAGAAAACAGAGAACCTTTACACCTTAGGGCAGAACTATCCAGCCCCAAGGGAATCATCAACAACCATATTAAGGTATAAAAGGATCCCCCACTTGAAAAAAAATTCCTCCACACACAAGCTCAAGACATGGATCACTTTGATGATGTTTCTAGGTTTTTGGGAGATGAGTGCATAATGGCTAGCCAAAGGAGATGGAATAATCTACCTCACAACCTTAGAAACATGGAGTACCACACACCAGAAATATTGAGAGGTGCCTTATAAAGACCACCACTATACAAAAGGACCATGCAGGCTAGAAAGATTCAGTGTCTTGGTTTGAAGCTCAGTCCACCCTTGCTACTAGTGCTGAGTGATGGAAAATACCAAGATGATTAGAACAAAGAGTGGGAAGAATTAGAAAAGAATGATGGCTTTTAACCTCCTGAAGGGACTCCCACACTTCTTCCTTGGGAAGTCAGAGGGTCCATTAAAGCTTTGAAAGAAGTGCAGAAAGAATACTAAGTTGCTTAGAGGACGAGAAACCATTTGGTAGGGGGGTGATGATGAGCTCCATCATTAGGTACATTTGGAGGGGTCAATTGTCACATTTTTTCCTTATTAAGTCTCTTTTTATCACATTTTAATAATATTATGGTCTTATGTTGCTAGTGTAGATGGTGATTAAGGCTTGTCATACTTCGAATGCCTAACATGAGTTAAATGCCAGAAAATCACGAAGATATTGCATTTTTTATGAATATTTTTCCATTAATGCTCTAAGTAGAAAGAAATGAGATATTCTAGGGGGATTTTCCACCTCCTTCACTCCCAAAGGAAACCAAGGGATCCTCGAGATTCCCTCCAACAACTCGAAACCAAAGGTAGCCAAGAAAACTCAAGATCAAGTGCACCAAAGCTACACTTCACTTGCAGTCAAAGTGGACACATCACCTACTTTTTAGGGAGTTGTTGGTAGCGACCCTCTAAGATAAATAGGGCTGAGTAAAAGCTTATTATTATTTGAAATTTAAAGGAAGCTAATAGGCTCTTAGCTCCTGTAATAGGTTTTTGAGACTTTCATGTTGATGTAATGAGACTATTTTCTACAATAAAATGAATATTCAGATTGTGCTCCATTGATCTAGTTTCAAAGGGATAGGCTTGTGGTTTAGGGCCTAATCCATTGGCCTTAGTCTCTCTTGTTTACCCATTCTTTACTTTTATGTCATTGTAGCTAGTTTTCTTATGAGTTTTTTGCTATTTTTCTTACATTTCAATTCACTATTTTTAGTTTTCTTCCATTTGTCTTTTGTTGTAGATTAATCTTGCTTACATATTGGTAGAATAGTCTATAAAATCAAAAAGTTGTGCATCAAGCCTCCCTCTCTCATATCTTTCATTAGAGCTTGAGGAAGGTAGACCTTCTCCATAGGCCAAAATTTATTTTTAGTTTATGACTTCTTGGAATGAATAGTTAGGTTGATGTAGTTCCATGAACATGTTTAGAATGTTGTGTTAGATATATTTTTGTAGGCTAAAGTAGGTTCTCTTTCCAAATTCAACTCATCTTTTCCATTTCCTTCATCATGAATTTGTCAATATTAGTTTCATTAACATGTAGTTTTATTGCAGGTTCAAGTAGCATATCAAAGGAGGAACTCACCAACACCTTCAGCTTCATTTCTCACCCTTCATCAACCTTCTGTTCATCAAAATCGCCATCAGCCCCGTTTTCAGATTTTTCATCTTCACACCATGGGAAAACCCTAGAGGTGCAAGACAGACTTCTCAAGATGTTCTGGGCTTGGCCAAGGGGTTGGCCACCTTCCACTCATCCAAACACACCTTCACTCTTCCTTCCCTACTCTTTTCTCACCCATTTTTGGCCTCATATTTCCCTCTGACTGTTTCCTGTAGCAATTCGGGACTTTCCTGTAGCACTACAGGAAACCTGTAGCAGCACTTGCAGTAGCACCATTGGGCCCATCCTTAATCCCATAAACCACCATCCATCTCATCCAGACCTTCCAAAACCACCCATACACCTTCAACATTGCACCCATGAGTTCAAGCCCTTCACAAGCCACTGTAGTGCTTTCTCCTCCTAGCTGCAAAACACTGCATTTACAAGCATAGCTAGGTCATGATTAGCTGCATGATTAAATGCATGATATATATAACATATAGTAGAGATAGTGTGTTTAGCCATTTGGCCCAACAAAGTGTGATTAGGTTAGTTTCCTTTATGCAATTTCAATTCAACAATTTACCTCATGCAAGATGCCTAGTTTGCTTCCATTTCTTATCATAGCTTAATGTGTAAATTTATTTCATTGTAGAGTAGTTAGATGTACTTTCTTGCTATAGAATAGTTATTTTCTTGATGATAGAGTAATGTATTTGAATCATTTGTAGCCCTAGGTATAAATTTAGAAGTGTGATAGACTTCATCCATAAACCCTAGAAATAACACCCTTTCGTAGAGCTTAGAAGAGGATGACATGAGTAGAATGCATCTCCTGTGTATATAGCATTATCACCTCCAAGTTTGTATGAACCCTGGGTTGATAAAGTAAAGTAGGGAAACCTCTGGGATTTGCAACATTCTTGGTGCAATACCAAGGCTCACCATATAAACACGGGGAAAGAAAAAAACAAGAGATTTAGAGGCATGCATCATTTTTTTACGACGAATCATAATGGCCATCATGGAGAAACAAAAAATGATGACAATGATGTAGTCATGCCTATGAAAATTAGTGGAAAATTCCATTGATGAAACCCATGGAGATGGAATCTGAGGGGAAGGATGGGAAATTTAGTGGTTGGCAGAGGCTCAATTTATGGTTTGTTACTTTGGATAGGTTGCACAGAACACAAATATGAATGAAATCATTCACATAATTTCACATAGAATTCCAACACAAGTTGCATTAATGGTGTTGGAGGCTTTCAAAGGTGTGTAAATGTCCATCATATGAAGAGTGAAAATATTTAAAGAGTAGGAGGCAATTATGGTTATGAAGAACATAGAGTTGGTTGAGCTTGCATAACTAGCCTTCCTGAAGACTTTAACTATAATATAAGAAAGGGGATTTTATAGATGGTTGTGGGGATATAAAGGGCATCAAGGAAAATATTAAAAAATGGATTATAGAAATAAATATGCTTCAATTCTTCACAAGAAACACAACACATATTAAGAATTTATAAGGCACATGTTGGAGGGAAACGAAGCATGTAAGCCACATTTTTTGTGTTGAAATTCTCATTCTTAATAAACATTGGAGATATTCCCATTTGAGATGGTGTTGTGCTTGCTATGTTGTTTGAGAATTGAGAAAAATAAGAGGATGGTAATAAATGTGAAGGATGGTCTTCTTAATGAGAATATAGTGGTCCCATTGGTTGAGTGACTAGACCAAAGTATACAATTTTTCCATATGAAGTTGTAATTGAGGATATTAGTCGAGAGTTCTTATGATTGATAAGTGATGGGATGCTTTCCTTGTTAAGTATTACCTTGATAGGAATTGAGGCGCCTATGTATCTATCTCAAATGATTGTTATAGATTGGGTAGGTGGAACATTGGTTTGGAATATAATGTAGGTTTGAGACACTAGAAAAATCCTTGTGCCTTTGGAGACTAGGTGGGAGACTTTTGATTGGAAAATTGATGTAATGAGCTAAAAATACGAGGGAAAAAGCTTAGAAATATTTGGTAAGAATTCAATCCTTCTAAGAATATTTTTGTATCAACTACTGAAGTAGGTGTAGATAAAAGAGTAAGTCTAATAATGTTAGCAAGATTGATACATATGTATATTTGATCAATGAAGAAGCCCAAATATACAATAAAAACTTCACTGAAGTATAATTTCTTTAATTTACATGCAAATTATGGGTGTTTAGCAGGTCCAAGGTGAGGCACACATGTTGGAAATGTCATTCCTAGGGCTCATTGAAGATGATAATGTCACCTAAATAGATCACAACAACTTTTCCCAAACATAGAAACAAATGTCATTAATACGATGCATAAAAATTGATAGACAATTTATGGGGGCCATAGAACATCACATGCCATTTATATAGTTAAAAACTTGGTTTAAATGTCGTCTTCAAATTGTCACAAGATTCCATGTACACTTGATGAGGCCCAAATTTCAGGGTCATGTTGGTGAAAAATATGCCTTGAATTCCACCCTGACGAAGTTACTATTGTCCTTACCCCCTAACTAAGTACGAATAAGAATTTTCCTTCTCTAGAATATAAAAATATGGACTTTTTTTCATCCCTATTCTAGAGGATAATTTGGATATTTCCATGAAACTAAAGGTTCATAAATATTTCAAGAATAAAGCTTTTGAAATACAAGACCATTATTGCGATATTTTCCTATTATAACCAGAGCTTATAACCACTAGCTACAGTGTAAACAATGCCCTTCTAACTTTATACAACATCATCAAATGGAAATTACATCAAAGACCTGAAATGATGGCTTTGTAAATGAAAGCAGAATAAGACTAGCATTATTTTTCCATTAACAAAAATCAATGTATGCATACCAAAAATACAAATATGTTTAAAAGAAATATACAATATCAGAATGAATGCAAGAATTGGCATGAAAAAGGTTTGGCAACCCTGAATTTATGAAAAAATCTTTTTTGGAGACTCCAAATTAGTGTTGTTGGCCTTGTGCTAGGGCTTAGATTAGCATATGTGGGTGAATTTTCTATTTGCATTGAACTAAGTGTAGCATATCCATCTACTTAGATTTCAAACACTAGTAAAATGAAAACTCAACAAGAGGCATTTTAGCAATTTTTGTAACTCTAGTTGTAACTCCATTTCTTTTTGTGTTCTAGATTTGGTATTCATTTTTTCTATATCTAGATATATTATCCATTCATTTGTCAAATTATTGGTAGCCACAATACCCATTGTTCTTCTAGTTAATTAGTCATTTTCAAGAGGGCTATCCATTGTTGGTTGATGTTTTTCCATCTGTTGGTGCTTCCATGGTAGTCAGACTCTATGGTTAAGGAAGAAAAATTGATTATTTATTATCTACTTTAACCATGATAATTGTAACAAATTTCAGAAACATAAGTCTCTTATTGAGGGGAATAAATTTAATTGTGTCTTATGGTGCCAGATTGTATTGGAAACATATCCTTGTAAAAAGGCTTATTAGAAAATCCTAAAGGATATATAATTTTGCCACCAGGTGCTCTCTATTTATTTAGTTTCCAAAGTAGAGAATTATTTCATAAAAGGCTTATTTGAGCTTCTAAGAATTTAGGCTTCTGCGATTTGGCATTGGATTTAAACTAGCTTTTGGATTCATCGCATTAGATTTAGAATTTCGACGTTTTGAACTTATTGGTGCAATTTATCATCATGAAAGAGAATGTGAAGAGACATGATTGTGCAATAAGGAATAAATAGGAAATCAAAAGGAGAAAAGACCGGCCAAAAATCGGATAAAGCGAAAGGTTAGAATTGGATAATAAGCAAACCGACATTAGTTTTTAAATTTGGTAAGAATTGTTTAATAAAATAATTATATTATATCAATGAATATATTAAATGGGTATTAAAATAAATTAAATTTAGATAAGTATTAAAAATATTTTTTAATGAAGATAAATAAACAAATTAATATAATTAATTATTTATTTATTTAATAATTAAGTGTGGGGAATATTTATAATGTATTAAGGAATATGAATTAATATGAAATATATAATAAATGTTGTTGACATTATTTAAAATTGAATATGTATCTATATCTCTGAAATATATAAATAATGTTGTTAAACTTTTTTATATATATATATGTATGTGGAACAGACATTAGTTTTTAAATTTGGTAAGTATTAGTTATTAATAAAAATTATATTATATCAATGAATATATTAAATGGGTGTTACAATAAATTAAATTTAGATAAGTATTAAAAATAATTTTTTAATGAAGATAAATAAACAAATTAATATAATTATTTATTTTGATAATTAAGGCGAGGAATATTTATAATGTACTTAGGAAAATGAATTAATTTGAAATATATAATTAATGATGTTGATATTATTTAAAATTGAATTATGTATCTATATCTATGAAATGTATAAATAATGTTGTTAAACTTATATATATATATATACATATATATATATATATATATATATATATATATATATATATATATATATATATGAAAATGAAATTAGGCTTAAAAGGCAGAGGATAATAAATTAATGGATATATGTTTAGGTAATATATTATGAAAATAGGGAAAGGGATAAGGAAATTTGTTAAAGATAATTTTTTTATTTTATTTTATTTTAGAGAAGAGAAGAGAATGAATTTAGGAAGGGGCAATTCTGGAGGTAACAGTGGGAATCCAGTTTTCACTAATTTTCCACCCATCATCTCTATTAAGGTTATTGGAGTTCTTGCCAATTTCAATAGTTTCCTTTAATTTCCTGTGGTGGTAATGGTCAGTTATGGCTAGGATTTTGACATTTTCAATACAAATGTGATGATTTTTCTTAAGGGAGTGCTCTGCAAGAGCGAGATGAGTGAGAACGATTGCTCTTATTTGAGATTTTTTATTTTATTTCATGAATTATGTAAATATTTTGAAAAATGGTTTCTAGAGAAATTGTGTTAAGGATATTTATGTAATTATTGTTAAGGAAATTTGCACAACTAATTCCACTATATTTGGGGTTGTGGAATTATAAGGAATGTGAAAGTACCAGAGGTTGGACTTTATATCTCTCCACGTGTTTCATTATTTTGATGTCTATATGTGATTTTGTTTTATTTTTTATTTTTTTAGTAAGTGATGAAGGAACTTGTAGATTGGAGTTTTTAGGGCTAGAAAAGATGTCTTCATTGGTGGAAATTGAAATATATGAGGACGAGGTATCTACACTAAATATCCTTCCACCCAATGTGATGCTACTTTTTGATCCATAGTTTATAAGGTAGTTATCCTGTGAAGTTGAAACCCAATCAAATTCCCAATAATAAAATGACAATAAAAACAACACAAAAATTCACACAACGACTATCATTTTCTTCACTTATTTCCTTGCATCCCAATTGTGTTTCCCTATTTTCTCTGGATCCAAATTATATGATTCCTTGTGTCTCTTTATTCCTTTGCACCACTAGGAAATGAAAAGAGCCTATAATTATTCCCAAACATGAGTTACCTATCTGATGTAAGGATGAGTGAGTAAATATACCATTAATGTGAATAAAATGAGGGAATATCAAGTGGTGGTATTCCCTTTAGACACTTCCCCACATTTCCCAAAAGGCTAACCCATAAGAGCTCCTTCCTACCTAATAACATTTCACTTCACTCCGAAAAAGGTAGGTTAGTTTGATCATGCAATTCAAGGCTTAGATTGGGTCTCGTCACTATGAAAATAACACGATTCAGATGGTAATTTCCATCATACAAATAAGTGTGGCAATGGAAATAAGAGTGTTGATATCTAGATGGACAGTGAGAACACCTCCTATCACAATGGTTAGAATGGTGTTATGGTTGAGATATGGATGCTGATGAATCTAACTAATTTGTAGTAGTACAATCACATGTTATAAGATCTAGTTCCTAAAAATCAATAGCACACAAAACAAATGATGCAAGATCCATTGCTTGAAGATTTAAAGAGTTTGATAAACTGTTGCAAGAAAAAAAATATTAACAAAATCTAAAACATAAGAATGACAATAACATAATCACACATTATACACAATATTTACCCTAGAAACACTAAGTGGGAAAACCAAACTAATCATTAGGCACACCTCTCTCTATATCCTTACATTAACTTGATTGTTCACAATACAATATTTAATTATTCTGCAGCATCCAACACCTTACTAATCCATTAACTTGGATTAAATTACAATCCTAATTCCTTAACCAAATTAGTTTACAATTGGCCAAAAATTAAGATAAACTTGGGACATTTAGATAGGATTTAGATACACATATGAGCTTCAAATTAACCATGGTAGTGGAAGTATAAACAAGATATGTTGAGAAAAAATTAAAACTATAATTAGATCATAATGCATTGAATTTATCAGAAGGCTTAGCATTGAATTTATTCAAATGGATCAAATGAAAAGAAGGATTTATGCATGCTAGGCACTCCTACATGACTATGATAAGTATATTGGTACATGCCAAGATATTTGGGGTCATCAATTTACTTTTGAATGAGATGCAAAGGGATGGGTATGAGCCCACTGTTGTAACATACAATTTCCTTGTTCATTTCTTTGGCCATGCTAACTACATAGGATAAACTTTGGATATGTTTTTATGAAATGCAAGAGGTAGGGTGCACACCTCAGTGAATGGATACTCAAGAGGATAAAACCATCCACTTGCTTTCCAACCATGTTACATTTGTGGAAGACAAATTTTTGGAATAAGAATACCTGCAATACACATCAAATGTGTTAAAGGTAGATACAGAATAAGCGAAATATAAAATAAATTAAGAAAATTTTTTATGACTAAATAAATATTAGACAATACTAAGGTGCATGAATACTTGAAAGAGCTCCTCTTGGCTTCAAGGATAATTTATTGGAGTGGCATAATCTTGGAGCAAAAATTCCTTGAATTAGTAGAGCAACAATGAATTCAACATTGACTTAGTTGTTTGTCTGTTGGAACGAGGGAGGTTTGCTCCAAGAATATCCAAGTCCTAAATTATTCTCTATTGAACAGGGCCAACCACATGAAGGTGGAAGCTCTTGTGGCATCCCCCCCCCGCTCACATTACTCTCCATTCCCAAATACCCAATCTATTTACTATAAAAAGGTTGATAACAACACATTAATATTCATGCATACACACTAGCAAAACGGAAAATTGATAAAGAAACATATTTGTTGGCATTCATCCTCTAATAACTTCTAAGCAAGTATATTTCATATTTTTCTAACATAAGTACAAAAAAGTATGCAAGAACTTATTCAAAAATATTTATACATCAATATGTCTTTTTATGCATCAAAAATATTATACAACAACCTATCTTATACAATACACTATAACATTGTACATCATCAATTTTTATTTTTATTTTTCCTCGTCTTATTACAACCTACATAATTCTTAAGTTTTCATCCATTTCTTTATTTTCATCTTTTGGTCGGGGTTGTTCTAATGATGATTGTAATTGTCACCTTGACACATTTCACCCCTGGTCGTGATGTTCTCACAAAGTTTAGGATGTTGCGGGGGAGCATTGCCTACAAAAAATATTAAATTTATATGGTCAATTATTGAATATCATTGAAGTAGTTTTTTAATAATAATAAATACCTTTGCAATGTAATTATTTATCTTGTGCACTAGTCGACATCATTTCAATGACTGCCTCATGGTCCTCTTCTGGTTGAGGATATTCTTGTATGACATGCTCTGCCATTCAAACCACAAAATTTATAGGTATAAAATTGTAAATGAATAAGTAATAAAAATTAGAAATGCATACTTTAGTTAAGTATATGCTTAATACACAACCCTATTACTGTTGTGGTCCTTATTTGTCGATGCAATATCTTGGGGTTACACCCCACTATCATGGGGTTCCTAGGGAGCACCAAAATGTTCTGGCTAGTGCACACTATCAGAGAACTAATGCTCAAAAGTCATGGGATCGTCTATATTTGTACTATTCCCTTGATAATTAAAGCAAAACAACACATTATATTTATATGAAACATGATTGTATTTTATAAATAATGAAAGGTTAATGTGGATTGATTTTTATTTACCCTATCCTTCAAAATGGATATCGGGGTTTTCCCCATGCTTTTCCAACATGCGACTATGCCTTTAAATCCGAACTTGAAACCAATCCAGAGAAAAATTTAAGGACGATATTTTAACTTAAATCTTAGAAACCTTGGAGAATCTTACTAGTCTCTAATATGAAATATTTTAAATATTTGGAAATACTATTTGTAAAAATATTCAAATTTCTAATGATTTTATATATCCTTTATAAAATTTTGGTGATTTTTAAGATAAAATCATTTATACTATAAAATTTGGGCGAATCATTTTAGAAAAAAAATGGAAATTGGCGAACCCATTTTTTGGAAAAATCATGGAAAAACAGTCCACTTGCGAATATTAGCCCCTAAAATTTTCCTTGAGTTACTAATCTATAGGTCTTCCTTCGTTGCTTCAATTCCGAATGCATCACCCTACATTTCATGAGAGTATCAATTATTTTTATTTGCTAGTGTAATTACCAAAATGTTGGAAGGCAATATAAAAAATAATATATTAAGAATTTTTTACATACTTCAAATTTGTGCCTGTAGCTTCAAAGAACTGCCTTGGCCTAATTTGTGCTACCCATGCTTCTCAAGCCTTGCCTTGGTTGCCTTCGAATTTTCGAGGAGCTTATGAAACGTTTCAAGTATGTTATATACCACAATTTTATTCAAAACCAAGGAAAATTAAAAGTATTGAATTCAAGATGTAATTTATACCTTGCTTGAGCATCATTTGGATGAATTTTTCATTGCTAAAACTAAACAAACTTTGGTTACTATAATTGAAATATTTCCAAGAAAAAAATTAAAAATCAGTAGTAAACTAAATTAAATTCATTGGAAAGAGATAATAAATGTTTTGTTTTTTTTGTTGCTATTATTATTATTTTTATCTGTGTTATACAAGATTTACGATTGTGGAAAAAAGTACCCCGCTAGACCTAGTGGATTGGTCTAGAACAAAAAAAAGAAAAGAACATAGAGTTACCCTTAGAGAAATTGAAAGATGGAAATAGGCCTACCTAGAATCCGTCACAAGATTTACTTTCCTCCTGAATTGTAAGCTCCAATCATTGCTCCAATTGCTATAATTATAACTTGCACATATAACCAAAACAAGCCAAGGATCTACAACATCTACGTAGCATAATTCGATCACTCTATTCAATGAATCAGCAAGGTATTAAAACATATGAATGTAAACATAAAATACAACATATATTAAAACAATATATTCTTTGTATTAATATAAATAGGAGAGAGTTTACAACCAAAATATTAATTTATCTTGTAGATATATCCCCAAGGTTACTTTTCCTTCCTTGTCGCAAAATACACCTCAATTCCACCCTAATGCATGAAGATGATGACTCTTTTCGATTCAAGGTAGCAGCATGAGGGCATGATTAGTCTGCAAAACCCCACTTTGATGTTGTGGATGGAAGTAAATATTTAGGAGAGGGTGGTAGTTTAGGAATTCTTACCCATTTACCAATCTAGGCTTGAGATCTACTTAAGATGGGAGGATGAGCTCAAGGGATAAGAGGTGAAATCTCCAAGGTAGAATAAAATAGGACGCAAACTTATTATCCAAGGTAAATGTTTGGAACAAATCTTGGAAGCTTCTGTAAGAGGAAGCTTCAATATTGTTTTTAATTTTCTTGAATTTCTAGAATCAGCGCACCCCTAGCAAGGGACAGCCTGATGTTGATTAGCACTGGTGCATAATGGAGCAACCTACTGTAAAACACAAGTCTCTAAAGGGGTAGGGTGCATTGAGCCTTAAAAGAATTTTTTTGGAGCATTCATTCCCAAAAACTCAGGGATTTGGAAAGTTCATGCTCAGGGATTTGTGTAGGGATGATGACAACATGTTCATGGCTGATGATCGATACCGTTTGCAGTCCTATTGACCAGATGTGATAAAATGGTCTATAAAAAGGCCTATAACAATGTGGTTCATGGGCCTCATAGATCAATGACTGCTACGCCCACAAAATATTCTTACCAAGAAGATCCACCCAAAGGGATCACTTCATGTCATCTCAACCATGCAACCTAACCCCAAGAGTGTCGAGAGAATTGAACCCATGACCTCTCAATAGAAAATATTCTTTAACAATGGGGACTCGATGAATATAACTAATCCTCGAGGCAAAGATCTAATAAATCTATTACAAGCTCATAGTATTTCATTTGCTTGGGTTTGTGAAGATATGAATTTTATCAACCCAAATAATATAAGAACCATTTTTACATAAAAGATAACTCTTTTCTAATTACACAACTTCAAGGGAAAATGAACCCTATGCTCAAGAATATAGTAAAATCAAAGTTTCAAAAAAAAAATTGACATTGGTTTTTTTAATCTCTTATCTAACAATATGTAAGCATACCCTTTAGTAGTAATCTTGGAGAAAGAGGGTAAATGGTGAGTATGTGTGGACTATAGGGAACTTAACAAACCCACTGGGAAGGATCACTTTCCTTTTACATTTATTGATCAAGTAAAAATGCATTATCCAGAAAGAAATAATTTTCTTTTCTTGATGGATTTAATGGCTATAAGCATATACAAATGACCCCAAAATATTTAGAGAAGAGAACATGAAAATGCCCTTTGGGTACATTTGTTTATATATTTATCCTATTTGGACTATGTAATGCTTGTTACTTTTCAATGTATTGTTTTAAGCATATTTTCAATTTTAGTTCATGAGAGTTTAGAAAACTATGTAGATGACTTCACTATTCATGAAAACACTTTTAAGGAAGCCTTAAAAAAACTAGAAAATGTTTTGCAATGATTGAAGGCATGCATATTATCTTAAATCCATGGAAAATGCTTAATGTTATTCAATGAAGGAATTGCATTTGGAGGAAAACTAAGAGGCAACGGTGGTTATTAACTTTCCACTCAATCTTATATAAGGAGGAGGATGAGGACTTTTGTCAGAGAGGGAGAAAAAATAAGAGTAGGTATAGCTTTGTTTTTATACTTACATTATATCTAAGTTCATTCTTTCTATATTTAACAACCTAATCGTGCTAATAGTGGAGGTTATGTTACAATATAAGGTTTGCATTGGGGTGAAAGTAAAGATGATTTCATATGGAAGTAAATTTTATTTATTTGGTTCATGAATCTATTTCTCTGCTAATGTCTATATGATTAGGATTTCATGAATATAAATACCCTTAAGACAATATAATTATGGGGTTAGTAATGGATCTACACTATTTCGAACTTCACCCCATTTGGATTTACGTTGGTATAAACAACATATGGTCTTATAGACATGCTATTTACTAGAAGTCGTGTTGATTGTTGGGACTAACGGTTAGGTTACTATTGGCCATGCAAAAAAAAATTTATGAATGAATAAATCTTCGGTATACTTGCAATCATCTATTTCTTTTGTGTTTTACTTCTTGCTCTACTTGTCTTTTTCATCTTGCACACGCCTTTTAAATTTTTTTCTCTATCTAATTGTTGTATATATCACACCATATGTATTGTTTTCAATAAATTATTTTCTATTAATGTTTGTCAATGTTAAGGGCCAATTGTATATTTCTACTCATTAATTTTTCACTCAACTTTGTTTGTATAGTAATAGTTTATTATGCAACTGTGTTGTGGGTCTACAATCTAATTTTTCATTTTTAACATTGTTTGTTGTATATTACCCAGCTCTTTTTTAATTAACTAAAAATTGATATAAATTTTATTTATTTACTAACTGATTTTTTGGATTAAAAATTAATTTGTTAAGTAATTTTAGAAGTAAGCTTATACTCTAATCATGCATCTAAATAAAACTAATAATTAATATAAACTAGAAATTTCACCATGTGTTGAAAATAACGTTGTAAGGCAATAGAATATGGAGAAATGACATAAATTATGCAAATGAAATCAACTATACATTAAAATTTTGAAACAAAAATATTTCTTCATCTTATAAAATATCCAAAATATATATAAGAAAAATGATAATGTACTACTATGTATTTACTGTGCCAGGGACAAAAGTGAGATCTGTTTATGGGAAATATCTAGTGCACATAAAACAACTATCATAGTTATTGTTGAAAAGGAAAAATGTCCAGCAACAATCAAGGGTTCTCTTAGGATTTTGTTAGCCAAAGGAGTGTGTGTCTAGTAAGAAATGGAAATTCCAACATCCATGCACCTTTGGCTCTCTTAGTGTCAAAATATGTATGGGTTTCTTATTTCAGATGGTGCCCTCCTTCAAACCAAAACTTGTATGGATCTCTTATCCCAAATTATGTGAGGTTTAGAAGTGTGTGTTTGGCAAGAAATGGAAACTCTAACAACCATGCACCTTCAGCCAAAGAAAACTTGATGGTTGTTGGCACATTTTACCTATTAACAATTACACAGTTCTTGGATTTAATTTCAATCTAATTTATTGTGAAACATTGGGGAAATCCCCCACCAACCATGTTTTTCCTTAACTCCAACAATACACTCCAAAAATTCTCCTTCAGCCCATAATTTTCTATGTACAGAAAAATGTTAAAATAGAGCTCAAGCTTTCAACATTCACATATGTAACAACCCAAAACCAAATCCCAGTCTATGACAACGCAAAACCATATCCCCATAGCTCATATTTTATTCTTGCAAAATAAATACTAAAAAATAATATGAAGACTAATATATGAAAAAAAAGTTAACACCCTTTCCATGTCACATATATTGAAATTTCATGTTCTGCACAAGTTGTTTGAATTTATTGGAAAAATATTGACGTTACACGACAAGACCGATCATAAAGAATATCCTTAGAGGAGATTTAATTGAAAACAGTCCCTTGAGTTACTCAGGCCAAAATGAACTCATGTCATGCAAGTGTTGGATGCTAAAACAATGTTTTCCATGTAAGTTGCTAAACATGTAGTATTACACTAAGGTAATATATCGTTTGCACACTAGACATGATGGCATCAATGTTGGACTTAAAAATCAACCTTTGAGCTAAGATTGACTTCTTAGCCAAATAGCTTCAAACTCGTCTTGCAACTGCCACTTCAATGTTAGTTCATAAATATTAACATCCTGCAAAGTCGCCTCTTCTCCTTCATCAATATCCAAATCTTCTATATATTTAGGTCAAGGTGTCAAGGCAAATTCCAATGCCTTGCGCTGAGCTGGATATAGTGAGCTAGGATGTAGAAACTCAACATTGAAGTGAATGTACAAACAACTTGATCTCAATTAAGAAGGCATACCTTCGCCATGTATGAATTTGTATTGACTTGAATACATGGCAGGTAAGTAGTATAAATAAAGTAAAATATTTCCAAATATTAAGTACATGATGTTTAATATGTATCTTAACATATAAAAAGAAAAGAAATAATAGTAAAATAAAACCTAAAAACTGATCCAAAGGCCTTTGGCTTGCACCCCTGTAGGTAGTATGGATTATGCATCACAACTAGGTATTGTACTGGGTTTGCTGGCATTATCAGGGTTTGCCTGAATTATCATTAAGTTATTATGTATTGTATAACGATGCTGTAAGGGGTGCCAATAGCAACAGTGTATGTAAGATTTGTTTAAGTATTTTAGGTTTTGGTTTTTTTTGGGTTGAAATCAAGTTATACAATGGTGGGCCAAATTGTGATTTTTGGTTGTTTAAAGTGTGTTTATTACATAAATAAAGAGATTCTGTATTCTGAAAAATCAGTTAAACATCTATATTTTGTATATTACAAAACCCTGAATAATCTATAAAACATTTATATTTGGCAGCTTACAAATCTCAAACTTGTAATTCTAACATAACTTGTGATTCTAACATATATGTACTTAACTTCAAACAAAATATGCTAAAATACAACTAGGGATTATACAACTGACTAAGATATATTATAACTATAGTCCATAATAACTTCCAGCTTTGTGGTATATTTCTAATATATTTATGCATCCCACATAGATGGCATGACTTTCTTTTTACATATGAAAAAAAAATAATAGATACAAGAACAATTTCAATCAAATCCCATTATAAAAATAAGGAAGTGATGCATTATATACCGGGTTCCATAATCTCCCCTGGGTTAAACTAAATGAGCAAATGTCTGCCATCTAGGGAAAAACTGGAATCAATAAAGAGAATCTGCCAAAAATAATTCTTCTTTCTACATAAAGATCATTACCCTTTTGTTTGAACATGGGGTTCTCTTTCAGTCTCAATTGAACTTCAAGGTCATTAGGTTGAGGTTGGCCAGGTTGCAAATACAGAAAGATAATATTTTATAAGTCTCAATAATGTAGATGAAATATAGTATCAGGTGCATGCACTTTGAGCCCTACACAAAAGTTAAAATGTTAGATGTAGGATCTTTTAAATAATCTAGAGATTTATAGCTAGGGTTTTCTTTGTCCACCTCAAAGTTTGATAAATAGAAGTAGAACCTAAATGTTTGAGAATAATAATAGGGATTGAGGTATAAAACTTGAAAACCTACAAACTCATCAGCTTCACCGTGGAGCACACTTTTCTCGAGATCCTTCATTCCCTTTTGCACATGAACCTTTAGCTCTCTCTCTCAATTGGAACAAATATGTTGTCCATACATTTGTTGCAAAAATATTGTTCACCACCTTGAATGCCTGCACCATAAAATGTTTGATGAGTTTTTATTTAGATCCCTGCTCCACTAAAAATATACACCCTATACAAAAGCAACTTGCATATGAATAAATCCTTCTTTTTATAATTAATGTTTGCTGAGTTGTTATTTAGATTCCTGGTCCACCAAAAAGATACACCCTATACAAAAGCAACATGCATATGGATAGTTCCTTCTTTTTTGTAATTAGTAACATCCATTCAATGTATTTCTCGATCTACAAAAATTCTTCAAAAACCAAAACTGCATGTAGCAATTTTTATATAAAAACATGTCACTTTGAAATTAAAAAAAAATCAAACCTGAGCCTCCACACCAGGGGCATAAATATGTATGTAATTGTGGTGTCATGCCAGGACCATATTTCATGAAGTGTTATTCATACCATAACCTTTACATCCCGTGTGTATTAGAGGAGCATTGATTTGAAAACCTTGCCTGCAACATTCCATTATGTAGCCCTAAAATTATTACAAATAAATTGTAGAGTTAATTTCTACAAATAAGCATTATTAAGGCCCCCGGAAAATGACAGGGCGTAGGAAAATGAAACATTTACGGAATAGGGGTGATGTTGTCCTGGTGGCTCTTCAAAGAATGACTATAGAAGGCAATTAGGTTCCCTGACATTATTCTATGGGCGAGAGCGAAAGAATTTCATGCTCAATAAGACGATCGACTATTTAATAGGGATTTTTTATAACTTCATTGTAAATGAAATACTTATAACCACATTTTCCTGTGATTATCCAATGACTAAATATGTTTTAATCGTCTAACATATAATCTAAAGGTTCCATATTATGACACGAAGCACATAGGAGAGTTGTTTTCAAAGAGTAATGCCTTACGACGTAAAAATTGTGAAATATTACTTACCCATAATTGGAAGATTAGTATCCTTAATTAGAAATACTCCAATATCTGTTGACTAATAAAGTTAATCATGTAGTTAGTGCCTTTAGTGCTTCAAACAAATCTTGGGTTTCATCCCTACTATTCCACTTGGAGCCCTACAAGAGTGTTTTTGAGTGTTTTGTTTGGATTCCATTTTTAGAATAAATAGGCTGACAATTAAAGTGAGTTGTATTACTACAATTTTGTAGCATGTCACTTTTTAGCACCATTGTTGGGGATGTTGCTAATAATCACAATGAATATGATTTTTGAAAAAATTAGTATTGCAGAAGCATTACTAGGTTAAAAATGATATTTTCTTTAATAACCATTATGTACAATGTTTTTAATTATGTTTTAGAAACTTAAGTTAGAATGAATGCATTAACATTGGAAAAATTTCAAGAACCTCCTTAAATTTATAATAGAATAATTATGAGAATCCCTATGATATATAGGAAAATTTGAAAGCCATTTTATCATTAAATTAAAATGTATTTATAATGTTAGATTTCAGACTTATGTGGTTTTATTTTAGAAAGTTGATATTATCCACAAAATTATTCAAAGTTTGTCCATGTTTTTAATTCCAAAAAGGAACCATCATAAGTACAATGCTCGAGGAAAAAAGAGTCAATGAGAAGGAAAGAAGAATAAATAATAAAAACACAAAAATGAAAAAAAAAACCATAAATAATGCTTAAAAACTAAATTAAAACTTAAAATAATAATATTATTAATAATTAATGAATTCACAAGTAATAATTTATATATTAATTAATTACTCATATAATGTAATAAATGTTATAAATATAATAATAATAATAATAATAATTTTATATTTCTAATATAATATTTTATAATTTTATATTTACCATAATGAATATTAATTAAGCTATATAATGAATGTTAAATTAATGTTACAAATATTAATTATATTAAAATTAATGAATATTAATTACATTAAATAGTTAATTAATGTTAACTAAAGTAATGATACCTATATTATTTATATTAAAATGAATTTTAATTATAATAAGGAAACTAATGAACTTATGTTCTATAATTAAGGAACCTAATATTCTAGAAATTAATAATATAAGATTAATATTCTATTTTATTCTATTCTATTATATTGTATTTTGTATTATAAGTTAATATTGATATTGATTATTATATGTCATATTATATGTTAATAGTAATATTAATTATTATTATAAGTGTTGTGGAGGTAAATCCCCTCTGCGGATAGAGGCGATCCCTACTAGCCCAGATCGGGTCTAGCAACAATTGTTCATGCTATAGTGCAGGTTCCTAATTGCAAATAAACCAACTAGCGATGAAGGCTTACCTGGAATCCAACGTTGTCGCTCATAAAGGTAGCGCTCCCGTTCCTTGGCTCTGGCAGATCACAATCCTCACGATCTCCGTGATCGGACACCTACACACGCTAGAAACAAAGCAAACGCAAGCGTAAAATCTAGTGCATACAACTATATGTCAGTCAGAGAAGACATAACTCATGATCATTATCAAGAACAAGAGTGGAACCATAACCAATAGTCGCTTATCATTAATCAATCAAAAGAAGAATACAACCATAGCTCTGACGCTGAATTCTCCTTCGGAGGGTCATCAACAGAACCCGTCTCGATAAAGCCTGTCAGGTATGGGACAAACCTCTCTCTTCAGATGTCTCGACAAGGATCTCCTTGCTTGGATTTGGCCTTAAGGGGATGGATCAAAGCTCTTGCAGCATTAGGCTCTTGGGAACTTGGAGACTAGCTTGCAAATGAGATGAGCAAGCTTTTATAGATGGAGGAAGGGGAGTTGGGATCCCTATAATCATGGGATTGGCCCTATCCTCAAGGAAGCTTCCATGAGAGGTGGCAAAACCACTTCCTCTACATGGAGATCCAGAGCCAAACCTCCCAACTCAAATTAGATACCAGTTCCTGGATCAGTTGGGGTGGCTTCCGCCCATTTTTTTTCGCCTCTCAACCAAAATGGGCTGGCAGAGGTGCAACTCTAGGACGAGAGGCGCCCCGGTGGCGCCCTCTTTGAAGGATTTCCCCCATTGGCGCGGGTACTGAACTGGCTACCCGCGCCAATGCAAAAAGGGGTGTTTTTAGGGTTTTTCACAAGGAGTTGTCTTCAGGGCAATGAAATTACATGTTCAGGGGAATGCCATGAAAGTGTTTTCAAGTTATGTCACTGCTCACAGGTCATGGAATGAGCCCTCCAATTGTGAGGGATGGGGAATTGCAGGGATGGTGACAAATTGCTGTGTAACAGATGCCCCCTAAAGCATGAGGCCCGAGAGAGAGAGAGGGGTGAAATTCTTTACGAGAACGTGTCCAACTGAAAACACCGCCATCGGAAAACCTGCGTAGAGAAATAAAACTGATGTCTCAAATACATGATATATATGTGGTATGGGCACAGCCATCCATAACAGAGTATGTAATAACCCAGATCCAAGGCATGGACGCATCCATCTAGTGAGGATCGGTAAATAGACTCAGGAATGGTCGTAGCCATCCAATCAGTGAGTCATGTAACTAATCATGATAATCCACAAAATCGCAGCCTAGATCATAACAGACAGAATCTAGGGTCTTGCGCTCCATCTCGACCCGAAAAAAGTACAAGTTCAAACATGCGAATATGTGAGCTGAAGTCGAACATGCAAGAACATCGTCTGATTACCAGCCAATGATGAAAGTTGTTAACAGACGCGAGAGGTACCACCATTAATGCCAATGGTCCTCAAGGTACTACAGGTACAATCTACGACATGTGAACAATGAGCTGACGTCGAACACCCATAGAATCACTCGATCGGAGGCCAATGATGAAAAACTCACGTCAAATGCGAAGAACCTGCCATTGAGGCATGCAGGCTCTAAGGTACCAGAAGGGAGTCTCTAGATCATCTTCCTGGATAATGAGCTGAAGTCGACAGGAAGTGACCTTGATCGAAGGTGGGCTATAGTGTTTCCCAAATCATCGACACGAGACAGAGGAACATAATGTTTTTGTGAATCAGGATCAGATGAGAATCAGAGGAAGTTTGAAATCTACAGAGGTCAACTTATCTTGAACATATCGGCGGCACGACAGTGGATTTGGCAGTATTTGACATCAAAAGATCAAGGGTCATGACGACAAGGCAAAGAGCAGATGAGAGGTCAAAAGGGATCACCCAAACCCACAGAGGCAAGTGGAAAATGAGGTGAGATGTCCCCAACCTGACACGAATGCAGACAAGTGCCATGTTCAAGAGTGACATACTGCCAACACGACAATGATTCTGGTTCCATTTTTCCCCGGCATTTCTGGTGAGTACCCCAATTATTTTTTATAACAAGCTTGAAGGGGATGGCATATGCTTGTAATATAAGCTCGTCCTTCAGACAAATCCATCCTAGTACATTTAACGAGCCCTAGGAAGGAGCGACTCGAGTAACATCATTGCGACTGAATCTGATGTCATCAGGGTTTAACGAGTCTGACAAAGGAAGAACTTGACGTCTTTTCATGTTTAGAGAGTTTGAAAAGACAACGGAAAAGAAAACTCCAAAGGTCCCTTTTCCTAAATAGTTCCTCAGATCCGAAAAGGTAGAAAACTTTGTCTGAGAAAACCTCCTAGTCGCGATAGGCTAGGGTATTCCTTTTTCGTAAATAATCTATCCCAGCCCGAAAAAGGGGTAAACGTATACTGGATAGATGTCATTTCGTGTCCACTTTAACGAGATCGAAATGACAAGGAACTTGACAATATTTTCATGTTTAGGGAGTCAGAAAAGAGCTGAAAGTTGACTCCTCCTGGAGGAACGAGTGGTATAAAGGGTAGCACCTGGTTCCGGTAATGGTGGAACTTCTCAAAACAAATAAAGGTTAAGAGGTTGGCTAACAATACCACTCATCACAGCGGTTCCTCAGGAACGGGTAAAACAGCCAAGTGAAGGTATATGATCGGCCAAGCAGATAGTGACGATGGAGTGAGAAAACCAAGGCTCATATGGCAAAAACAGGCGGATAAAATGGCAATCAAAAGAGGCAAATGGGAATGGTTTCATTTTTAAAAAAGCTTGAAATCAGGAAACTATGCTTGAAGTTGGTTTCATTTTTACACAAGCTTGAAACAAAGATAAACTATGCTTGAAACCAGTTTCATTTTTACGCAAGCTTGAAACGAAGACAAACTATGCTTGAAATATTTAAGCATGCCCCCATCATGGTGACTCAATTCGAGGTAGATTCCCCCCAAGCTTCAATCCATATGAAAGGCAGATGGAGTGAGGGTTCAAGTTACAAGATCAAGAGAAAGACTCGACTGGGATTTTACGAGAACTTATCAAAGACTCAAATTGAATGGGAAAGTGTTTCATTGTTTTAACGAGGTTGACACATTAAAAGAACTATCCTCAGGACACCTTGTTTCATTTTTTAAGGAGCTTGACACAGGAAAGGAACCATGCTCCAACAACCTTGTTTCATTTTTTAAGGAGCTTGACACAAGACAAGGAACTCTACTCTGACCGACTTCATCATAATGAACAAGAAGTCATGGCTTCCAAGAGGTCCACACCGGATGGGAGAAAAACATCCTGGAAGTCAGGACCTAATGCCCCCAGCACCTGATGCATGACGGCATCATCACTGAGCACATGCACGGGGTAGGTAGCCACATAGTTGACCTGTGGTGGGGCAGATACAACGGGTGGATAAAAACCAGGAAGGGATGATGGCGGGCCAGTTGCCACATCAGGACCAAAGAACGAAATATGACCAATGGTCACGATCCGTCCTTCATGTGGAAAGCAGACCACACGAAAAAGGGAGGAGACAAGTGCTCCCATGGCATAGGTGTAATCGCGCCCCAGGAGCAGATTGAAATCCAAGGGGCCTGGAACAACCATCACGTCCATATGGACGGTTTTGCCTCCCAAAGTAACAGGTAACCTTGGAAGGATCCCTAAGGGTTGACTCGTTCTTCTGTTAAATGCCAACAGATTCTGTGTAATAGGCGCAAGTGGCGGCGAGCCAAAAGCTTGCCAAGTAGTTGAGGATAAAATACTAACAGACGCACCTTCATCTATAATGGTGTTGGGTACAACCAGACCAAAGGCCTGTACTGTGATCTCAAAAGGCACATAAGACGGAAGGCGGTATCCTACAAATCGAGTCCAATCAAAGGAAGTGACTAAAATACTCGGAGGGGCCACCATCGAACCGATATTACACAACAATTTGTCACCGTCCCTGCAATTCCCCAGTATGGTCACCAATTTTTTGTGGAGGTAAATCCCCTCCGTGGACAGAGGCGATCCCTAGTAGCCCAGATCAGGTCTAGCAACAATCGTTCACAGTATAGTGCAGGTTCCTAATTGAAAATAAACCAACTAGGGATGAAGGCTTACCTGGAATCCAACGTTGTCGCTCATAGAGGTAGCGCTCCCGTTCCTTGGCTCTGGCAGATCAAAATCCTCACGATCTCCGTGATCAGACACCTGCACACGCCAGAAACAAAACAAACGTAAGCGTAAAATCTAGTGCATACAACTATATGTCAGACAGAGAAGACATAAGTCATGATCATTATCAAGAACAAGAGTGGAACCATAACCAATAGTCGCTTATCATTAATCAATCAAAAGAGGAATACAACCATAGCTCTGACGCTAAATTATCCTTTGGAGGGTCATCAGCAGAACGCGTCTCGATAAAGCCTATTAGGGATGGGACAAACCTCTCTCTTCGGATGTCTCAACAAGGATCTCCTTGCTTGGATTTGGCCTTAAGGGAATGGATCAAAGCTCTTGCAGCATTAGGCTCTTGGGAACTTGGAGAATAGCTTGCAAATGAGATGAGCAAGCTTTTATAAATGGAGGAAGGGGAGTTGGGATCCCTATAATCATGGGATTGGCCCTATCCTCAAGGAAGCTTCCATGAGAGGTGGCAAAACCACTTCCTCTACATGGAGATACGGAGCCAAACCTCCCAACTCAAATTAGATACCAGTTCCTGGATTAGTTAGGACGAAACATCCGCCATTTATTTTTAAAAAACACTCCTTAAAATGGCTGGCGCGAGTGCGACTCTGGGACAGAGTGCCAATTGGCGCGCCCTCTTTGAAGGATTTCCCCCATTGGCGCAGGTAATGAATTGGCTACCTGCGCCAATGCAAAAAGGGGTGTTTTTAGGGTTTTTCACAAGGAGTTGTCTTCAGGGTAATGAAAGTACATGTTCAGGGGAATGCCATGAAAGTGTTTTCAAGTTATGTCACTGCTCATAGGTCACAGAATGATCCCTTCAATTGTGCGGGATGGGGAATTGGAGGGATGGTGACAAATTGCTGTGTAACAATAAGTGAATTATTAAATAAATTCAAGATAGGGGTAGAGATCCATACTTGAGATGTTTTACTTGAGAGGAGTCGGTAGAACTAATCTTCCTGATTAGAGAAAACCAGTTGCCACCATCCTTGTTGATATTGTGCATATGTTTCATTTTCAGATAGTGGTCTTCCCTAGTGATGATCCTAACATCTTCCAAGAAAACATGATGCTTAGTATTTGAGGAGTGTTCAACAAGGGTTGAAGTGCGTGATATTTCATTTTTAATGCTAGCTCCATGTTCCTTCAGTATTATTTGTAAGGAACATCATGTTTCTCCAATAGAAATTTTACCACAATGACAATCGATGTAGACTCCCTTGAGCTGATTTTTATAAATTTTATCTTTCACAAATCTTATTATTTGCTTGATTGTTCATGTTGTTGTGAAATGAGTGGATATGTATTTCTTACCCAAAATTCTTGCAATCTTATCAGTAACCCCCTAAATGTAAGGGAGGTAGACTTTACCACAATGTGAGCGAGGGCCTAAGGGGTAGCCTTTCTAATTTCCTAATCCTTGTGTCCTATAATTCTAAATATTAGTGTCAAATACTCTAAGGGCTATAACAACAAGAGTATTGATGAAACCAAACTTATGATAAGGATGATAATATGAATTAGTGTGAAGGTAACTCTATGTGTGAGTCTATATTTATAATTTTTGGTTAAAATTTCACTGAATTATAAAACCTTGTAAATTCTTAATGAATCCTTCACTAAATAATAAAAAATTGTGAAGTCTTAGTGAATATTTTGTTAAAGTATAAAATCATAAATAACGATATTGACATATTTTCATTAAATTGTGAAATTCTCATTTTTCATCTTTGCAAAAAGTAACATCATTTCCCCTCCTCCAGGAAAATATATAAGCATAATGGGTTTCATTCATTGGGTTTTGGAAGGGTTATCTCACCCCCCCTCCCCGCCCCCAAGATGTAGAGTTGATTGAAGATTAAGGAAATGGTAGCATAACCTTCAAACATGGTACAATAGTCCCAAACATATAATTTGAATACTGTTGCTTTATAACTAGAAGGCTACTCATAGGCCTTTGGGGTGTGGGTCGATTGGTGATATGGTGTAATGTGAAGGAACTAACTGGGATGTTGTGTATAAATTAATAAAAAAATTCTTTTACTGATGTATTCAAACTGAAGACAAGATATTACAAATTTCCTCTACTATACCGCGGACTGAAAATCAAAATTTAGAAACACATGCAATGACATGCAACCATTAAAACACCACAAGAATGAAATGATTTACAAGGGAACCCAACTGGGAAAATCCCCTCCATTTCTTTTCATTAATCAGATGAGAATGTAAAACTATTACAATGAATTTCTTTAGATCTGGAGCACACATTGCACTGTAAAATTGTTCTCCTGCTAACTGTCATGTTATGGTGAACACTTAGCCAATTCAAGGCCCCATCTTGCTCCTTTTTCCTTGTGAAAACCTGGAGGAAATTAGCTCCTAAAAAGAAGAAATTTTCTCCTATTTTTTTCACAATTCCCAAGGAATGATTCACTTGCTTAATATCCAAGCCTATACACTCAACTAGTATACAATTTATAATCACAATGTGCCTTTTCCTCCACTCCATATGGGAAATTCAAATTCCATGTATGTCTAGGATATTTTTAGCTAATTTTCTCGTTTAAATAAGATATCATTGAGTTAAAAACAATTCTACTACTCGACTAACCTTCAACTGACTCAACTAGGTACTTGAGCTTAGTTAATTGAGTCAAACAAAAAATAACTGGTTGGATTGAAAAAATTTAGCAATCACTACATGAAAAACTCCACTTCTAGCCGCTAAGTCGAATTTATTGAGTCAACTAGTAAACATAAACCATGTCACACAAGTTAAATTCAATCCATGTCATCCTGCTGACGTGGAAAGTCGAATTACTAAATTTTACTAAGGCACAAGTCAAATTTAGCCTTTCTTGCTACATTTATAACACTCCCTCTTAGCAAGAAAGGGATTTTGCACCGCCCCTATCCTGCACTTGTGTAATTTGAATTTTTGTCTTGACAATGCCTTTGTCAAGATATCTGCATCCTGCTCCTCAATTTGAATGTATTGTAGCATCATAATTATCCTCTTCACACAATCCCACAAGTGATGGTACCTGGTATCGATGTGCTTGGACCTGTCATGAAATACTAGATTCTTAAAGAGTTTGATACAAATCTGATTATCAAAATAAATCATTGTCAAATCCATCTCCTGATTGAAAATACCCACAAATATTTTCCTCATCCATATGGACTCACATGTCGCTTGACTTGCAGCCATTTATTACGCCTTTACTGAGATGAGTTCCACTAACCTTTGTTTCCTGATATATTAGGAAATAGATGCAGAACCAACATTGAAGATAGCACCTGAAGTACTTTTCCTATCTGATGGACTCCCTGCCCAATCTTCATCGGTGAAGCCTTGGAGCTTCACTCGCTATGTCTTCTTGTACCATAATCCATACTCAATTGTGCCTTTGAGGTACCTCAACACATGCTTTGTTGCCTTCCAATACAACTTGGTAGGATTCACCATGGCTTGACTCAGCTAATTAACTACATAACATATTTCAGGCCTTGTGTTAGCCAGATACATCAAGTATCACACAAGCTATCTGTAGATGGTGGCATCTACTACTTCTCCTGAAGAAGCACTCTCCTTCTCCAGTTTGTAGCTAGAGGTGTTTCCATAGGCTTGCAACTCTCCATGTGAAATCTCTGAAGTATTTCAGAGGCATACTTCCCTTAAATAAAAAAAAACTCACCATCACCCTGCCATACTTCTAGCCCAAGGATGTAATGCATCAAGCCCATGTCTGTCATCTAAAATTATCTTGCAAGATCCTCCTTGCAACAGCGGATCGATTGCTCATCCCCTATAATTATGAATTCATCAACATACAAAACCAAGATAAGAAACTTAACATATGCCACAATGTGATAGAGGTCGGCATCAACTTCACTTGTGGTGAAGCCAAATCCATTGAGATATATGTTGATCCAAGTGTACCATAATCAAGGCCCCTGTTTGAGACCATTCAAGGCTCTCCTGATCCTAGACATATGTCTGTCCCTATCATATGTCTCAAATCCCTTTGGTTTCTCTATGTAATTTTCCTCCTCAACAACACCATTGAGAAAGGTAGTCTTCACATCCATCTAGTGGATCTTCTACCCCATCTACACAACCAATGCTATAATGGATCTGACCGAGGAATTTCATGTCATTGGTGCAAATTTTTCCTCATAGTCCACTTCCTCTATCTAAGAGAAGCTTTTGGCCACAAATATGGCCTTGTACTTCTCAATACTCCCTTCAGTTGCATGCTTCACTTTGTAGATCCATATGGAACAAACCAATAGCTTTTTCTCTGGTCTTGGCACCACCTCACATACAGTTTTCTTCATGATGGATTCATACCCCTCCACCATGGCATCAACCCACACTGGTTGGGAAATTGCTTCCTCAAATTAAGAAGGCTTTGTCTCAATGAGTTCTTTCATGAGAGCCATATACCCAGTGTACCTATCTGGTAACCTCCTCTGCCTACAATGAGATGAAGGAGCTCCCACATGCTCCCATGCATCCTCTACCAAGCTTTCCGCTTCTCTGGTTCACTTTCTCCCCTCCCTGAAAAATTTTGGTTGAGTGGGTGCCTCCACTAGGCCTCTTGTGTGCTCCTCTATATGTGGCTACTCCAAAACATCTTGAAGCTATGTCCAAGGCTCCTCCTTTGGAACTAATAGATCCTCCTCCAGTGGGATATTCATCTCTCATTGTAGAGAGCATATCATAGCCTTATTCCAATCAAATTTGACATCCCTCCTCACTAATGGCACCCTGAGTGAGGGAAAATACACCCTCTAGTTATGTGGTTTCTCTGTGTATCCTACAAAGACTCCCATCTAAGATATAGACTCAATTTTATTCTTGATATCCTTTGAGACATGAAAATACACAATTGCTCCAAAAATGCTGAAATGAGATACATCTGACTTCCTCCTAGAGAAAGCTTCTTCGAGTGTAATTATGTCAAGTGTTCTATGAGGGCTTTTCGATGGTATCCCATGATCATGCAACATGGCTCTTGATACTCCCACCATGCTTATGTTTTTCATTTCAGTCACCCCATTTTTTTGTGGGTTATGGGGTGCTATCAATTCTCTTATAATACCCTCTTTGGCAAAACATTCCTTGAAGGTGCTAGAAACACATTTTCCCCCATTATCACTTCTCAGGGCTTTCAGTTTCTGACGAGTATCCTTTTCCACCAATGCTTTAAATTCAACAAATTTTGAGAAAAAATCATCCTTCTTCTGCATGAAGAAGATCCAATATTTTCTTGAAAATTCACCAACAAAAATTACATAATACCTGTGTTTTGTTGTAAATATTGTAGAAAATGGTGCACATGCATCAGCGTGGGATCTCTCCAAGATTTCTCCCACTCTGTTATCTCAAAATTGGAAGGTGGATTTGGCATATTTCTGCAATCTACATCCCTTGCATACATCATGTTGGTCAAGGGTGCATTTCGGGAGACCGGTGGTAATTTGCTGCATGATCTTCAAGGCCCCGTGGTGTAGGTGTCCCATGCGCCTATGCTAGAGTTCTGCAACATCTTGACTCTACACTTCTCTTGACTTTCTACTTAATGCAACACAATATTCCACCTCAAGTTTGTATATATTCTTCACTCAAACTCCAATCTGTGTCACCTTCCTTATAACTGCATGTCTCAAAAAGTCATTCCCCTTATTGAAAACAACATCATAGCCACGATCCTCCAATACAAATACATAGATCAAGTTATTATTTAGCTCAGGGACATACATGACATCATTCAGATGAAGGTGGAAGCCTGATTCCCTCTTAAAGGTTATGGTACCAATTTCTTTGGTATTGTGCCACCCATCATCCCCAAGTTCTATGTGCATTTGGAGATCCTTCTGCTCAAGGCTATTGAATAAATATTTGCATCAAGTCATATGGAACAAGGCACCTGAATCTAGATACCACAAAATCCCCATTATAGTGTTATCCATGCATGCAATGAGAGTGAAGTCTAATTCAAATTGTGAGGAAAGAGCTTCACCTCCTGCTCCTCTTGAAGGATTCTTGTTAGACTTCTTGTGCAAACACTTTGTTGCATAATGCTTGAATTCATGCTAGTGAAATTTTTTTTTATCTTACTTAAATTCTTATTCTTTTCATTGTTCTGGCTAGTCTCTAGCTTGTTTTGGGCCTTCTTTCCATTATACTTCTTTCCCTTCCCAACCAAGGAAAAATTCTCTTCCTCCTTAGATGTGGATGTTACACCATATCTAGTGTTCTGCCAAATTTCTTCCTGCACCAGATCAGACTAGAGTCTCTCCCAATTTGGCTATTTTTCCCTTCCATTTATGGAGTCCTAGTATATGTACCAGGATTTTGGAAGGAATAGGAGAGCCAATGTTACTAGTTCTGAAGAGGGAATATTTTCTCCAACTCCTCCAAGATCGTATCGACACTAAGTGAACCTCGAGAGGTGATTTGGAATTTGTTCTCCTTACTTTTTATAGCATCACTCAACACTCTTGTAGTTCTGATGCTCTTGTATGGCCTTGGGAAACCCTTTCCCATTTAGACTTGATATTATATTAAAAATAAATATTTTGAATTCCATACATGACTCTTCCCTTTCAAAATCACGTAAACATGTAGGTACCATAACACAAAACCCACATATATTCTTAAAAATATAAAAAAATAAAATAATAACCTATTTTCTGGTCGGGGTTTAAGGGTTTCACCGAAAGCCCACCCACAAGAGCCCGTGGCTTAACTAAATCAACTGATTTTTGGTGGTATTTATACACCTCATGGGAAGGCCTAATTACAAACAAGGAGATAGGATATTGACATTATAGCTATTTCGGTCCTCAAATCAAGTCTGATTTTTTGTGCGCCTCCTACACTCCCAGTCATAGGAAACCCTTGTTTCCTCGCATAGATGCTTATCCATCATTATATGGCATCCTTTTGCACATGCTCAAGAATTGATCTTTGAGGCTTATCCAGAGGAAGTTTTCATTGGTGTTGTGGTTGGATCAGGTTGTATCTCTCCAGTACTTTGCTGATATCAATAAAGAAGCTTTGTCTTGTTTATGACATGTTATGATCTCATGTTTCATGATTCATATGTAATATGTCATTTTTTATATGTTTTAATTGATGATCTAACATGTTTATTATGTATGAACCTTAAGTCACTTGCTACGTATATTCTTCTCTGAATTGTGTTACAGGCCTACTTGCTTTGGAGGAAGCATAGGGTTTGGACCCTATAGGATCGACATCAAACATAGGACCTCCGGGTACTCCTCTCAAACCCAAGTTTAGTAGTTTATATGGTTTGCATGCTTGAATGCATGCTTCTTGTTGATTATATTCTTTTTATTTGTTGAGGTTGTCAACCCTTACCTTAGGGAAGTTTTTCCTGCCAATAGAACTGAAGACTCCACTAGGGAATACAATCAAGTATTTCCTAGAAGGGTTGTTTTTCCATTAATCTGGGTTTTTTTGTATTGTTTCTTGATTTTTCCAGTCTTTTTGACTCATTTGCAGTCTGTTCAATCAGTCTAATCTTTTGTATTAGGAATGTGTTTTTATTTTTTCCCTTCTTTTCTATTTGCACTCGCTTTTTATTGTAGATAAAAGCATATGTACATGATTTCTGCCAAAGAATCCTACGTATACGCTTGTTTCTTTAGACACAGTCACGTATATATGCGGGTCTATTGTTAGAGAGTTGCATACGGATAGGAAATATTTGTTTTTTCTAGTTCTAGCTTGTGTTAAGGGTTTGACCTTGTTTCTTCTAGTTTCTTGAAGTTGTTTACATTCTGGAATGGTCTTGTTTCTTGTTGTTGTCGGTTTTTCCATCTCTTTTAGCAAGAATATTGTGTCAACCTAAGGTTTGTGCTTTTCAATTTTTTTTGTATTGAAGTTTGGGTTTCAGAGCTTCTTTAAGAAGTATCTGACTGTTTTATGATTTTGGGATAGTTGGTTGGTATTCAACTTGTTTATAACCTAACCTTTTCATTACTAGGCTTTGCACCCTTGAAATTGGCTCATTTTGCTTCTTTTTGTTTGTTTGAGAAGGGTCTTTGCAATTTTGATTTGGCGAAATATTTTAGTTCTCTGAAATATTCTTGTTCTCCTGAATATTTTATGTGTCTTTCATATCAAGTGGTTCAAGTTATTTTGGTCTCTCATTCACATTAGTCTTGTCATCTTTATGATTATTAATAGTTATTGGGGTTTGAGTCTCTTTTCTTGATTTTGATTTTGAATCAATGATTGCTTATTCTTACTGAAACTCTTTGTCATAAGTCCTTAAAAATAAAAATAAAAAACATCCGTTTTTTCCTTTATTTTCTTTGGTTTTTGGATTTTTGACCCTTTTTATCTTTCAACAAGTGTGTGAACCTTTTTTTTTTAGGTTGAAATTTTCTTTTCTTGGAGAAATTTTTTTCTTTGATATTTTCTTCTATTTGATTGTCAAATTTTGGTTTTTGTTTTAGAAAGAGCACATTTGTTTCTTTTGAGCATTCCATAGAATCTTTCATTTTGGCATTCTAGTATGCATTAAGGTAGTTTGCATTTTAGGAATTTTAGTCTCTTTTTGATAGAAAGTGAATGTGTGAGTGTGTTAAAAGGAAAAAGAAAAGAGTTTTGGTTTCTTAGATCTCTTGTAGAACCCCGTAGAAATCAATTTTCATTGAAAAAAATATGCTGAATTTGAATTTAGCCTAGTTTTATATTGATTTCTTTGCATAAAAACATCATAAGTTGCACTTCCACTACCCTTGAACTAAATAAAACCAATAAAATCAAGTGCTTAATCTAAAATGAACTAGATTTTTATTTTTGTCATAGATACATCAATTAGTCTAGGGAATTTAGGGCCTTGGAATACGTGTATGGAGAGTAAACTCTCCAAGGACACTCAAAACTGAAATTTTTGGCATCCTGTGATTTGGCAGATTGCCATACCAAATGACAAGGCAACATCAGAACCACTTTGGAATCCTAGGATCTAGCCCTCCTAGATTTAGAGAGGGATCTCTCTATATGTGTTTAGAATGATATGCTTTAAGGCTATGATATGATATTAGGCTAGTTGTGAAGTACAAGGGATTTGTTTGTTTTTGGTTGGGAATCATTAAATGAGAAGGTCATGTGAAGTGAAGGAGGAAATAAGTGGAAGGATGTTTCAGCATGGGAAGTTAGGTCAAGAACAGTGCTAAACCATTGGGCTATGGAGTCATAAAAGGGTTTATTTTCACAACAACTATTCAAGGGTTTTCATAGGGAAAACATTTAAGATAAACATACTCTCAAGGGAAAACATTTAAGATAAACATAAAAATTAACCTAAGATCAGGTAAGGACTTTTAACCTAGCCTGCTTTTGGCATACTCTTAAGGGAAATCTTAAAAACAGTTGTTTAAGACTAAACAAGGGACAGGGCTAACCATTAACTTCCTTGGTTAGGACTCTACTTAGCATGCAGTGAAAAGATCATTCAAGAACAACATCTCATTTTCTACTCAGCAAGACATGGGCTCACCAACATTCCTTGACTGGTTATACTCTATTGAAATAATTCCCAAACACACATTTAGAAGAAAACATAAAGATAAAGCTTATCAGTGAGAAAAAGGGTACTTTGCAGTAAATCTTACTCTATATTTGTTGTTCTTTATCAGAGAATATGAACACAATGGAAACATAAGGAGAATAACAATTATAGTAAGAATTACATCACCAATGATTTAGATTAGGATCCAATGAATCTGCTTGTCTATTCGATGTCCAAGACCAGTTACATACTTTGAGTCCAATATCTTTTACAGTCTGATACTTCTCTTCCCAGCCTACTATATTACAAAATACTCAGAAAATCTTACTCAATAACAGTTCAACAATTAACAATTTTCCAAGCATTACAATGAGTTTTCTGTGAATACATATAGGTGCAAAGAGGAAGAGTGTTGTAGAAATGGTAATAAATATCAATTAAGATAGAGGGGGAGAGGTATTTGAATGCCCATTATGCTTAATAATCATAGCAATAACTATTTGTACCACTTTATCTGCTTTTAGTTGAATCTGAAACCAACTAGCAGGCTGGTAATAACTCTGAGGCTTGTCCTTTGAAGCTATCTTGGTCTGAAGTACCCTGTTTGACCTTTGGGACAAGAAAACTATCGTTTTTGGGTTTTGTAGCCCCATGTCTACTTAATAACTGTTCTGACAGTTTTAAAGAGGGTTTGTAAGCAAGATGGCTTTCACGTTGTCTTTGAAAAGAAAGTAGGCCATAGGTGGCATTTTTGTCCTTCGGTGGAGTAATAGCTTCTGTAGATATGGCATTCTGAAGTCATATTTTGCTAATTTGTCTTTGAATTTGTCTGTCTCAGCTATGCTTTATCCTCAAAACATGCTGGTTAAGTCCTTGACCTCCTAAATTTTGATTTTAACCTTTAATCCTTTATCTTCTGTCTTCATTGTTCTTTCTTCTGTTTTCTTTTTCAGTGTGAAGGTGGATTTAGCGCGCTAGAGGTTTTGATTTGTAATCAATGTCCATAAAACATTTGATTAAACTTTGAAATTCGACCCCTTTTTGTCCCTTTTCTGCATTTGATTAGGCTCTAAGGACTTTCGCCCTCGGCCCTTTGCCACTGTTTCCTTGGTTGTGGGATGATTTTTATAAATAATATGCCATTAAAACCTGCAACACAAAACAATTTATTAACTAAAACCTACACTTTGAGGGATAAAACTACTTCAGAGGCTCAGGGAATGGTCATGGATAATTTTCTGAGGAATAAAAATGCATAAAGTAGGATTCCATGACAGAACCAGGAAGAACAAGGTTTGAATTTTGAATTTGGCAAGAAAATGGGAAAGGCAGTTTTACAAGAAAACTGGTGGTATTCGCATGGATGTTAGGCGGTTAGCAGTTTTGGGCATTTTGAACATGATATGGTTCACTGCTCGACACGTGGCCTCTGCAAAATCGACCATTTCACGCTCAAGATGCATGGTGGGGGAAAGGGGGGCATTGGAGCGCGTCAACCGTTCGATATGCGGGGATGCAGATCAACGGTGGTAAGCGAGCACGATGGGAGGAAGGTGCTCGGAGGGAGGAAAAGGAGGAGGACAGGTGGTAGGAATGGATTGGATGGCAGGAGGAAAGTGGAAGGTGAGCCAACGGGGGTGACATAGGCTTCTTCGTCGGGTAGCAGGATGGGTTAATTGATCAGGTTAAGCAGGAACCGTTAGATCTTATAGATCTATGGTGGAGATCTTGCCCGAGGAAAAAGAGGATGAAGAAATGGTTGGGAGGATGGGTAATAGGAAGAGTGATGAGCGTTGTTGGATCAGATAGATCAACAGTTAAGACCATGCTAGGGAAAACGTAGTGCGAAGGAGTGGAATAATGAAGGAAGGGGGCTAAATAAAGTGGGGGAAGGTCTTATGGAGAAAAGAAAGACCTGGGGGCTAGGATAAAAAGGGTTGAGACCTAGCCGATGGTTTCCGGCTGTGGTTATATGGAGAAGGGGTTGAGAGCTTAAGCTCGAAAAGGGCTTAAGCCATAAAATGACAAACGAGCGGAAATAGGCTTAAAAAGTAGGCTTTTAGACCTTTTCAAGTATTCTAATAGATTAAAAAAGGGGTTTTAAACCATAACAAAGAGATTTAATGGTTTAAGGAAGGTTTTTTAGAGGGAAGTGAGGAATAAAATGAAGATTAAAGACCCTTTTTAAGGAGTGAATGAAAAATGAGATGAAGGGGTGAACATGGAGAATGCTTATGAAGGGGAAATGATGAAGAATGATGGCGGGATAATAGGTTTTCAAAATAGTTTTCTTAGGACTAGCAAGGCTTCTTGGAATGCTCTTTTGAAGGAAATAGCAGTGAAGATTATTGTTAAGTGAGAGGACACCAGAGGCTTCAAGAATGAGTAGTTTTCTATGAAAATACTCTCTTGAAGGCTCACACAACAAATTTAGCCATCATCTGCTGCAGCAAAGTTTACTGATGGCTAACAGAAAGTATAAAATTTTATTAAAGAGTGAAAATCCAGTATCATTAGGTTGTTCAGGAAAGATACTCTAACACAAGAGTCAAGCACGAGGACGTGTGAAGATAAGGAAATAGAGATACCCCCTTTCCTACTTGTTGGATTGCGCACCCACAATTGTTCCGCTCGACCTCTGATTATGATCTGCTAACCTTAGTTGCCTATCCTAGGGACCACGCAGGTGACTGCTATGGGGAATGATCATGGCACCTAAGACATATGTTGCAACGCTTTCATAGTACTTCTGGAGGGTTTCCTTGCGAATATCAAGTATTTTCATCAACAAAGGCTATTTTATGGAGGTCAGCATAACTTTTTATGATACCTTTGATGGTAGGCTTGGGATGTAATTATCCTAAAATATCTTCGAGAGGTCCTTATCTTAGATTTCTTATATTTTAGTGTTCGTTCCTAATCACTCAGAGCAGAAATACTTAGAAGTTGTTTGCTTGGTTATATCTTTAGGATATTTTTGGTGAGTGCTTTGCGCTCCTAGCTTCCCATAGGTATTTTTTGAGTCTTTAACTTTCTATTAATATTTAAAAGTGGTTGATCGACCAGTTCATTGGTCTAGGAGGATTCATGGGCTTTCGCCTGCGAGTGTCACACCTTCGTCTAGAAGGCATAGGAGAAATTATACTAGTTATTTTAAACTAGTATTAGCTAACAAAACAGAGACAAATCCTTTTCCAAGGGCTCTTATTTCAAAGGGTGAACCTAGTCTAGTCGAGAATCCAGACAGAAATGATTCAATTCATGCTAGGTTACTATTCCAATCAAAACCTCTTCCTTCTAATCATCCTTACATTGTAGAATATGTGGGTACACCACCTCACAGGCCGACTAGCCATGTTGACTCTCCTTATTTTTTTCCAATGGACAATGTTAGTGGTGTAAGTGTTGCTACTAATACTTCTAGTGTGAAGACTCCTCCTGCAGTTGGAGGGGGTATTATTCCTATATCTAATATTACACCTAGTAAAATATTTTTTGGCTTTACCTCCATTCCAGGTTCGAGTGGAGGCACCCAACCTTTCACCCATTTCACTTGTGCTTATCCTTTCGAGATTCAATCTAGTTGGATTCCTTCAGTTCCCTCAACCTTTCCTTCTTTTGTTTCCACATCTATGACTTCAATGCCAAGTGGTTCAACATATTTTCAAGGTTTCACTTTTGGAAGTGGACATGTTACTCCTTTCAATCCATCTTTGAACTTAGGATCAATACCTTTTCTGGTCAAACTCAAAATGTTAATCCTTTTCAAGGGAACCAGGGATAGGAAAATCCTTTTGTCAGTGGTTTTGGGCTGGGAATGTTTCCCATATATTTGGTCAGCATGCGAGTATTCCCTTCCCTACTGTCAGTACCTCATAGGTTTTTCATCCTTTAGCTAGTGCATGGAATACTTATCAGAGGCTTTCCCCTTCATATCATGTTTCGATGGGAGGAAACCTTGCTATGACTGGTCATCCTACATTAGGGGGTGGATACCCTATGATTACCTTTGGACGACAAGGTCCTCCTTATGGTTCATGTCCTTCTACAAGTAATCCATGGAAACCTGATGCCTCTCAAAATATAGGGTATTATTTCTCGAATGCCAAGAATTCTACTCTTGGAGGGTCGAATTATCCCGTTTCTCTGCGCTTACCATTCCGACAACTTTGAATTTTCAAAATATTCAAAAATTAATGAATGATATGATCCTCTATAATCTAGTTTAGCCTCTGATCCCCACTAAAATTACATCTGATATCCCAAAATTTGAAGGGAAGTTTGGAGAGGATCCGACAGATCATATAACCTCGTTCCATTTGTGGTGTTAATCGAAGTCCTTGATTAATGATTCGATCAGGTTGAGACTGTTATAATGCACATTAACTAGAAACACAACAAAACGATATATTGAGCTTAAGGGAGGTACATTCTCCATGTTTGGTGAATTAGCTACAAATTTTCTAAACCATTTTCAGTTTCCTATCTAGTATGACGCTGAAAATGAGCTTTTAGCCAATTTTGAGTAGGAAAAGGCTACTCAAATTATGACCACATCAAAGAGTGGTGCAGAAGGAAGAGATTATTCAAGGCATATATCCCTGATGTGTTCCTTATTGAATGGCTTTTAAAATCCTTGCAACATCCAGAGATTTCTAAGAATGTGTCACTTTCGAGAGTGCTCACTGAAGAACATGACATCTTTAGAACCCAATAGTTAGAACTCATATATTCTCAGTCTGGAGTCCTTTACAAGATTTTTTCTCATGATCCTTGATCAAATACCGATCTAGCCAAACCTAAACCAAGCCCCCATGCCTACGGAATTGTAGGGTAAATCGATAATAGTATGGCTAACTTATTGAATCAGTTACAACAGTTGTCTTTACAATATGCCTCTCTGACATAGGCTATGCCATTAGTGTTTGTTCCTTCTCAACCTTTAGTAGTCAATGTTTTTTAGTCTTCAAATCCTAAAGGAAATAAAAAATCCAATGGGAAGAAGAAATGAATTGGTAAGAAGAAAGATAAGGGTGGGAAGGGAAATATGAACAAACCTAGTAATGATATTGGTGAGGGAAAAAAGGAATCGAAAAGAAACTTAAATTCCCATATTACCCATATTTTCCCTGGGATTCAGGATGCTCAATACTTGTTAGCTTAGTAGGGTTCTTCTAGTTCTTAGCTTATGTTGACTAACCCTTTTCCCCAAGGGAAACAGATGCTTTTTGGTGAGAGAGCTAGTACTAAAACCCCAACAGGGGGAAACCACAATGGGGAATACACATTAAATGTATATTTGGTGAAGTATCACGTTGATGTTGCAACAAGATCACATGAATATGGAGAGACAGAACCTTCTAAGCTAAGGTTGCCTTCGATATGCCAGAGCCTAGCCATATTGAAAGGCTCGCAGTTGAGCCTATACCTTAGATGTTGAAAGGATCTACAAAATGTTCGACTTACAATCCCAACACTAGGGATGCTCAGAACTATTATATTGTTGAAGATCTAGCTCAAATCCCCTATGCGATATCAGTGCTAAAATTACTCCAATCATGTCTTGCATAAAGGATTGCATTACTCATTTCGATCAGAGTAGTAGATCTGAAGAAATATCTTGTGATTACATTTGATATGTCAAGTGTTAAGAAGATACTCTCTCATCACATGGATTTTCAAATTAAATCTACATATCGAAAGAAGACTATCTTTCAAACTGTAGTTGATGAAGGGGCTTTCACGTGTGTCATGTTGGAAAGCTATCGAGTCGTCAAAAGTTGTTCCCTCTCCTACTCTCCTTACTGCATTCGATGGTCATTCTCATAGGCCGGATGAAATTATTCCGGCCTTTCTCGTCTATGTTTGGGGAAAGGTTTTCAATGTCAAGGTAGAGATAGTTAATGTCAATCTTTATTATAATCTTTTATTGGGTCAAAATTGAGTTTATGAAATGGATGCCATTCTTTCATCATTATTCTTCATCCTATGTTCCCCCATGAAGGGATAATTGTAACAATTGATCAAATGGATTATTCTCCTAATGATCCCTATGCATCCTTTGACTCTACCATCCCCTTGGTGAAGAATACCAAGTAGCTTGTAGAGAATTTGGGAGTTGGAATGCATTCCTTGTTGATGGGTACTTTTTATCTTCCAACTCCTGTTTCTCATATCAATGCCATTTTTCCTTCCAGTGTATCTCCTAGAAAAGGTTCTTTCACAACTCATTATTTTTATGATCCTTGGCCCTTCCCCCTCTTATATCTGCAGAAAAAACCATGTATCAATCTATTCTGAATTATGCATTTACTGAATAAAGGAGTTCCATTTGTTTGGGACAATTTCTCTTAGCGCTCCTTCGATTCTTTGAAAAAGGAATTGTCCTCCGCTCCTCTTTTGAGTCCACCCGATTATAGCAGGGATTTCCTCTTGTATCTCGCAACATTAGAATCAACCATCGGTATGGTTCTGGTTCAGGAATACAATGCTCGTAGAGATCATGTGATTTATTATCTGAGACGAGGTTTAGTCTGTCTTGAACTTAGGTATTCTCATATAGAGAAATTGGATTTGGTAGTGTTTCATGTTGCCTAATGGCTCTGTCATTATATTCTGCTTAGAAAAAATTTCATATTGGTTGACATCAACCCATTTCAATTTATTCTTAGTATGCGAGTGATTGGGGGAAAGTATAATAAATCAATTACCATTTTATAAGAATTTGGTCTCGAATTTATGTCAACCAAGTCCAAAAAATCTATAGTATTTGCGGAATTGATTCTAGAGTTTCCTTTTGAAGAGGAAGTTATTTATGAAGAGTCATTCCCTGATGAACATCTCTTCCTCATCTCTTCATAGGATCCTTGGTATGGAGACATCATAGTATATCTCCAGACTTCGAAGTTACCTCGGAATTTTCTAAGGATGAACGTAGGAAATTGTGTCACCTAGTGTAATATTCCAATTTTAGCATGCAGCTAATTAGAATATTAATTTTTGCTGATGTCACTTAGGAGATAAATAAATGGGTAAGGAGGCCCATACATTTCAGGAAAATGAATAAAATCCCTCATAGTATGAAAAGGGATCATCATAGGAGCTGGATTTCACACCCTCATGTGCGAACAGGGTCATTTGCATGTGGACAAGGTCAAGTTTGACCAAGTCAACAACATTGGGAGAGGAGGTGGAGAACACTTAGAGAAACATCGCAGTATGAATGGGAGGAGGTTTCTTTGGTGAAGGAAAACCTAATGAGTGGGACCCATGGTGAGAGGGCTTTAACTTGTTTAAAAGGAGGGCAAGGTAGCCATTGTTATGGATGATATGTATTATTGATTTCTTGGTTTGTTTAGACTTTGTGCATTCTCTTGCTATTTAGCAGAGTTGCAGTGCTGCTTAGCACAAGGAATTCCTGTTTATGAATTCCTTCTCCTTTCAAGAAAGGCCTCTTGAAGGAACTTTCTCCACATTTAGGCTTTAGGCCAAGCATCCTCCTTCAGATATAGTGTAGTTTCTGTTTAGAGTTGGGTTGTGTTGCAGGGTGTTGCAGTGGAGGTTACTAAACACCACTTCCGGAGCTTATTTTTCAGAGGAGGAAGCCTTATTTTCTTTGGACGATCAGTGAGGAAGCTTCTGGGCTGATTTCATCATCTTTGGCATCAGGCCAACCATTTTCCATCATCTACAGTGCAGTCCCTCTCCTTGACTGCGTTATTTTCAGAGAGCATCTGCAGTGAGGGTTGCAATGTTTGTTTGGAGGGAGAAATCTTCAGTGTTAGGATCAGCCTTTCACTTGGAAGATCCATTGGAGGAGGTTTTTTTAGCTTGTGTGTCATCTACAACCATTTGCATCTAGTTCTTGAGTTGCAGCTGCTACTCAGCCCTGCAACTCCGACATTTTTTCCATTTTGTATATTTCAGGAAGTCCTCTCCGGATTGTCTTGAAATTCAGTTTGGGAGTCTAGACCTTCACTCCCAGCATTGTTTGGGCCCTAAATTTTTATATTTGTGTATTGAAACTTCCCAAAAACAAATCCTATAATAAAACTGCACTGTCATAGCCTTGGGCATTTTCTGTGTAGCAGTATTCTTCATTTTTTCATGTACATGTTTCTTGAGGCTTGCATTGCCTAGCTTGAGTGAGTGTTTCCTCATGATATTGTATACATTTGCTGCTATGATCTAATATGATGGCTATTTATATCTTATTACACCCTATGTGTTGATGTATCACTACTATTTCATTATTATGTTCATTGATTGTTGTAGCTCCAATTTTGGAATATCTTAAGATATTCCAATTATTGTATATTTTCCCTATTTTGGGATATTAGAGTGGTATCAGATCATAGTCTTGGCTCAGCCTGTGAGTTTCAGCCATGATGCTATCAAGAGAAGAGAAGATGAATAGAAATAAGACTCCATTCTTTGGGGGAAAGAAGGAGGAGAGGCTCTCAAAGCTTCTTTCTAAATCTATACAGAGCATTCAAGAAGATCTCAAGAAAATAAGGAGGGAGATGTGTATAAAATATCCAATAGGGTTTAGATCTTAATCAAACTCTAGATTTTCATATGATGAGTGTGAGAATGCAGCCACAGATCATGATGTACAGCGTAGTCCTATGCCCATATTTTCCATGAGAGAAATGGAAGAAGAGGGGATGGCTAGGAGGGAAACTCTTAGTGATTTTCTGCAAGAGTATAAGTCTCAAACTCATAAGTTTAGAGATCATATTACTTTTCCAGAGTTTTGCAAGATCAAGGTGAAGAGAAGCAAGCAGCATGATATGGGTATATTTCTTCTATCTACTTTTTCTGGTTCACCTACATGTTTAGCTAGAGCTTGGGTGGAAGAACTAGACACCTTTTTGCAGCAGCACCAAATTTTTGAAGATGAAGCCATCAGAGTTGCAGCGCTACATCTTGGAGGTAAGGCTTATGCATGGTGGATATTTGAGTCTTTCTCTTTGAAAAATGAAAATACTTCTTCTTATGCAAGGTTTATTAAGACATTGGTAGAAAGGTTTGATGGAAAAATTTCTGCAACACATTTGGTGAAGTTGAACAAACATAAACAAAAAAAACCCTTGCCTATGATGGAGGAAACTATAAACTCAGATCCACTTCAGAAAACCATGGAGGAGGCTGAAATCTTGCATCATACCTTGTTAGAGGAAATACCTCTATCTCATATTCCTAAACAAGAGGGCATGGAGGTCTCTTTTTCAAAAGAGGATCCAATTCTTGGGAGGTTGCCCATACATATTGATGAGGATGAGGGCAACAACACTGTCATGTCTAGAGTTTATCTAGCACCTCATGCAGAGGAAGAGGGAGCCATTGCTCAAAATAGAAGGATTCTTGTATCATTACAAGAAACTCCCCAGGATATCACATGTGGATATCAAGGCACAACTCATGATTCACATGTGCCATTGATGATAGGGTGTGAACCTATGGAGATACCAGGAGGAGATAGGGAGGATGACCAACATCATGTGATGAGGATCACACACCCCTATCTATTTCAAGAGGTTGATGCACCTAAGAGGGAGACTGGATTGCGAAATGAGGGAAAGGACAAGCCTGTCCATTCATATATGTAGTCTACTCTTGATGATGATGTCTCATTGCATGGAGACATTTCACCAAGGAGACCACCAGATCAGTAGATGATGAAAGATGCTTCACATTTTGAGGCACCACTCATTGATTTCAGAGGATTGGAGACCTTGAGAGAGCTTGGTACAACACTGGGATGTTGGGGTATACTCAAGGAGAGAGGGAACATTCTCTCAACATCATCAGTACCCACTCTCATCTCAGATTCTGCATTGTCGAAGAAGCAGCATGGGAAGGATAGAAGCCTTCCAACTTGCATCTTTGCATGGGAGATGTCAAAGAGGAGGATGACCATATGATATATGATCTTCATGAGAGATCACCAGCGCTGTCACTATGGAGGATAGATCCATATTGGAACTCCCAACTGTTGGTGGAGTATTCCAAGGATATTTTAACTTGTATGATATTGGATGACCAGCTACATGAGGAGGGGTATTTTTGGGAAGGATTTGAGGAGGAGATATATCAGCATATGAGGAGATGCATGGATTATGTAAAGATGGAGGAGATACATAACTCTTTGGAAGAGTTAGCACAACCACCTATTTTCTCTTTGAGGATGAGAGGAGACTCATCTATGAGCCACTCCTTTTGAATGAGCAAGGTATATGGTGAGGATATTGTTTGGTTGTATAATGATTTATATAATGAATATGTGCATTATTTAACCATATATGTGCAGGATATTATTCAATGAAGGAGCATTATTCCTTCTAGATCTCATGATCTACTTGAGGCCATAAGCAGTATTGGTGATGGTCACTCCTTAGGAGGACTTGGGGAGGCTCTATCTTTTGCAAAGCATGATCACTTTGCACCATACATCATACAATTCCTCCAAACTTGTGAGGAGATTGGGGCAGCAAGCAAGTGGTGGGGAGGCCATCCATCATTTCATTTTTTATTGCAGTTGAGAGTCAAACTGCGTTGGCTACATTTTGAGGGACCATTTTCCTTCTCCCTTGCTACATATGGTAGCAAGTATGGTTCTCATTATGGTTCCCTATGTTGTTGTTGTTCTTATTTTTATTAGGAGCATGATTGGGGTAGTGACACATTGGTTGGATGTGTCCCTTGGGGGAGAGATGTCCCACATTGTTTGCATTTCATGTTCTAATGGGAGCATGAGAGAGTATATGGCCACTACAGCAAAACACTTGTTTCCTTATGAGGTGAGCCATATGATTAATTGGATGCCATATGATGGTGATTTCCAACTCATCACATATGAGATGGTTTGGGCCAGCATGATTCATAACGTTGGAGAGGAGGTCCTTGAGGATCTAGTCTTCTTCTTGCCACATGAGGGCAACATTATTGCAGCCCAAGATCATCAAACACTCTACACTTATCTTAAGTGGAGAGGAGGATAGCATGGGGTAGGCTATTTTGTCTACCATGATCATATTTTCAGCCCACCTACATTATCGGAGCTCAAGGTGGAGGATAATTTGTATGAGTTTCCATGTTGGGAGGTAACTCACTTCATATGGATGATTGCTTGGGGATGGAGGATCCACATGGGAATGATGATTCCCAATTCATTTTAGATCTCGTGCCTCAAGAAGGCCTTTAGATAGCCCATTGTTGCCTCCATGGATGTTTTACATGATGATAGCTGTTTGGGATGCACACCAAAAGCTAGCTTGCATACTTGGGAGGGACAACTTGGAGACACATTGATGAGACAACATCTTGATCTTTGGAGGATTTTATCATATGAAGATGCTACAGGGGAATAAGGGGACACTTCTCAGTTCTATCCTTGCAGTTGCTTGAGGACAAGAAACATTTTGGAGGGGAGGACTGTAATATTCCAAAATTAGCATGCAACTAATTGGAATATTAATTTTTTCTCTTGTCACTTAGGATATAAATAAATGGGTAAGGAGGTCCATAAATTTCAGAAAAATGAACAAAATCCCTTATAGTATGAAAAGGGATCATCATAGGAGCTGGATTTCACACCCTCATGTGTGAACAGGGTCATTTGCATGTGGACACGGTCAAGTTTGACCAAGTCAACAACGTTGGGAGAGGAGGTGGAGAACACTTAAAGAAACAACGCAGTATGAATGGGAAGAGGTTTCTTTGGTGAAGGAAACCCTAATGAGTGGGACCCATGGTTAGAGAGCTTTCACTTGTTTAAAAGGATGGCAAGGAAGCCATTGTTATGGATGATATGTATTATTGATTTTTTGGTCTGTTTAGACTCTGTGCATTCTCCTGCAGTTTAGCAGAGTTGCAATGCTGCTTAGCACAAGGCATTCTTGTTTAGGAATTCCTTCTCCTTTAAAAAGAGGCCTCTTGAAGGAGCTTTCTCTTCATTTATCCACATTCAGGCTTCAGGCCAAGCATCATCTTTCAGCTACAGTGCAGTTTCTGTTTAGAGCTGGGTTGTGTTGCAGGGTGTTGTAGTGGAGGTTACTGAACACCACTTCCAGAGCTTATTTTTCAGAGGAATCCTTCTTTACTTTTGAGGATCAGTGAGGAAGATTATGGGCTGATTTCATCATATTTTGCATCAGGAAAACCATTTTCCATCATCTACAACAAAGTTCCTCTCCTTGACTGTGTTATTTTGAGAAAGCATCTGCAGTGAGGGTTGTAGTGTTTGTTTGGAGGGAGAAATCTTCAGTGTTAGGATCAGCCTTTCACTTGGAAGATCCATTGGAGGAGGTTTTTTTATCTTGTGCATCATCTATATCCATCTCCATCCATTTCTTGAGTTGCAGCTGCTACTCAGCCCTGCAACTCTGACATTTTTTCCATTTTGTATATTTTAGGAAGTCCTCTCCGAATTGTCTTGAAATTCAGTTTTGGAGTCTAGACCTTCACTCCCAACATTTTTTGGGCCCTAAATTTGTATATTTGTGTATTAACTCTTCCCAGCAGCAGTTCCTCTAATAAAACTACACTGTCATAGCCTTGGGCATTTTCTGTGTAGCAGTGTTCTTCATTTTTTCATGTACATGTTTCTTGAGGCTTGCATTGCCTAGCTTGAGTGAGTGTTTCCTCAACATATTGTATAAATTTTCTGCTATGATCTAATATGATGGCTATTTATATCTTATTACACCCTATGTGTTGATGTATCATTGATATTTCATTATTATGTTCATGGATTGTTGTAGCTCCAATTTTGGAATATCTTAAGATATTCCCATTATTGTAGATTTTCCCTATTTTGGGTTATTACACCTAGCTAAAACTTATCTTATTATCGGTGATACTTTATATGATCATGGGATTGAGTCAATTCTTAGTCGTTTTTTAACCTTAGAAAAATCAGATTTTTTTTTGAATGATTGCCATAGTGGAGCTTGTTGAGGTCATATATCTGGACTTACTACAACCCAAAAAATCTTGCGCGTAGGTTATTTTTGGCCCTCTATTTTCAAAGATTGCATTGAAGCGGTCAAGAAGTGTCATCCTTGTCAAGTGTATACTTGTAAAATGCATGCCCATATAGCTCTACCTTTCCATGTCATCACTATTGGTCCATTCACTAAGTGGAGTGTTGATTTTACTACTTGTAACCTGACTTCGGCTAAGGGTCACAAGTACATTATTGTAGCAGCAGACTACTTTACTAAGTGGGTCAAAGCTATGCCTACTTTCAATAATGACGGTGAGATAAAAAATATTTTCATTTTCAATAAAGTCATTTCACGCTTTGGTATTCCAAGGGATATTATCACTGATCATGAAATTCATTTCTAGAATAAGATGATGTCTGAGTTGGATTTGAAATTAGTATTTTGGCAAGAGCATTCATCTCCATATTACCCTCAAGCTTATGGTCAAATAGAGGCTGTAAAAAAATCCCTTAAAACTATCCTGCAAAGGACAATCAATAAATCTAAGTACAACTGGAACATCATTCTATATCCTTCTCTTTGGGCATAACATATGTATTTCATGACCGCTATGCGTTTTACTCCTTTTTCAGCTATTTTATGGTTTGGAAACAATATTCCTTGTGGAATATGAGATTCCATCTCTCAAATTAGTAGTACAACTTATTCCTGACACTTCAAGTCTTGAAGAAGAGATTATTCATTTGGAACACCTCGATGAGTAACGTAGGGATTCAACCACGATGAATGAAGCTCATAAAAACAAAGTAAAAACCCAATATGACAAGACTGTACATTATAGGGTTTTCTCGAAAGGTGTCCTCGTCTTGGTCTATGACCAAGATAAAGACATCTTGGGGGCAGGAAATTTCGAACCTATACAGTCCTTTTATTATTAAAAAGGTCTTAAAGAAGGGTGCGTATGAATTGGTTGACTTTGAAGGAAACATGCTATCAAAGCACATAAATGGGATATATATTAAGAAGTATTATTCCTAGGATGTTGTCTAGAATTTGCTTTGTTTTGTAGATATTGTACATAGTCTTTGTATTTTTATATGAGTCTCGTGGTGATGGTGGTATTTTTTATCTGCTTTGGAAGGTTTTGATGGGTGATCTGGTGTATTTAGGATTCACCGATGGTGCTAGTAGACATACTCAGAACCTTGATTCCGCTTCTTGGGTAATATATTATCCATATGGCTAGTTGTTAGTCTTAAGAGGCATATGTATCGGTCATGCTTCCAACAATATTTTTGATTATAGTGCTGTCATTAATTTACTATCTGAGCAAATATCTCTTGGTATTGAATCATTATAGTTTATTTGGATTCACAACTGGTTGTGTCTCAACTGAATAATGTTTATCGTGTGAGGGATCCTTTATTACATCGCCAATTTTTGAGAGTGATATTATTACAAATATCATTTAATTTCATTACTTTCGTTCATATCCATGATCATAAAATTCACTTGCTGATTCTATAAATAATCAGGCACTAGATTGGCATATTAATCATTCATCACATTAAAAATCAAAATATCATTTGCATATATGAGAAAACAATCACAAAATATTTATATATAGATAGGAATAATATGTAAAAAATATAAAAAAATGTGGACACATGTCCTACAAAATTAGGGCTTAAGCTCGATCGTGTCCATATATTAAAAAATACTAGTCATCTAGATCTAAGTCTATGGGACCATCCTTGGATGAGCATCTGAGAAAAATAAAATGGAATTCGCCACTCACCGGAAGAGCTGCACCCACTCTTGTGGTACTCCTAAAACTCGCATCTGAATGGCCTCAAGGAGATCCTCTACTGCTACCATGGGAACATGGTGAGTCCAACTCTCCAATTTTCTCTGAACTGCAGGAAATAATATCTCAGACCCTACTGCCACTCTCCCCGTGTCTTTTCCACAACGCCTATACCTCGGTAAACCCTCATGTCGAACTGATCCAACATCTGCATCATGATCATTTAATCTTGTAATATTTTTGTTTCATGAAAAAATAATTTTAACTTCTTAAGATCATATTAAAAAAATACAAAAACATTTTTTATATGATAAAATACAAAAAAAAAAATCCAATGCCGCCACATGCAGCACCTTCAGGAAGTACTAGATCTGGGGCCTCTCGGTCATTTATGTCTTCATATGGGCAATCGTCTATGGCTATGAATTTTTGCTCCGACTAGAGGAATAACTCATTGTCGAAATTTGCTCGAGTGACTTCACCTCCGCAAAATCGCTTGATCAAGTATGCCCATCTAGCCATCCTAGGATCTCTGGGACTGTTGATGGTTATAGACACTTTGGGTCGAAGTGCTAGGACTCGCTCAAATAAAAATGAGAAAAGTATGCTTCCATAGCCAAAATTATTCATCTTACCTTGTATCGTTGATGTCAATTTCTTTTTCATGCTGACCAAGAGCGTTGTGCACCAATCAAAGAATTTCATTCGTAGACACTCTACTTCCAAGAACATGGCAGGATGAGAAGCTTGATGTAATGAGGTTGAACCTACTAGCCTGACAATTGTGAAGAGGATGATTTTTATCGGTAGGCTCATGAAATTTTTTATCAGAATCTATGGTATGACCTTGTCTATCTCTGGTGTACAGTATAGACCTATGTAATCTGAAACATTAAGGCCTTCACGAGCCCTTCCTCTCATATTGATTGCATCCCCTATTCGGGAAAGTCTTGTGATGAAGTCGATCTCCTCTACCTCAATCTGTAAGGGCATATGATCAATCATAAAAAGTTCCTGCTCTAGGTCCCAATAATGAATAAGCATTTCTAGTAACTGAGTTTGTGTTTTCATATTTGGCATCATAAAAGACATGAGAAATCCACAACCTCTTAATGCATCCAACAACTGGGGATCATTCAAAACCTCATTGTCAACATCATTGTGCTCCCTCATTCTCCAAATGATTGACATCCTAAAAAATTGAGATAGTTCATCCATTAGAATTCAAGTTTTTCATTTTACTCTACGCGTACGCAGATTTCTTATACAAACAGTCACGTATACACACGAATTTCCTTTGGAAAATCATGTGTAGGGATTTCTACATGCAGCTTTCAAAGTATCGACCTACACACACATAGAGAGGTATTTAAAAGAAAAAACAAAATTCTCTGGGGAAAATCAAATGAATTCATGAAAATTTGCAATTAAATGGACAAGACTAGGATTTAGAGTTACCTAGAAACTATGGTGGACGAATTCGTTGGAGAGATTGATTGAATTGGATTGCCCAATTTTTCTCCAAATATCTCTCTTCTCAACACTTGAAAAATTAAAATGAATTTGGGTGAGTTGAAAATTCCTTTTATAATGAAATTTTAGAAATGCACTTTTATATAGTTCATCATTTTCAACTTTATAATTTCATGTACTTTTTAAATTTTGGCTTGAAGTGTCGGGGGAGGTTGTTTTCCAGGATAAATGGATAATTTGTGATATTTTTCTCCACTTCAACTTTGTTATCACTTCCGCATGTTCCCAAGGCTGAGAATGGAACTGAAGGAAGGTAACCACAAACCAATATTTAGGTATAGGTAGCTAGCCCTACCAAAATCAGAGAGGGCTCTCTCAATGTCACTTTAGTAGTCAATGAGATGAATGAATGTATAATTATCCTAGGCTAGGTATTAAATTTCAGTAAATTAGAGTTGTTATCACTATAATAATTCCAAAAGTTGTGAGATTTTGATTTATAGTTTAAAGAATATTAGAGGTAACCACAAACCTACTTTCAAGCTTTAGGATCTAGCCTTCCTAAGGCTCAGAGCGTGCTCTCTCTATAAGTTTTAACTTTGTTTTTATATCTGGTTTTAGGCTAGTTATATAGGGAAAATTGGTTTTGTGGTTTTGATTTGTTTCAGTGGGAAAATCACTTAATGAGATGGATAGATGTGAATATGTAATCCATTGGGCAGATGGAGTCAAAGTGTTAAGAAGACAGATCAAGATCAATGTCTAAAGGCAAATATTCACTGGGAAAGATAGTAGAGTCACTTCAGATCTTCAAAGGTTGATGGTGAAATGGTTTTAATCGGGATAAAGAGAAATTAATAATTCTTTGATCCGGATAAGGAGTGAAATGGGAGAGGTCAATTGAAATTAGGGAGAAATTAAGGGTTCCCTAACCTGGATATCAACAGAAAACATTTAAATGAAAACCAATCAATAACAGAGTGCTTTTAACAAATTCTGATATAACAATTCCTGATTTCACGTTAAAATTTAGAACACATTTATGAATGGCTGAAAGACATAAGAAAATTTATAAATAACATAAGAGAATACTTCACTTCAGTGGACCAACACATGAATCCAATAATATGATGCTTTATTGCTTGAGATCCAGTCTTCTGACTTGAACTTGATTACCAAAACTCTTAGGTTCAAAATGTTCCAACTATAGAAATCTTCAGCAATTAATCCACACTAATACTTCAAATGATGAAGTATTTATAAAAAATGTAATACAAAATATCCTAGAATAGTCCTAGGAATGTTTTTTTGAAAATAAAATATATTTTTACAAAAAGATAGTGACAGTTGCCTAAAAAATAGCAATATGTCCTATTTATTGAAATTAAATAGTATGTTGTTTGGATTTAGGCTACAACTGGCTAGTTGAGGTGTCTCTCACACTGGAAATTAATCTTCAATATGTTTTAAAACTTCATCTTTCATCTTCTACTCTTTAAGATATGATACTCTTTATCCTAATACACTTTAACCTCTGATTTTTACTGAGTTACTGCCTAAAAGTTTGTTTTACAGTGTAAAAACTGCAACTCTGTTTTTCATCTTTTCTTAATGCAAATTGATTTTTATAGCAAATCTGTAAGCTTCTCCCATAATTATTCTTTTGGTAACTTGATCTTTATGAATTTCCTGAATTTTTCATCTGCTTATGTGTATCTTACAGAGGTTGGCTTGACTACAAAAAGGTGTTTTATCTCATTTTGTAAATAAAACAGATTTTCAATGCTTTTGTGCAAAACTTTGCCTGTTGGAATCCCTTGCCAATCTAATTTTTTCACCTGATATCTGGAAAATTACCTTATCTTTTTATCATAATCTTCTTATTTCATTAATTTATCATTGATAACTAGAAGATTTGGAAGTCCTTTTTGCCTCAAAGTGTCAAATTTCACCATGAATCTTGTGATGGCTACATCCATATTTTGGCACTTTTATTCCAATTGTTTCATCAAGTTCTTCTTGGAAATTACTTTTCGTACCTCAAGGATTGTTTCTGTCCTATCAGTTATTCTTATTTCATCCAATTCTTGCTTGTTTTTAGTATTGAGGAACTTAATGATTTCCAATGCTTCTTCAGGCTTGGTGCCCAATTCATCTTTAGACTTCTATATTTCTTCTCTAGCTACCTTTAGCAAGTCCTTCTGTTCATATATCACTTGAATTGATGGCCAAGTATCATTGACTAACTCAATGATTTTGGACCAAAGTTGATTTTTGATGTATGCCAATGGTTGTTTCAAGGTCAACTCTGTTTCTACCTTTTTGAGTTGTTCACTTAACCTTTTAGCCTTTTGTTCTTTTGTTTTAGCATTTATCTGTGCTAAATTCTTGGCATCTTCAAGATTCTTGATTTGTTCTTTCAACCCATTTATCTCATTATTTTGTATGGACATTTCTTCCATTTCCTTTATCAATTTCCTGGCCTCATCTGACTGTTGAACTACTGAAGTAGAAGACTCAGTGGCAGAAGTAGTAGAGGAAGTGACTGGCACTATTGTTGCTAATGGAACCTTTGGAGCCAATTATTCTGCTAATGTGGATGGGACTGCTGTGGTTACCATAGGAATTACTGTAGAAGGAACATTTTGGGTCTTTGCAGCTTCTTTTTCTTGGACTAGCTTGTCCATCTCAATTTCCATCTCCTTGATTTGTGTTGTCATCTGTAATATGAGATTCATCATCTCCTCCTTCTGGTTTGCCTCCTGTACAATTTCATTAGCCTATGGATGTTCTGTAGGGGGTAATTCCAATTGCTTTTTGAGTGTTGCAATATCAACATTTTTCTTCTTCACTAGCTCTTCTGCAGCTTTCACATTAGAAGGGTCATAACCCACTTCAATTACTAATTCCTTTAAATACTTGATTCTGGTGTCTTTAACATATGAAGAAGCTTTTTCAACCTTAATTTGATCTCTTATATTTTTCAAAGCATTCTGGAGCTTTTGGACACTCATTTCTTTTGTGGTCATTGTTGAATATAACATTTATGAGCTTTGCTTGTGGAATTCAATCTGATCCAAGGGATGAATGTCTTGGGCTGGTACTTCAAAATCCACCTTTTTGTAATCAGCTGTTGTTTTAGGTGTTTGCACTATAGGTTGAAGAAATGACAACAACTATTTCTTATTTGTATAATCAAAGGTTGAAAGAAGCCTATTTTTAATCCCTGGAGTCTGCTTCAAATATTGAGAATAGATTTCATTCTCGATTTCCTCATTCTTGGATTTAATCTCTTTATACTTCTCCTTTATATCCATGGCTTCATCCTATGCCTATTTTAATGAATAAGCTTCCACACTTTGTTGTTTCTGAATCATTTGTGTGTTGGAAGTAGTAGGTTGCTGCTCATTTTCAATCACTGTAGTACTCACAGTGTCTTTCTCTGGATTTTCTTCATCTAAAACCTCAATTGTTTCCTTTTCTTTATCTGCTAGATTTGTCTTTGTTTTCTTGGTGTACCTTAGCTTAAACTTGGTTTATGTGGTAGTTTCAACAATATATGAGCCTTCTTCCCTTTTTCTCTTTGTACCTCTGTCTTCCTGATTTGATGTTTGTAGAATGTGACTAGTATCACTCTGCTTGAGAGATTCAACCAATGTATTTTCCAACCATTATGTTTGGTTAGAAAAATTTTCAATGCCAGGCTTCTTGTCATGAACATATGGGATTAATTTACATTTTACCCTCATCTTGCTGATGATACCATATGGATCATAATTCCAAAGGAAAATTTCACTGAACTTATACTCTAACAAAAATTTTGTAGCCTCTACACCTGCTTCTCTATTATTGCATATGAAGGGACCCACTTGGTTTTTCAATTGAAATTGGGTTTTCTTTTTAGCATCCAAAAATTTTACAGAATCCGAGTTCAGAATATGTCTAATATATTCTAAGGCAAACAATCTCATTGGTAAATACTTTGGCAATTTATAGGGAAGGGGAGGTGATCCATAAACTCTAACCTCAGTGTGGTTTTGGTATAAATACCAATCACCTATTCTACTCTGCTCTAATACCTATAAAACATTTTTAATTTCATCACTTATCCTAGGTTGCACACTGTTCTTGAGAAGATTTACCAATGGATGGATAAAACAGTCCATGAAGTCTGCATATGTGAACTCAGTTGACTCTTTTTTTATTAAGGAAGTCCAGAAAATGATAGACTGTTCATTTCCCTCTACATCCATCTTTTGAAGATTTATTGGAAACTTATTTGACTGGAAGTAGAGGAACATATGGAATAGGAATGAGGTATATCTAAAAACACCTTCAGTAGGAAGTTTTACAAGCTGATCATGAATACTACTAGCAATATATTCGGAAAAATTATAGATGACTGAAGCAGGATGACCAGGCATAAAAATAGACAGGAAACCTAGTATATATTCATCAGTATGTTCATCAGTGAAGTAACCAAGGATAAAATACAACATTGAGATAATGTGTCTTGATCCTTCTGGGAATTTGGAGGATGAAAATGGAGGGTTAAGCTTGGGGATTTCAACATAAGAGGGCATAAATTTTAGGAAGATTTGAAACCTTTTGGGGAAATCCAACTCTAAATAGGAATTTTTCAAAACTTCAATGGCTAAAGGGACTGCATTGGGTTCAGGTTACAAATGAAGAATTTGATTTATGGATTCAGCTGTTATTGTGAACAAAACTTCTTTTTTCAGCACTGATAATTGCTCTCTGATATGAGGAATAATGAGATTGACACAATCTGATGGCCTTAGGGCATTGATGGGTGTGGGGAACTAAATATTTGGGCAAATTAGACTCCCAAATTTGGACTTCATCTACTTGGTCCAAATATTTCTCTTGGCTCCAACAGTGGAGCTCAAGAAGGTTAAATTTAGTTACTGGATCAGTGATTTTATAGTCTACATCAGCCAATGCAGTATGTTCAACATCTACAATAGGAGATTGTAGTGGATTGATGACAATTGTGCTTTTAGAGGCCATTTGTGGGTTTGTTTTTCACAATTTAACCTTTATAGCTCTTAAAAACTCATTTTTTTAGGTTTTTAATACACTTCTGTAAGATTAAACTATTTATAACAGGTATTTTAGTATAACAGTGGTTTTTCTTGGACTTTAATAGGTAAAATTTGGATTTTTCTGCTTCATACTGTCAATTCTCCTCTAAAAACCAATTTCTTAACCTTAAACAGACTTCAGGAAAGGCTAACAAGGGTTTACTGCACTTTTATTTGATGAAACAACTCTAAAACAATCAAATTCATGCACAAAGGGTTTCTAAGCTCTATAAAAAGGCTTTGAATCACTCACAAGGCTTATAAAGGTCTGCAAATGGATAAACTATATTCAATTTGGTTAAAAACATATTACAATCTTTAGAAAATGTGAATTTCTTGGGGTTTGTAGCAAAATATGAATTTTGGAGCCAATAAGGCTTTTCCTTAGGAAAACAGGCTTCAAGAAGGCTTAAATTCACGAGTATGCTTATTTTCAGATGATGGATGGGTATTTTCTTGAAAAATACCTGTAAATTTAGGAATTTGACTCGAAAGAAGGGTTTGTTGGGAGTTTGGAAGCTTTCAAAAGCTTACTGAAGTCTTTTATCTATAGACTGGAGGATTTGAGTGGTTGCAGCAACAAATTTGGTGGAATTTTATTGTTTTTGCTTGAAAACAGGGGCGACATTATGTTTTTATCAGTCGGGAATGGTTTATGAGTAGAAAACGCAACAGAAGGGTGAAATGTGTTCAATATGGTGTTTTATCAAGATTTATTTAAACAGTGTTTGCATTTAATGTCAATCAATTCGAATGGGAAGTAGTTTAGGCGTGGGGAGGTTATTTACCATTGAGCAGTTTATCGCATCGTCGGAGGATGGTATGTGGTATTGCTTGAACAGATGCGATCCAATAAAAATTTGACGCGTGGAGGAGAGAGAGCGGGACAAAACCACTCATATCACAAATATGAATTCGTTTAACAATCACGCCATTGAATTTGTGATATGTATTCTGGGCCTTTGGATTTGTCAGGCAGACGCGAACAGTTGAGATTAATCGATGGAGATGCAGGGTAATGGGCGTGGGGCCCGAGAAGTCTTGTATGCGGCATGTTTTAACTTTATGTGCTAAACCAAAGTTTTATCATAAATTTTCAATGTTAACAAGGATAGGCAGGTTTTTTTTAATGTTTTACATAGAAAATAAACTATATACAGGTGTAATAGAAACCATGGGCGGATTAGTATATAAAAGAATAGTTTAAAACCTACGGGGAGCGGGGAAATCATCACGTGGGGATAATTAAACCATAGGATAAACATAAAATATGGGTTGGGCTATTTTAATATAAATGAATTAATATAATACGGGATGGGGGTATATAAGGAGTTAATATATAGGTTAAATGTTAATATAAAGTGAACGCGGGAATAGCAAATAAACTAGGTAAAGTGTAAAAACATGTTTTTAGGTGGGGTTTCATAATGGTGGCCCCATTTTAACATTTCACACTTAATACTTAGGATAAATAGAATTTTGTGGGTTTTTGAGGATTTTATATGAAAAAGTAAATTAGTCTAGGGGTTTTTACTTTTTCCTAAGTAAAAATGTGTTTTAACTTAGGAAAAGGGATTTGATTAGGGAAAAATGAGTGATATTAAGGGAAAAGGTTTTTTTATGAAGGGGAAGGGTTTTAATGAGTTGGGATCATTAAGACGTGGGTCTGGTCCCACCAGAAGTCAGATAAATGCTCTGAGCCTTTATAACTGAAGGATTTTAGTACTGGAGCACATTTTGGGAAGGGAAATTAGTAATTTGCTAGATGATGTTTATGCATGCCTTGTGTAACTGCTCTCTACCTACCCATCACTACCATTTTTTCCTTTATTTTCATGGGTGCATTTGAGCTTGCAAACCCTAATCCATTTTTCTGTTTAAAACAAGAAAATATCTAATTCCAACCTTATTTCATCCAAGAGCTCAGATTAAACTGTTGAGCTCTTTATTATTCTCTAACTAACTACTGATTTGTCAAGTTTAAACTGTTTGACAAGATCTTTATTTTCTATTTATAAACATGAAAAAGTTAAGATTAAACTATTTAACTCATCATGTATTATGGCATTTTGAACAAGCTGCACATAATCATTTACTTTGCAATAAAAAGTAACTAGTAGTGGCATTTTTACTTGCATCACTTTCATGTCTTATTCTTATCTCTTTTTTGTGTTTGGGTTCATTTTTTTCTATTATTTTTTATCTTTTTCTTTTAAGTCCTTTGATTTTTCTTTTAGGACTTTTACCCTCTTTTCATTTTTTATTTTCTAATATGGGAAAAAAACTTGCAGAAAGAAATGTATGTACAGATTACAAGACTAATTAAAGTCAATTCAAAGATTATGAATCCTATTATTATAGGACCCTAACTGTGGCTCCACATGGGGATGACATTTCCTGGCGAAATGTCAAGAAATTTGAGACTAGTAGCCTTTTTAATTTTGACTGTACTGGCCTCGTAAATGTTGTCTGAGCTCTGCAATTATTCATACTTATGATATTTTACTTTTCAAATCTTAGGGCCTTCTCTCTGGGCTTCAACTTTGTTAGGAAAAAAATCCAATACAATCTAAAATCTTCAATGTTATGTACAATGAATAAAGTAAACAAAGTTAACTATTGGTTATTTTTTAAGAGTAATAATGCTTCAAGATTCTGCCATTGACAGGTCCACCTAGCAGATCTGATCCATCCATCTCTTTCAAAAATAAATCATGGTTACCTCTGTCACCATAAATAACATAAGGTCATTTCCATAGGAAATCAAATTTCCCATGTTTACCTTTCTCTTCTCTCCTTGAATCCCACTTTAGAACTTTGTCACCAATATAGAAATAATCTTCTTTACTCTTCTTGTCAAAAAATTTCTTAATATTATCTTGAATAACTTGGGACTTAAGATAAACCTCTTCTCTTGTTTGTTGCAAGTGTATGGTTTGGTTAATCCTTATTTGAATGTCATTGGTATCAACTTGTAATTATTGGATTATCTTCATAACTGCTACTCCTAAGGAAGTTGGAAAAAAAACATCCATTCCATAAACAAGCTGGTAAGGTGATGTACCAATAGATTTCTTAGTGTTAAGTATATCTTCCCATAGGGCATTAACTAACCTCTTGTTCCAAGTTTTCTTGTTATGTTCTAGTAATTTCTTGATGATGTTCATAAGGATTTTATTGGAGGATTCAGCAAGGCCATTACCTTGAGGGTAATATGTAGTAGAATGACCAAGGGTAATGTGGTATTTATGGCAGAAATCAATCATATTTTTGGATTTGAATGGAGCTGCAATGTCAGTGATAATATTTTGGGGGCATCCAAATCTTTAAAGTGTGTTGTTTTCTAAAAAGGAGATTATGACAGTGTCAATGGCTTGTCTGGAGGGTATAGCTTCTATCCACTTAGTGAAATAGTCAGTGGCTATCAGAATCCACTTATATTGGGTTGAGGATGGAGGGTGACTTTCACCAATGAAGTTAAGACCCCATTGTTGAAAAGGCATCTCTGTCGAGATGGGTTTTAAGGGCAGAGGTAACAGCTTTTTCTTTCCTTCAAAGATTTGGCACTAGTGACAGGAGATCACATACCTTTTTACATCTGCAAACAAAGTAGGCCAGTAAAAACCAGCTCTCAAGATTTTCTCTGCAATGGTATTCCAGTAGAGATGTCCTCCACAGTCACCGGCATGAAATTATTCTAAAAATTTGTCAGCATCTTCTTTAAGTAAACAATTCAATAAAATTCCACCATGATATTTCCAAAAAAGTACATTGTCTATGATACAAAATCATACTTCCTTTAGTTTTAAAAATCTAGCTTTTGTTCTTGATAATTCAGGGGGAGCATGTAAATTTAGTAATACAAATACAATATTTGCATACCATGGTGAGTCTGAAAAGGCTTCACTAATCTCTGGAGTCGCCATTTCTTCCCGATCACCTATTTGGGCAATAAAATTAACATCTAAAGCATGCTAATTTGATTCAACCACGAGTTTGACTAAACCTTGAACTTTTATGAGTTTGGTGGGTTTGATTTCTATGTCATATTCCAAAATTGTAGCAATCCGCTTGCCTCTTTTACCATCAGGCCCATTCTATCTTAGAATGTCCTTTACAACTGCATTTGGAATATAGGCAATGATATTGGAATAAAGAATGAACACTCTAAAGTCCTTGATGGCATTTACTAAAGCTAAGGCCTACTTTTCCATTGTGTTATACTTTAAAGTGGCATCTCTAAGTGACTTGCTAAAGAATGAAATAGGCTGTTCATAGCCCTGGTCATTTTTCTACAGTAAAACTGCAGCAATAGTGTGCTCTGAAGAAAAGGAGAAAATAATGAAATCCTTTTTAAAGTCAGGACTTATAAGGACTGGTGTTTTTATTAAGGTTTGTTTAATTGATTGAAAAGATTGCTTGGTGTCAACAATCCTTTTAAGTACTGAGTCTTTTTTCAGTATATTTTTAATTTCTCTGATTATTTCAGCTAGATTTGAGATTAATCTTCTAAGGAAGTTAATTTTACCTAGAAAAGCTTGTAATTCTTTAATGTTCCTAGGAGGACTAATGTTTAGAATTGCCTCTATTTTGGCTGGGTCTATCCTAATTCCCTCTTTATATATAATATGTCCTAGTAATTTACCTTCTTCCAATCCAAACAAAGTCTTCTTAGGATTTAGAGAGATGCCAAATTTCCTGCATTTAATAAATACTTGTTTGAGATGATCCAAATGTTCATTATTAATCTTTGAAAATACAGTAATGTCATCTAAATAAATCACAAGGAATTCATGAATTTCCTTTGCAAAGGCTATATCCATAGCTCTTTGAAAAGTGGCTCCTGCATTCATTAACCCAAAATTCATTTTTACATACATAAAAGTGCCCCATGGAGTAGTAAAAGCAATTTTGGCTTGGTCTTCTGGTTGGACTAGAATCTGGTTATATCCAGAGAATCCATCTAACAATGAAATTCTGGAAGAACCAACCACCCTCTGTAAAATGTGATCCATCTTTGGTAGAGGGTAATTGTATTTTAAGGACGCCTTATTTAAATTTTCGAAATCAACACATAATCTAATTTCTCTTGTATTTTTCCTAGTGGGAACTAGATTATAAACCCAATTAGAATATCTAATTGGTGCAATTATTTGGGCAACATAGATTCTTTTTACCTCTTTCTCAATTAAAGGTATCAAAACAAGATTGATCCTTCCTAATTTCTGTTTAAAATGTTTTTGGTCTTCTTTTATACGTATTTTATGTTGTATTATACTAGTGTCATAGGATTTTAAGTCCTCATAACTCCAAGCAAATACATCCTGAAATTCCTTAAACAAAGCTATGTATTTTTATTTTTCTTCCTAAGGTAAAGCTTTTGAAAGTTTAATCATATTAGGTTTAAACTCTGTACCTATATTACATTCCTCAATATCAGATCTTAATGGCTCCATCTTAGGTTTTCTTGCAACATCATTAAAGTCAAATAGATCTTCTAAAGGGGTTAATCCTTTTGGTAAAAATTTGTCTTTGAGGTTTAAAATATCAGATTCATCATCTGCTAACTCTTCAATTTCTACTTTTTCTAAATTATCTATGTCTAATTGACTAAATTTAGTAGGTTTAGCAATTTTTTTTTTTTTACATTTATATTATTCAAATCAATCTCACTATCTAAATTTTGATCTATTGCACAATCTGTGTCTATATTACAACCCTAAAATTCTCCTTCATTTTTCATGAAATGATAAATATGTTCATCTTGTGAGAAAATTTTCCAATATTTAAGATTCTCTGGAATTATAGGTCTATGTTTGACTTATGCAGTGTATCTATGATTTGTTTGAAATGGAGTATTACAAGTACTAGAAAAATTTGCTAATCAATGAGCCTATATGTTATATTTTCTTGGTATTGCAGAAAAATCACATTCTAATAGTTCCTTAATTAAATCTAAAATAGTGTCTCTATATCGGCTTAATCTTGGATTATAAACAAAATATTCACCAGTTATATGTTTCACAATTAACTCTAAGTCTCCCATAATTGACACTCTTTTACCTCCTAAATTCCTAACAATATGCAGTCCTAAAATAAGAGCTTCATATTCAACCATGTTGTTGGTACATTTGTAATTTAGTCTAAAAGAATGACCTTCTGCATGATTGTTTTCCATATTATGTATCCAAACTCCCGCTCTTGCTCCTAATTTATTGACTGATCCATCAAAATATAGGTGCCATAATGATTCATGAAAGATGTTTTCACTGTCTAGTGCTTTGTTTTTCTCTTTTAGTTCAATTTTGTTTTCAATTCCAGTTTCAAAGTTACACAAAATGAATGAATCCATGTCAGTAGGTGTAGAGTAAATAGGATAATTTCTTGGTCTTGCTACACTACTCACCATATATTTCATCAATGTTTCTCTATAGATTTTCTTTGGTTGGCCAAAAACTGATATTTTTGCATATGACGTATCAAGTTGTAGAGATCCCTGCAATTTAGCTCCCCGTGAGCGTTCTAAGAACATTCCATACTTGGGAGTGATGTCAGCTACTACAATGTCCATGACTATGATTTTTCCAGGATATTGAAATAATGTGACACATAAATCTTTAATCAAACCTAAATATTTCACTTTGATGGAATCAAATGAAAAGAGATCTTTGTAAGGCCTAGTGATATCTAAATTCAGGGTTTCCATTATTTATTTTGGCATTAAATTGTGTGAATTCCCTAAATCTAGCATTGCATTATGTAATATTTGATCATGAACATTTAAGCTAATGTAAAATGGTGGAACTGCTCCATCTTGGTGTTTTCCATTAACATTAGGACCAAAAATTAACTATGGTTGATCATCACTTAGATTTACTGAATCTTCTCCATCATTCATGTTTAGAGTTTCAGTGATAGTTGTTTTGTACAAATCATGTTTTACCAATTCTATCAAAGGAATTGGTATTTTTAATTTGGAAATTTCAGCTTGGATATTAAATGGAGCTTGTGATTTTCCAAGCTGAATTATATCTTCTTTAGTAACTGTAGTTTGAGTAGGTTTGTCTTCTTTTTCTATAGTTGTTTTTTCATTCTCTGTTTGTGTTTCTACTGTCTTATTGTTTTTGGTTTTATTTCCAGGAATAGTTTGAGAAGCAGTATATATTTTTACAGATTTTTTATTTTCAATGGCTGTTTTAGCAGTGGCAGCTTTTGTATCATTTGATTTTGGGTAAGCAGTAGGTGCTTTGGTGTCTAAAATTGATGTTTTAGCAGAATTAATTGTCTTGAAAGTAACATAATTTTGTGAATTTATTGATGTTTGGACAACATCATCTGTGATGTCAACAATTTTGGGACTAGGTGAAATTTTAGGATTTGAATGTTTTTGAGATGAACTAGAGTTTTTCTTGTTTTCCCTAGGGACAATTTTCATAACTTTATTGGTAGGAGCCTCTACTATTTTCTTTGTTTGTGTTTGTGTATATTTCTCAGTAGAAAGCTCTATGTTTTTCTTTCTCCTAAGGTTATATTTCTTACGTACTTGATTGATCGCAAACTCATAACCTTTCTTGTAATCAAATGATTCACTAGAATCTAATTGCAGTTGTTGTAAATCATAAAACTCCCGATCTTCTTGTGTGAGAAAGATAGTGTTATCATCATTAATACCCATTAGATTTATGGTGTCTTAATCATCTTTATTTTGATGAGAACTTTCAACATAGTTCTCTTGGAAAGGTGGTCTTATTGTTTAGTCAGGTGTTGATTCTCTAGATTTTCCATTGTTGGTGTTTTTCCTGAAATTAGGATTTCTAATTTGTTGTTGGTTATCCCATTGTGGTTTCCTTTCCATGTTATCTAACCTATCCATCACTCTCTCTAGTGTTTTTTCTAATTGAACTATTTTTAAATCTGAACTAGATGTTTCTTCTTTTATTTTTACTCTCCTTTCATTCCTTAATCTAGCTTTTCTAGCCAACAAATTTGTTTCTGCACTAACAACATTACTTTGCATCTACTCTAAAGTTTCAGGATTCCTCTCTCTCAATTTATAGGCTATGTTTGTATCAAATCCATCATGGAATTTGAGAAGAACAGAATCTGGAGGAGGCTTAAGATTAGTAGGAATTGAATTATAAATGATGTTGGATCTAGTACAATAATCTTAGACTGTTTCATTAGGTGCTCTTTTTATGCTTTCAAATTCAAATAAGATTTGTAGTGGATTTTTCTTATTTTCCCATTTATTACTAAATAAACTATGAAAAACTGCTAAATCAACAATACTACCAGCATTTAAATCTTTAAACCATTTTTTCATCTCACTAGTTAATGTTTGAGTAGAAAGTCTCATTTGGACATCAAACTCATCTATTTCATGAAGTTCAAAATAGTATGTCATCTTATTAACATGTTGTTGGGTAGTGTATTGAGTGTTTGCATCAAATTGAGGTATTTTTCTTTGATAATCCTGGGGCATGTCATGTAATTGTGCTGGAAGGACCAAGGGAGCATATCTAGCAGCCATGGCTTGAATTCTAGCTTGGCTAGGAGGTAAGTTGGAAGTACTTGGGGCAGAACTAAAAATACTTGCTGATGTAGTTAAAGAACTTGCAGATGAGATTGGGATATGTTGTAGCTCCTAGAGACAGCCTAGAGTTGTGATAGACCAGTGCCTAGGACATCTTAGCATAGCAAGGAGCATATAATATGATGTTTGAAGTTGTCAGCTTCAGCTCACATGCTATCTCCTGTAAACAGGAAATGAAATAGAATGGGACCAAACTCTTAGAAACTGACACAGGAAAAGAGATACTGCAGAGGTAAGATGCAAAACTCTAATACAAAGCAACAGACAATTCAGAGACAGTTTACTGCAAAGTGGGCCAATTCAGAAATACTTCACAGACATAAATTATCAGAAGGTGGATGTAGTGAAAGAAGTATTGAGAAGATACTAGTTAACATTGAGCTGATACCTAGATATAAAATACCACCATGTGTGGGCTTACCAATCTAAGAATCAATACATGATAATAGCATTTTAAAAGCACCCTCTCAAAGCAACTAATATAGCAGAAGTATGGATAGATGTATAATGGAACAGAATATCATGCATGAGCCATATTTAAAGCGCTTGACTGATCCGAGCATGGGCATCAACTAGGATGAATCCATACCAAAAATCAGTGAGCCACTCGCTTTCCAAAACATGATACAAGAAAGATGGATGAAATGAAATGTTCTATTAATATAACACAATAAAGAAGATTACAGACTGTGAAATACCAAAGACTAGAATCCTCTTTGACAGATAGAACTCCTCCTCACTGAGACCCTATGGGCTCTGAGCCTTCACACAAGAATTTTACAAAATGTATGCAAAAATCCTTTCATTGCATAATTTTATGATAAAAATTTGGAACCCTTACAAATTATTTCTTCATGGTCTTTATAGGAAAAACTAAAACCTAGCGAAAGAGGTATGTGGCGAACATGTAATTGTATCATTAAAAAAAAATGGTGGAGAAGTGCCCACCCATACTGCTTGACGGCGCTGTGTTGATTGTACTCTGTGGCCTGCTAACTGAAATAAATGCACTGGGTAGAAATCCCCCCAGGGACACAGCAAAGCAGTAAAATCACACAAATATTCGTCCTTTCCTGGGAAGAAAACTCTGTTGAAATAAAGCCTTGAGGACCTTGTTTTCTATGTGTAGATCTTTCGAATGATGTGCAGGATCTTCAATTTGGTACTCTGCTTCAAAAGGCTAGAACAAGGCCCCCAAAATCTTTAGCTACCTGCCTTTAATCATCTGTTGAACACTGGTATTCTTTATCTGCCCCATTAATATCTCCATCTGTGAAATCGGTGCCTTGAATGTCCCTACAGGGTTTGACAAATTTGAACCCTGCCTCTTAAATTGGAGTCTTGTCGATTTGGCTTCTGGGGACTTTCTTCATAATTCTACTCTGAAAAATGGTCCTTTGACGTGTGCTCGGCTCCTATAATGGATGTTGCAAATTATGATAATTCTCCGTTGTTGTCAACCTGCAAAACACACAAAACTGTGAAGAAAACCAATGCATGGGGGGCGGCAATGCAGTGGGAGCGACTGTGTAACAGAGCGACGTGATGAAGTGGCGGAAACATGCAGGGTGGTGATGAAGAAAATGCAGTGGAAATAGTGGCGAAAGGGTTGGCCAGAATTTGTAATGCGAAACAATAAAATAAACATATGAATGTAATGTATAAATGGCGGAGGGGGAATGCGATAACACGTGGGATGCTGACGTGGAGGAAGACCGGGTCAACGGCGGGGATAATGAAATCTTGGCCGTCCATTCTCATGAGGATATCGAAGGTAGGAAGAGCGCCGGAGGCAATAGACAGTGGGCCAGGGGCGCTATTGGCTTGGGTTAATGTTCGTGCAGCTTCGGGGTATGAAGATCGTCAAATGGAGACCTTCAGATCGGACAGCTGACAGCGATATCACTGCGCATCCTAGGTCAAACAATAATGCGCGATGGAGAGCGGTTTCGAGGCCATACGCTGGGACACGTGGCGAGCGCTGAGTGGAATCGCTGGCCGAACGGGGATTACCGCCTACCGCCAAAAGGCGGTGCGATGAATACCAGGCAGTTTTTAAATAGTGGATGCGGGGCGGGGACCACAAGGCAGGAGAGATGCGGTACATTGATCTATGGTTTGATCGGATGTCCCAGAACGCGCCTAATATCCATTTGGTAAGCGCCTTTCGGCCTGACGCGTGGTTATAGCCTTTGGTCGCACGGAGTAAGAAAACAGAGGGGCCAGGGCCGATAGGGTTAAACCTTAAGTATTTCAAATATGAAATTTTCAGCCATTTATAATGAATTTTAGAGGCGGGAAATGGCAACGATAGATACAAAAATTATTTTCCAAGTCTGAAAGGGGGAATTTGAGAACTCTATGCCAGATTGCCTGTGAAATTCTATGGGAAACGGATTATGATCAACATCGGCTCCATCTGGGGATGGCACGTTCATCCCTAGACATGTCGAGAACTCGCAGACCCTTTGATCATCCCATATATAGACTCTGCGTCTTCAGCACCTCCATTTTTACTTTATAATTCATCACAGCACCAACATTACTCATACAAAAACAAAGAAAGAAACTATGATACAATATAATACATCAGGCTACGTTTTCCTGATTCAGAATTGAAAGTAGGGCTTAAGGAATTGACTGTTTACAGGGGCATCCAGCAAGTCACCCTGTAAATTTTCCAACCTGAAAGTATTATTGCCCCCTTGTTCCACAATTTTGAAAGGACCAAACCAGAGGGGGTCAAATTTACCATGTTTTCCCTTCTCAGCTCTCCGGATATCCTATCTGAGCACCAAATCACCAATCTGCAGTTTCCTGTCTTTTGCATGCTGATCAAAAATATGTTTCATTTTCTCTTGATATTATATTAACCTCTGATTCACTTGGCCCCGTGTTTCTTATAATTCCACCAATTGATTGATTCTCCTAATCATATCATCAAGTTCCTCCTGGCTTTCTTGCATGAAGCGCGCCACTGGTAGAGCCAGCGGTACAGGAAAAACTGTTGCTCGTCCATATACCAATTCATAGGGAGATTTCCCAGTTGCCCTCTTGCTGGTGATTCTGTTAGCCCATAGAGAAAACTTCAATTGGGAATCCCAATTCTTCTTATTTTCATTGATAGTCTTCTTCAAGGCCCTCACCAGAGTTTTATTTGAAGACTCTGCCAAGCCATTCCCTTGTGGATAGTAAGATGTAGAGTGACTTAGTGTGATATTATATTGCTGGCAGAAATTCACAAATCTTGCAGAATTGAAGGCCTGTGCATTATCAGTTACTATCCTAGCAGGACAGCCAAACCTGGATATGATGTTTTCCTCCATGAACTTTATGATCACAGTATCTGTAGCATGCCTTGCAGGTATGGCTTCCACCCATTTGGTGAAATAATCCGTGGCTGTTAATATCCATTTATGTTGTCCACTTGATGGGGGATGTATCTCACCTATGAAATCAATACCCCATTGTTTGAATGGTTCATCTACGTGCATTGGAATCAGGGGAAATGGTGCAGATTTCTATTTCTCAGCAAATTTTTGGCATTTATCACATGCTCTTACCCTGGCAAAAACATCTCCAAAAAGCCTTGGCCAATAGAAGCCAGCTTTCAGAATTTTGTGAGTTGTGGCCCTCCAGCTGTAGTGACCTCCACAGATCCCTTCATGAAATTCTGCAATAATGCTCTCTACTTCATTTTCTATGAGACACAGGAGTAAGATACCTAAGGGATCTCGCCAGTATAGCTGGCCATTGGTGACTATGTATTTCTATGATTTCAATCTCAGCACTCTGTATTTAGTTTTGTCACAACTTGGAAAGCAGCTGAGTGTGAGGAGATATTCTACTATCTCTTTGTACCACGGACTGGTGAGGTACTTAAGATGTGTTTCTGGAGTAGCTACTACAATTCCATGTCTTTCTTCTTTCTCCTCAGATTCCTCACCTACTATAATGGACAAATTTATGCCCAGGGTTTGATAGTTTGATTCTGATAACATTTTGGCAAGTCCCTGTCCTTTAATCAGCTTAGTAGGGAAAATGTCCAGGTCATATTCCTGTATTTTAGCAATCCACTTGCCCCTTTTTCCTTCACTATCCCCTTGATTAAGGATGTCTTTTACAGCAGCTGCAGGTACAAATGCAGTAATGTGGGACTGTAAGATATATACATGGAATGCTTTGAGGGATTTCACTAGGGCGTATGCTTGCTTTTCCAATATGTTGTATTTTAATTCTGCATCACAGAGCACTTGACTGAAAAAGGCAATAGGCTGCTCATAACCTTCCTCATTTTTCTGCAATAAAACTCCTGCTATTGTATGAGGTGATGCAAAAGAGAAAATCATGAAAGGTTTATCATAATCTGGTCCAGCCAACACAGGGGCTTCTGCAAAAGCATTCTTTATCCTAGTAAATGCCTCCCGTGATTCTTGTGACCACTTTACCTCATTATTCTTTTTGAGTATGTCTGTTATATGCCTAACTATCTGTTGTGACCAGCAACAACCCCCCTTTTTATTTAATATTAGTAATAATACTAAATAAATGGGGACCTTTAGTTAAAAAATCCAAAAAAATCAATTAGGATTTGTTTGCCTTTTCAAATAAAACTTTCTATCATAAACTTATAGAAATCCCTTAGAAAGAACATTAAGAAACACTTAAGTTTATGATAGATTACGATAAAATTGCTCTTTAAACAAAATAGCGCATCCATAGCAAAATGGTATATATCTTTTATAAAACTGAAAATGCGATTTTGCGCTTTTGCGATAATGCGATCCCAAAAGCTTATACAATAAATGTATTGGACGCAGATCGCATAGCGCAGAAAACAGAAGTGATTAATGAGTACCTTTTGCGTTATTTTCAATTTTGCGCTTTTGCGAGATTTGCGATGTGCGCTTTTGCGCTATTGCGCAATTTCCACTTTTGCACTATTTTACATAATTGCGACGGCTTCATTTTGCAATATTGCGATATTGCGACATTGCGATATTGCGATATTGCGCAGAAAATCGCAGATCGCAATGTCGCAGATTCATGTAGGCGCGTTGTCCAAAGGCAATCTTCCCATATATCAAATCTGTTATGCGCTTTAATGATTAAATTAAATGATTGGATTGATTATTAATGGTAAATGAGATTGTGTTTAGATTGAAAGTCGTTTCACGATTAAAATATTATATTTCATCCGGCTTCACATTTAAAACAGTCTCATCACCTTTCTTATGACATTACTCTCATTTACTCGTAAAACGTAGGCACGAAGGAGCAAACGTCTATACAAAGCTTTCACGAAACACTATGGGTAAGAAGGAGAAGAGCTCGAGTTCTGAAAACAGAGAAATGGCTTCGCTGTATGCAGACACCGCTTGTAATAAGGATGCCGGTATATCCACTTGGGAAGGACTGTATAATCTGTTAGAGGAAGAAAATCCTGTGGTGATGAAAGTTGTAGCTATAGCAGGTTCCAGTAATACGTCTGAGGCAACCCTTAGAGAATTGGCTTGCTCATTTCTGCATAGAATAGCGGCAAGGCCAAGGATTCTCCCATATACAGACATGGTGAGATGGGTGCTGGACAGCACCGATATTTCAGAAAGGAAATTTAGGACTCCATCTGAAGAGCTAATCGGGTCATTCACCACAGAAGATCTGAGATTAATGTATAATTTTCCAGAACCTCAGGCGACTTACAACAAGCAATTTATGGAAGAATTTTCCAGAGAACATGCAAATTTGGCAGAATGCACAAAGGAGTGGACCAAAAGAAGTGAACCATTGAAGAAAAACAAACAAGGTATGTACAGCACGGGTTCACTTACCTCTCCTTATTGTTTCACTGCTGCCATGCTATGCAGGCTTTTTGGAAAGCCTGACATAAATATGATCTTGCCTGAATGGCTTCCTTTGTTGAATGCGGTCTTTAATTCTACAATTGTAGACTGGGCCAAAATCCTATATGATAATTTGACCACTGCTATTTTTCACTACCGGTCCAAACGAAATGTTTCTCAGCGGGTTTATCCACCTTTTTATTTATCTGCTTATGTCATGGATGCTATTTGTTATGTCTCTAAATTCCCTGTGATGGGTTGGCAATGGACTATCCACGATCCTTTGCCTATTCATGTGTACCATAAAGAACTATGGGAGTCTAATTTTATCCCCCATTTTTACCAAATTTGTCATGGAATAATGCTGCCATTGTACAGAACATTGTATAATAAGGATGCCCCAAGGTTATCCTCAGAAACAAAGGTTGATATTCTCCCCGTCGCAAGATGGTTTGGAGAAGAATTGTTCACTTATATTAGGGTTTTTGGAAGTTATGTTTCTCCCCATGTTTTACCCCTATATGTTCCAGATAGACTTGTAGCTCGGGAAATTACTTATCAGACCTGTGGCCAGGGAGGTATAACAAAAGATTTAAAAGAGAAGAAAAAAGGCATTTGGCCACAATTTCCTGTAAAATGTGGAACATTTTCATTGTTTTATATTGGTCATGCATTCCAAGAGATAGGCAACATTACATGTCTACAACTGTTCAAATTTTCGAGAAGGTTATTCGACCCAAATGATATTGTTAAGAATTTTACCAATACAATCAGAGTAAGGGAATTTTCCGGGGAACAGGATCTTTTTGATGATATGTTCCAAGCAAGAAATTCATTTAAAGAAGTTTTGAATTCAGCTCAAACGCAGTTATCTCCAGAGGAATTCCAGGAATTCAAACTTTACAGAGAAAGAAGACTAACTCCTATTCCTTTGGATAATATACGCTTAGAGCCCGCAAGGGAGAAAACTCCTAGTGTTAGTCTTAACGGCAATTCAAGCACAGATAAATCTAAATCAAAATCTGACAGAGATTCTGAACATTCCAATAAGTCTAATGAAAAGGAAGATAAAATGGAAGAATCCATTAAGGATTCTGCACAATCAAAATAACTTGCTCAACAGCAAATTTTGACTTCTCAATAGACAAATCCTCCTCCAACCAATGTACAACAACAACCAGTCATTATTGAATTAGATAAATAATGGGAAATCTTCAACCAATTTATTAGTATAGAAGGACAGAATGTACATACCCCTGTCCAGACAACCAAAGTTTTGAACACAGGAACAAGCAGCACAATCGCAGTAACAGAGCACATACCAATCACACCATCCTCCGAAATTGTACTTAATGTGGAGGAAATTCCTCCTCTAGATGTATTATATAGCCCAAAATACAAAGCAGTAGTGAAAAGACAGAGGAAAAAGAGAAAATTAGAAAGTGCAATTGCTACTGAACCAGAACAAGTAGATGTTTTGTGGAAAGATCCTGCCACAGAACCTACTCATAATCTCACTAAGTTATCTAAAATAACAGGAGCTTATGCTTCTGCAACAATTGAAAAAGCATTTGAGATACAACTTTTGTTGAATGAAAAAGAAGAACAGGTAAAAGTTCTACAACAGCAATTGCAACAGGTACAGGCCGATAAGGAAGCACATTTGAAACTTGAAGAGTTACAACAACAACTTCAAGAAATGAAAATAGGACATCAAAAAAGCTTGGCTGATAAAGAAAAACAAATACAGATTATCCAAGATCAGCATAAAGATGATCCTAAGCTTCCAGAATTCATTTCAGAAACTATCTCTTTAAACAATCAACTACTGCAACAAGAGGAAGTTTTCTGCCAAAAAATCTTGCAATGGAATTCTTTGTGCCAAGAGAGCGATAAAATCACAAATCATGTCGTAGATTTACGAAATGATTATGATTTTATTAATGAAAAGATCAATGATTATCTGGCATGGAAAAAGACAGAAGAAGGCAGAAAAGCTGTTGCACCCATTGTTAATGAAAACCATAAAGAAATACTCTTAAAAAACTGGGATGCACAAATCAGAAGGGCAGAAAAGGTAGCAGAGGAGGCGGCTACAGTGGCAAACATTCTTACTGATTGTGTAAATGACAATTTACACAAAGCTAATTTTATTCCTGAAACTGTTCCAGGATATCTCCCACAGGTAAATCAACTGCAAACAGAATGGAGGCAAAAGGAAAAAGAAAGAGCAAAATCTATCCAAGGGCTAACAAGATTGAATTGGGACTCATACTGGATGTACTTGGTGAAGCCACACAGTCATCACAGTGCGCTTAATTGTATCATCAATGATATAGAGAATATTGCTCCTACGCTTGCCGACTCTGTCTTTTCAGGACAGTTGAATTTTGAAGTCGGTCAACCGCATCTTCTCAAAAATATGCTAGATGCCTGCAAGTTTAAAGAACAAGTTCATAGATAGTTAGATTTAGTTTTAATTTTACTGTATTTTAGCCTAGGAAAAGGACGGTCATTTAACCGAATCCTTAATTTTTGTAATAAGACTATTTTTAGATTTAGCTAAGTAGTATTTAAACCCTTCTCATGCATTTAGAGAAGGGTCCTGGATCTTAATATTTTTTGACTTGGAGATTGCATTTCTGTACTCCATTGTCTTATATATTTTTAAAAAGGATCACATCTGGTGATTTTCATGTGGAATTATCTTTGAAGTGTTGCATTTCTGTACCTTGGAATTTGATTTTGCATCAGAGTTACTGGATTAGAGTATCACATTGCATTTGAAAGTCTTCAAGATGAATAAGGTATTTCTATCCTTTCACTGTTGATTTCCTTTGTCTTATGATATTTGCTTTAAAATTGCTATCATTTATATATATTTGTTTTCACAACGCTTCCTTTTATATATCATTTCTGAGTATAATTGAAACGTTATCTTTCATAAGTGTATATGTTGGGTGTGGAGCCTGATTATCTTGTTTACTTTGTATCACAGCTTTGGACCCCTGTACCTTAAAAGGGGCGGCAACGCCGCCCGAAATTTAATCGCTGCCGTGGGGGGTCCAGGGGGGGGCGGCAAATGTAAAATTGCCTTGTAAAAGTATAGTAATTTCTAGTCAATCTAGGCCATTCATTAGGCAAATGATCTGACGGTAGAAGTTATGTTTAGATTAGGGTTTTTTTCCCTAGAAGGCAACCCCCTTGTATATATGAGGGCATTGTATTGCGGCTGTGCATTATGTGTGTATTCTCGGAGCGAGAAACAGAGAGGGAGACTGTGAGAGAGAACAGAGGATATTACAGCGGATCTGCTGTAGGTTTTGTCTCTTCATTTTGTTGGATAATATAAAGGAAGGACTGGCTGTTCGGGGTGGACGTAGCCCAAACTGGGTGAACCACGTATATCTGTGTCTCTATGGTTTTATGTGTTTTGTGTGCTTGTATTTTCTGCATATTTTATGTGTTTCATTGCTCTGTAATATTTAATTTTCTAACAACTGGTATCGGAGCCGAAGGTATATTTGGCTGATAAACTCGCAGGAAAAAAGGGTTCCTGGTTCGAGTGGGAGCAATGGCGGATGATGGTAAGTTTAGGGTCGAGAAATTTAACGGCCAAAACTTTGCACTGTGGAAGATGCAGATGGAAGATTATCTGTATCAGAAAGATCTGTACCTACCATTGAGCGGAAAAACAAAGAAGCCGGCGACCATGACAGACGCAGAATGGAACATTCTCGATAGAAGGCACTCGGAACAGTACGGTTGTGTCTTACGGCGTCTGTCGCCTTCAATATTTCGAAGGAAACAACAACAGAGGATTTGATGCAGACGTTGGCGAAACTGTATGAAAAGCCCTCGGCCTCAAACAAGGTATTTCTTATGAAACGACTATTTAATATGAAGATGTCGGAAGGTGGATCTGTTGCAGACCATTTAAATGAGTTTAATACAGTTACCAGTCAGCTAATTTCTGTAGGGGTAAAATTTGATGATGAAGTTAGAACTGCGTGCTTGTGCTCATTGCCGAGAGAGTTGGAATGGTTTAGTAATGGCCATTAGTAACTCTTGTCTCACAGATAGTACTTTAAAGTTTGATGATGTTGTCGATGCTATCCTTAGCGAGGAAATGCGATGGAAAAGCTCAGGTGAGACATCAGGTAATGCTTTGAGTGCAGAGTCTAGGGGAAGAAGAATGGAAAGAGGAAAGAGCTCGGGATATCATAGTAAATCAAGGAAAGGTAGATCCAAGTCCAGATCAGGGATAGTGTGCTGGAAATGTGGAAAGAAAGGACACCTAAAGAAAGACTGTAGATCTTGGAAGGGAAAAGAAGGAGACACATAGCAAGAAAAAAATCATGAATCAAATGTGACAGGTGATGTGTTACAAGATTCTTTGATTCTTTCTTTAAAAAATGTTACTTATTCTTGGGTTGTAGATTTAGGGGCTTCATTCCATGCCACACACATTTCCAAATATTTTCATGACTATGTTCAAGGATATTTTGGACAAGTTCGCTTGGGTGATGATAAACCACAGCAAATTGTTGGAATGGGTAAAGTTCTTGTAAAACTATGAAATGGAAACCAATGGTTCACTAAAGGAAGTGCAAAATATTTCACGGATACGAAGAAAAATATGATTTCTCAACAGCGGAGTTAGGCGGTGAAAGTTGTGTGACAACTTTCACAGATAAAACTTGGAAGGTCACCAAAAGAGCACTGGTAATAGCAAAAGGTGAAAAGGTTGGTACATTGTATTTATGCAATGGTATTTCTAACTTTGTTAATGCTTTAACTTCCAAAGGAGCAGATGCAACATTATGGCATCATAGGCTCGGAAACATGAGTGAGAAGGGAATGAATATTCTTCACTCAAGAAATTTGCTGCCAAGTTTGAAGAATGTTGATTTGGATTTCTGTGAGAATTGCATTTATGGAAAACAAAAGAGAGTCAGATTTCTCAAAGTTGGGAAAGAAAATAAGAGCGAAAAATTGGAGCTTGTGCATACAGATGTATGGGGACCTTCTCAGGTATCATCTCTCGGTGGCTCTCGCTATTATGTTACATTTATTGATGATGAAACTAGAAAAAAATGGATTTATTGTATTCAAAATAAATCTGATGTATTTGATACTTTCAAGAAATGGAAAGCTTTGGTTGAGATTGAGACAGGAAATAAGTTGAAGTGTCTCAGATCAGACAATGGAGGTGAATATTAGGCAAAGAACATGATAGGTACTATTGAGCATTGGATTCGTAGAGAGAAAACTGAGTTCAAGAACACCACAAGAAAATGGTGTGTCAGAAAGGATGAACAGAACAATCATGGAGCGTGCAAGGAACATGAGATTGCATGTAGGATTGCCTTTACAATTTTGGGCAGATGCTGTAGATACTGTTTTTTATCTAATAAACAAAGGGCCTTCAAGTTCCTTGTATGGTGGTATTCTAGAGGAAGCATGGACAGGTCAAAAGGTAAACTACTCTTTTTTTAAGCCTTTTGGTTGTGAGGCCTTTGTCAATATTAATAAAGAAAATAGAACAAAGCTTGAGGCAAAATCAAAGAAATGTACCTTTATTGGATATGGTGTTAATTATTTTGGTTATCGATTATATGATTATGAAAATCACAAAATCGTTAGGAGGAGAGATGTAATATTCAATGAAAAGGTCTTGTATAAGAATCAGTTGCAGGAAAAGAAACAGGAAAAAGAAAGCAAGGAATACACAGTTCTTGATGAGATAACTAAAAAGGTAAAGGTACTTGAAAATAATAATAATCAACAACCACCACAACAACAACAGGCACCTCAAACACCTGAAAGCGGTGTCAGAAGATCTACCAGGATAAGTAGACCCCCTGAACAATACTCTCCTTCATTATATTATTTATTTTTGACTGATTTTGGTGAACCTGAATGTTATGAAGAGGCAATGCAGGTTGAAAGCAGGAAGAATTTGGCGCTAGCCATGGAAGAAGAGATGGACTCTTTAATGCATAACCAGAATTCGGATTTAGTCAACTTTCCTGTAGGTAAAACTACATTGCAGAATAAATGGGTTTACAGGTTGAAGGAAGAAGATGGAGGAAAATAGAGGTACAAAGCTAGAATTTTGGTGAAGGGTTTTGCATAGAAGAAAGGTATTAATTTTGATGAAATATTTTCTCCTATTGTTAATATTACTTCAATCAGAACTATTTTAAGTCTTGTAGCAGCGGAAGATTTGCATCTTGAACAGTTAGATGTAAAGACAACATTTCTCCATGGGGATTTGGAGGAAGAGATCTATATGCAACAACCAGAAGGATATGAGGTAAAAGGGAAAGAAAAAATTGGTGTGCGAGGTTAAAGAAGAGCTTGTATGGCTTAAGCAGGCCCCAAAGAGCGGTAGTATCTAAAATTTGACAAGTTTATGTACGAACAAGGTTATGCTAGGATGTCACTGCGATCATTTGTGTTTATACGAAAAGGCAAAATGATGGCAGACTATATTATATTGGTATTGGCATATAGATGACATGCTTGTTGCAGGATCTAACATGTAGGAAATAAATGTGCTCAAAAGAAAATTGGAAAATTCCTTTGCAATGAAGGATTTGGGAGCTGCAAAACAAATCCTTGGTATGAGGATAACTAGAGACGGGAAAAATCACAAATTAACACTGTCTCAGAATGAGTACATAGAGAAGGTGTTGAAAAGATTTAATATGCAGAATGCAAAACCAGTTAGTACACCTTTTGCTATACATTTCAAACTTAGTAAGGAGATGTGCCCAAAGACCCAAGAAGACATGGATTATATGTCTAAAGTTCCATATGCATCAGCGGTTGGAAGCTTAATGTATGCAATGGTTTGCACAAGGCCTGATATTGCACATGCAGTGGGAGTTGTAAGCAGGTAAATGAATAATCCAAGAAAAGAACATTGGATGGTAGTAAAATGGATTCTTATATATTTGAGAGGTACCAAAAATCAAGCATTATGCTTTGGTGGTTCAAACATTGCTCTATAGGGATATGTTGATGCAGACATGGCAGGTGACAAAGATAATAGGAGGAGCACTACATGATATGTATTTATTGTAGGTGGAACAACTGTTAGTTGGGTTTCAAAAATCCAAAGTGTTGTTTTTCAACAACAAAAGCCGAGCTAATATTCTTGCTACAAAGAGCTAGTAAAGAAATGATTCGGTTACAAATTTTTATGGATGAATTGGGTAAGAAGCATGATATGGGCACACTATACAATGATAGCCAAAGTGCTATTCATGTTGCAAAGAACTCAGCATTTCATTCCAGGAATAAACACATACATCTCAAGTACCATTTCATACGGTCAGTATTGGAAGATGGAGAGTTGAAGTTGGAAAAGATACACACTAGCCAAGATCCTACAGAAATACTAACAAAAGTTGTAACCAGGGAGAAACTGAGAATGTGCTCAATTTCAATTGGTCTTCAAGGATGAAATGAAGATGAGGAACAACCAAGTCCAAAGAGGAGTCATTGTCTAGCAAATGAAGCAGTGGTGGAGTTGCTACAATCAATCTCCAAGTAGGAGATTGTTAGGTGTGGAGCCTGATTATCTTGTTTACTTTGTATCACCCAGCTTTGGACCCACAGCCATAAAGGGCGGCAACGCCACGTCGAAATTAATCGGCAGAGTGGGAGGTCCGGGGAGGCGGCAACACTTTCGGAGCCCCACAGCGGGGATGGAAACGGCGCCAATTAAAAGCAGAGATGTAAAATTGCCTTGTAAAAGTATAGTAATTTCTAGTCAATCTGGGCCGTTCATTAGGCAAATGATCTGACGGTAGAAGTTATGTTTAGATTAGGGTTTTTGCCCTAGAAGGCAACCCCCTTGTATATATGAGGGCATTGTATTGCGGTACATGTGCATTATGTGTATTATCGGAGCGAAAAGGAGAGGAGGCTGTGAGAAGAACGAGAGGATATTCACGGCGGATACGTAGGTTTGTCTCTTCATTTTCTTTGGATAATAGAAAGGAAGGACTAGCTGTTCGAGGTGGACGTAGCCCAAACTGGGTGAACCACGTATATCTGTGTCTCTATGGTTTTATGTGTTTTGTGTGCTTGTATTTTCCGCATATTTTATGTGTTTCATTGCTCTGTAATATTTAATTTTCTAACAGTATATAGATGGTATACAATGATGAATGCAATATGTTAATACAACTTTGTTTAATTTCTTAAACAGAGTTATCTTTATTTGTTTCTGCACATTTCAATTTAAATAATAATAAATTTTCATGGTTATTGTTAAATTGGAACAATCTTAAGTTGTATTCACATATAATTACCCGGGTTAGTGTTAGAATTTCTATACCAGTATTTAGTTTAAATTAGATAGTTTTATTTCAGTTAATTTAGTCCCATTTCCACCCATCCAAACCAATCCATTTAGTTATAAGGAAATTGGTCCTTTAAATCCAGTCGGAGCCACCATACCAAACGGAAAAGGAGTTGTCTTAAGGTCCCGACCGGGTGGTTTTCCCCGATGTTTGAAGCAGAGATTTTCTAGGCTTCAACATTTTTGGCGCTAGAAGGAGGGCATGAGCTATGAATGGCAAGTAAATCTTTATCCACAAGCCATTTTGAGAGCAAAACACCCTCATTAACTTCTTCAATTTCTTCTGAAATTCAAAATCCTAGAGAAGAAATTGCAGAAAATATTCAGACACCCACTACCAAAATCTCAAAACATTCAGACAATCAACATCCCGAGTCTCCCAAAGTTCAAGATTTAATTCATAAATTGAAAGGATTCTCATTATCTCTAAAAGAGTCTGAAATATCTGAAGGTAGTGTAACTTCAAAATTTGTTTCTTCGAAACCTCTTACTAGGCTTCAAAGTGAAAAACTTGGTATTTCTCCGAAAGAATTCCCTTTACCTAGTAGAGTCAAGACAAGAAAAACTCAATCAGAATCAGTAAGTGATATAAGTTCAACATCTAATATTCAAATACCTGTTTCCGAAATCCCTTCTCAACAAAGTACAGTAGTTTCCACATCATCTCCTTAATCATCATTAATCTCAACATCATCTATTCCAACAATTTATATTCAAACACCACCAGTTTCTACTATCCCTCCAATAGTTGTTCCAATAATGGCACAGAGACCATGGTCTACTCCAGGGGCAGTCAACATGGCTGCACCTTTACATGATTTACCAGACAATCCTGGAAAATGGCTTCCAAAGTTTAGCCCAGATCTTAACATTCAAGCTGAAGAACATATCAATAACTTTATGCTAGCTATTAATTTGAATGGAGTCATACATGAAGATGTTGTAGTTATATTATTCCCTTATACTCTCCAGGGAGTAGCAGGATCATGGTACTTTTCATTACCATCAGGATCCATAACAAGTTGGGACATTTTTGCAGATCATTTTTTAACCAAATTTGGAGATGACCGATCAATAGCAACTTTACTCAATGACCTCTCAAATTTGAAGATAGAACCCAAGGAACTCATTAAAGAATTCAATGCTAGATTCAACAAACTCTTGAACAAAATTCATACAGATTCACAGCCCAGTGAACAAGTCAGAATTGAATGGTACATAACTGCCTTACCCTCAAACATAGCAATTTTCGTGGACAGAGTTGCAAAGCCTACATTAGCTGAGAATATGAAAGAAGCTATTGCAGTGGAAAAACGAATTACTTCTCTGGAAAAGAAAAATGCTATCGAGGAAAGGAAATCAAAGAAAGTCAGCTTCAAAGATGATTCAAAGAAAAAGGCCAAAGATCCATACGACATGGAAGGTTTACATAAAGTTCTTAAAACCATGTCAAATGAAATGGTTGAAATTAAAAAACAAGTGGCTGAAACTTCTACCAAGAAACCATTCCGAAATTTTAGAAGAAACCAAGTTGAATATAAACCTCCTAATGCAATCTCTAATGCAGAATCAGAAGAAGAGGAAGAGGAAGAAGATATATCTATAGTATCAGATGAAGAAAATGAAAATGAAGAAATAGCTGAATTGAATGGAATGTGGGATTTTATTCTTCCTAATTCTGATAGTGAAGAAGCTATGCCTGTAAGTACTAGGAGTAAATCCACAGCGGAACCAGTGCAAACAGTTCCTAAAAAGAAAATTACAACTCCAAGTACCAAAGACAAATCCCCTGTAAAGAAAACTTCTCCATTACCTACTCAAAATCAACCATCCTCTTCTAATCCTCCTACATCAACAGCAAAGACTTTAGTAGTGTCAGATCCTATGGAATACAACATTGTCGAGGACATGAAAAAGATCAAAGCTAATATTTCCTTACATGAACTCAGCAAACTAAAACACCAGCAAAAGTTGTTATTGAAAGAATTAAACGCTACACCAATTGCTCCTTTACCAAGCGGTATAGTTGCAAAAGTAGCGAGAGGAACTGGTAAGCCACCAGATAAGGTAGATGCTACTGATACTGTGCTCATTGGGGAAAAGTCAAATTCTCAAACTCCTCCTTTTCTTTTGACTTATGAGATGTACAATAAAAATCTGCACAATTGTTTGAATGATTCTGGAGCTTCCTCCAATATAATGCCTACTTCTGTCTGTGCTAAATTGAATATCGAACCACAGAAATCAGCAGTTCATATCATTCAATTGGATCGCTCTAAAGTCCAAGTGGTAAGAGAAATCAATTCAGTTACTATCATATTAGCCTCCGATCCTAGGATTATCCAAAGAATTGATATTTTGCTTGCTGATATTCCTGAATTCTATGGATTAATCTTGAGCAGGGACTAGTCTGCGAAAATTAATGGTTATATCTCGACTGATTATTCGCATATGTGGCTTCCCTGCAAAGGGAAACCAAATCAAATTAAAATTGAACAAGAAAAACATATGACGCACACTGTCACTGAATTCGAACAACCTAATGAGCCTATGGCATTCAACAACAATATTCTTGGAGGTTATTCTGCTGAATCATTTCTTGGAAACTTCGAAGCTCCTCAATCACCTTTTTCTGTAAATACTTTTGTTTCTCAGATAGAAAATTTTTCACAATCCGATTCTTCCAGAATTGTAAATATTTCTGATGTAATTGTAGATAAGCCAATAGAAAAATCTTTATTTTGGTCGTTATATTTTGATGGATCGAAGTCTAGTGATGGAGCTGGAGCTGGATGCATCTTAATTGATCCAAATGGGGAGAAAACCATGCTGTCATGTAGATTAGAATTTGAGTGTACTAACAATACCGTAGAATATGAAGCCTTGGTTCAAGGACTTTATAAAGCTATAGGGTTAGATGTTAAATACTTGAAAGTCTTTGGTGATTCCGAAATTGTCATAAAACAAGTTAGGAATACTATTCATTGCCTTTCAGGACATCTTAAACACTATCAAACACTAGTACAAGATCTCACCACTCATTTTTTAGCATTCGATATTTCTCCTATTCCTAGGAATCAGAATACATCAGCTGACTTGTTAGCTAATGTTGCATCTAAACTCCTACCTGCTGAAGATTGCAGTCCTGATAGGTTTTCTGTAGAATTGATTTTTCGTCCATCTGTCCCAGATAATGTTACAAATTGGAGAGTATTCTATCATGATCAAGATATTCTAAATTTCATGACCTCAAAGAAATCATATGATGAGAAAATTATTGACGAAAATGATCATGATTTACAAATTGCTTCAAAAGGTAATGAAAACCCCATTCCAAAATCTATTGTTAAATTAGAGGATTTATATGACATTAAAGACAGATTCAAGAAAGTCACTAATACTAAACTTCAAAGCTCTACCTTGAAGTTTGAATTAGTAAATATTGGTTCTGATTCTAAACCTCAAAACGTTAACTTGGGACTCAATTTAACACCAGAGGAAAAAAATGCATTCATTAAACTTCTGAACAAGTATAAAAACGTTTTTTCTTAGAATTATGATGATTTAAAAACGTATGATACTTCGATTATTCAACATACAATTCCAATGCTTCCTGATAGTAAACCTGTTCAACAGAAGTTGAGAAAGATCCATCCAAATCTCGAAAGTCAAATCAAATCAGAACTTAATAAACTTTTAAAAGCCAAAATCATTTTTCCAGTCAGACACTCCAATTGGGTTTCCAATATGGTACCTATAAGGAAGAAGAATGGTGATATAAGAATCTGTATTGATTTCAGAAATTTAAATAAGGCATGTTTAAAAGACAATTTCCCATTGCCAACCATGGAACAGATACTTCAAAAGGTAGCTGGTTCTAAACTTATGTCATTTCTCGATGGATTTTCGGGCTATAATCAAGTTTTAGTTCATCCAGATGACAGATTGAAAACAACTTTCAGAACAAAATGGGGAACTTATGCTTATCAAAAAATGCCTTTTGGTCTAATAAATGCAGGAGCAACTTTTCAAAGAGCCATGGAAATAGCATTTAAAGGTATGATCAATAAATCAGTTGTTGTTTATCTTGATGACATAACAGTATTTTCAAAAAAGAGAGCCAATCATCTACATGATTTAAAACAAATATTTGAAAGATGTAGAAGGTTTGGTATTTCCTTAAATCCAAAGAAATATTTCTTTGCTTTAGATGAAGGAAAACTCTTAGGATTTTTTGTGTCAAAAGATGGTATATATATTGATCCAGATAGAGTGAAAGAAATTTCTGATATTTCTTTACCTCATAACAAAAAATTCATGCAATCATTTCTTGGACAGATCAATTTTGTTAAAAGATTTATTCCTGATTTTTCTTTTATCGTTTTACCTATGCAAAATATGATCAAGAAGAATTCAATATTCAAATGGACGCATAAAGAAAAAGAAGCTTTTGAGGCAATCAAAACAAGCGATCATTAATGCACCAGCATTGAATACTCTGGATTTTTCTAAAGATTTTACTTTGTATACTCTGGACACTAAAACATCCTATGTAGCCTTTTTAACACAACTCAATGATCAAGAAATCGAAGCACCAATTTCTTTCTTTAGCTCAAATCTGCAAGGAGCTGAGCTTAATTATTCTGATGTTGAAAAACAAGCCTTTGCTGTGTTTAAATCAATCAAACATTTCAAACCTTTTCTCTTGAAAACACATACAAAAATCATTGTCCCATTCTCTGCAGTGAGGCAATTATTAATTCAAAAATAAGTAGGAGAAAAGAGAGCTAACTGGGTAACAGCCTTGCAAGAATATGATATTGATATTAAACCAGCTAAGATTGTTAGAGAACAAGGTTTTTGCATATTATTGGCAGGAGCTCATAACATACCAGAAAATCAAGATTCAAATCAAGATATTCAAGTAAGTCAGATAAATGTTACAGATTCCAGATCTCAGTATGCTGATCTTATCTATTACTTGAAAAATGGGTATGCTCCTTCTAATCTTAGCTATAAGAGTAAATGCGCTTTAAGGTTAAAGGCTATTAAATATGAGATCATTGATAATGTGTTATTTAAAAAAAATTATGATTCAATTTTATTAAGATGTCTTGAAAAGACTGAAGCTGAAAAGGTTTTGTAGGAATTGCATGATGGACCAGCAGGAGGTCATTTTGGAGGTGATACCACAACTCACAAAATAATTCATGCTGGTTATTACTGGCCTACCCTTTTTAAAGATACGCATGATTACGTAAGGAAGTGCAGAATTTGTCAAACTGCAAGTGGAAGACAAAGGAAACCAACTTTTCCTCTGCAACCAGTAAGTATTGAGCAACCATTCGAACAATGGGGGCTTGACATTATTGGTGAGATAGTACCTCATTCTTCCAAACAACACAAATACATCCTTACTGCAACTGATTACTTTACAAAATGGGTAGAAGCAATCCCGTTGAAGGTAGCCAATTCTGATGCAATTATTGATTTCATAGATCAATTCATCATAACCAGGTTTGGTGTACCTAACGCTCTTGTCTTTGATAATGCATCTTACTTTTCCAGAAATAGTTTAATAGAATTTGCAGTCAAAAGAGGTTTTAAACTGAAATATTCAGCAAATTATTATCCACAAGGTAATGGTTTGGCTGAATCCACTAACAAAAATCTTATCAAGATCATTAAAAGGACCGTTGATCAAAATCAAAAGAATTGGCACAAATCTTTAATCTTTGCGTTATGGGCTGATCGTATCACTGAAAAAGCTTCAATAGGGACTTCACCTTTCAATCTGGTTTATGGAAAAGAAGCTGTGATACCATCAAATTTAACTCTTCCATCATTAGCCCTAGTGCAATTTATTGAATAAAATCCTTCTTCATCCATTCAATTGAGATATGATCAAATCCTTAAACTAGAAGAAGATAGGAATAAAGCAAAAATTACTCATGAAAAACATCAACAGCTTGTAAAATCTTCTTTTGATGCAAGTTCTACCGACTCAAAAATTTTGTCAATTGGTGATCTTGTTCTGAAATGGGATAAAGCACATGAAGAAAAAGGTAAACATACCAAATTTCAGAAAATGTGGCTTGGACCATTTCAGATCGTTGAGAAGATAGGCTCAAATACATTCATACTCCAAGATCTAACGGGTAAGAGAGAATCTCTTCCTGTAAATGGGCTTATCTTGAAGAAATTATTTTCATAAGGAGGTAACCCCTTCTTAACTTTACATATTCCTTTCTGCAGAATTTTGATTGTTTTTTTTGTTTTTGTAAATAAAGGTGTCTCTGATTGACTATTTACTATTTAAGAAAATTTCTTCGGAAAAATATTATAAATATTTATTTTGTGTAAATAAGAATTTTTAAAGTAATGATCACAGTTTTTGAATAGTTTAAAATAAGATGTTAAACTTTGAAAGATTATTTCAATAATTTACATGATCTTTTGAAAACTTGAGAAGAATGTAAATCATCATAAGTTTATTAAGCAAAGAAAGGTTATCTATCAAAGTAAAGATTTTTTCAAAGTTTTGGAACTTAAAAAACTCTGAAAATTGTCATCCATTGATTCTTAAGGATAAAGCTATTTCACCCCATCCATTTAAGTTGTGATTTTTTAGAATGTAATTCTAAGAAATTTGGAAATTTAAAGAGATAAGAGGTCTCATTATGAGCCGACTTACCATGTTCATAAGGAGTAATAAAACTGACATTACCAATACTACATACCAAAACAGGGTAATGGCTTATAAATGTAAGACAAGGGGTCTCATCACGAGCCAGCTTGTTCAGTTTAATTATAACTAGTGAATGACATTGTTATTAACTGGCTACCAAACCAGAACAATGGCTCTTAAAATAAAAATAAATAAAAGACAAAAACATGAGATAATAGGTCTTATGAATTTATCTTTTAAAAAGTCATAATTTTAATTGGATGGGACAATGAATGGTTAATGGTTTAAAGGTAACCCTGTCGAGACTATGAACGTTTGCTGGCAGCAGAGGCAATACCTATGAAAATAGAGTATATTATAAAACCAAAACTTGGAGAGAACCACTTACTTCATTATTAACACCAATCAAATCTTGAGATAACCCAAAATGTTTTTATTCTTAAGGAATTAGAAAGAAATTATGAAATGATTTTTATTTCTTTTTTCATAGTTACATTTTATTTGAATTATCCTAAGATAGTTTTCATTATCTTTAAAAATCTTTACTTACTAAAGATATAGTGTTCATTTTATTTTTCAGAGATAACTATTTCTTTCAGTGAATCGCCAATTGTTGTGACCAGCAACAACCCCCCTTTTTATTTAATATTAGTAATAATACTAAATAAATGGGGACCCTTAGTTAAAAAATCCAAAAAAATCAATTAGGATTTGTTTGCCTTTTCAAATAAAACTTTCTATCATAAACTTATAGAAATCCCTTAGAATGAAAATTGAGAAACACTTAAGTTTATGATAGATTACGATAAAATTTCTCTTTAAACAAAATAGCGCATCCATAGAAAAATGGTATATATCTTTTATAAAACTGAAAATGCGATTTTGCGCTTTTGCGATAATGCGATCCCAAAAGCTTATAGAATAAACGCATTGGTCGCAGATCGCATAGCACAGAAAACAGAAGTGATTAATGAATACCTTTTGCGCTATTTTCAATTTTGCGCTTTTGCGAGATTTGCGATGTGCGCTTTTGCGCTATTGCGCAATTTTTGCTTTCGCGCTATTTTACATAACTGCGACGGCTTCATTTTGCAATATTGCGATATTGCGACATTGCGATATTGCGATATTGCGCAGCAAATCGCAGATCACAATGTCGCAGATTCATGTAGGCGCGTTGTCCAAAGGCAATCTTCCCATATATCAAATCTGTTATGCGCTTTAATGATTAAATTAAATGATTGGATTGACAATTAATGGTAAATGAGATTGTGTTTGGATTTGAAAGTCGTTTCACGATTAAAATATTATATTTCATCCGCTTTCACATTTAAAACAGTCTCATCACCTTTCTTATGCCATTACTCTCATTTACTCGTAAAACGCAGGCACGAAGGAGCAAACGTATATGCAAAGCTTTCATGAAACACTATGGGTAAGAAGGAGAAGAGCTCGAGTTCTGAAAACAAAGAAATGGCTTCGCTGTATACAGACACCGCTTGTAATAAGGATGCCGGTATATCCACTTGGGAAGGAATGTATAATCTGTTAGAAGATGAAAACCCTGTGGTGATAAAAGTTGTAGCTACAGCAGGTTCCAAGAATACGTCTGAAGCAACCCTTAGAGACTTGGCTTGCTCATTTCTGCATAGAATAGCAGCAAGGCCAAGGATTCTCCCATATATAGACATGGTGAGATGGGTGCTGGATAGCACAGATATTTCAGACAGACAATTCAGAACTCCATCTGAAGAGCTAATCGGGTCATTCACCATAGAAGATCTGAGATTAATGTACAAGTTGCCAGAACCTCAGGCGACTTTCAACAAACAATTTATGGAAGAATTTGCCAGAGAACATTCAAATTTGGCAGAATGCACAAAGGAGTGGACCAAAAGAAGTGAACCATTGAAGAAAAACAAACAAGGTATGTACAACACGGGTTCACTTACCTCTCCTTATTGTTTCACTACTGCCATGTTATGCAGGCTTTTTGGAAAGCCTGACATAAATATGATCTTACCCGAATGGCTTCCTTTGTTGAATGCAGCCGTTAATTCTACAATTGTAGACTGGGCCAAAATCCTATCTAATAATTTGACCACTTCTATTTTTCACTACCGGTCCAAACGAAATGTTTCTCAACGGGTTTATCTGCCTTTTTATTTATCTGCTTATGTCATGGATGCTATCTGTTATGTCTCTAAATTCCCTGTGATGGGCTGGCAATGGACTATCCACGATCCTTTGCCCATTCATGTGTACCATAAAGAACTATGGGAGTCTAAGTTTATCCCCCATTTTTACCAAATTTGTCATGGAATAATGCTGCCATTGTACAGAACATTGTATAATAAGGATGCCCCAAGGTTATCCTCAAAAACAAAGGTTGATATTCTCCCCGTCGCAAGATGGTTTGGAGAAGAATTGTTCACTTATATTAGGGTTTTTGGAAGTTATGCTTCTCCCCATGTTTTACCCCTATATGTTCCAGATAGACTTGTAGCTTGGGAAATTGCTTATCAGACCTGTTAGGATATTCCGACACATAGGCAATAGTTAAAGAATAACTTGGTCTAGTGTAGAGTTAGGTAAAGTGTGTTTCTTTACCATGTACATTTGTAACTTATAATCCGACGGTCACAATTTGTAGTGATCCGACGGTTATCTCTCACCTCGGTATTAACGGCACTTCATCCGTGGCTTAACACCCGATTGGTCCATGATCTCTATTTAAAGAGCATGGAGGGTCATTTGTCTTGTAACCATTTATGAGAGAAACATATGTAACCTTTCTTTTATGTTAATAAATTCCCTGAAGTGGCCACGTTGGCTTAAGATGTGGAATGTTTCCCTCTTTAAGGGTTTTAACCACGTGATTATACTGGTGTACTAATTTGTGATCTGTTTGTGAGCAGTGACCTTTGGTTCTTGATCTATGGAACTTACCCTGTAAATTCCTACATGGTGTTAGAGCTATTTTGAGGGTCGCATCTATTTTTGATCAAAATCCGAAGCCAGTTTGACTGCATGCGAATGCCGCTTTGTAGATCTACTATTTCTGAACATTTTTGGGCTTGGAGAACTGCTCGTTTGTGTCCAGGGCATCTGTTACAGTGAGAAACACCTTTAGTTTCATGTGAAAAGGTTTTCGGCTACCCAAGATATGTCAGTTTAGATCTGGAGGTATAAAGCATCTATTTTGCAATTATATTTGTTAATAGTTCTGCTTATTTTGTTTTTTTTCCTGTATTAAGGTTTTATTTATTTGCCGAATCTATACCCTCTTCTCTGTGTATGCTCTTTGCTATGTGCTCCATGCAATCTCGGCAAATCAAAAATAGAAAAAAGGTTTTTTTTTGCTACATATGCTCTTTCCCCTCGTCTCTGTGCGATCTCGGGAAATCAGAAATAGTGAAAAAAGTGATATTTGTTGGTAAGGCTAACCGAGAATCTAACATTCTGCTACAAGGCTTTGCATTTCAATTTTTTGCTCGTTTTTTGTGCAGGAAAAGGCATGCACACCACCCCCAATAATAATAATAATAATAATAATAATAATAATAATAATAATAATAATAATAATAATCCACCCTTCCTCCTTTCTAAAATAACATAATCCTTTTACTATCTCACTTGGTGAGAGGTTAGTTTATGAGAATAGAGGTCTTGGGTTCAAGTCTCCTTCTCAAAGCTTCTTTTGTAAAAAAAAATTGTTCAAAGGGGCGGAATTTTTTTTAAAGAGCCACACTTCATCTCGTTCCCGTAACTATTTGGCATCTACAACTCAGTTTTTTGAAAAGGCATAACTTCTTCATCCGGAAGCCATTTTTAGAGCCGTTTTTTTTAAATGGACTAATTTTTTGAGATCTTTCCATTGGAGTAGTTAGTGTTAGCTTTTCTCAGCTTCAGTTTTTTCAAAAAAAAAATGAAAAGTGCATAGCCGGTTATTCTTAACAGCACCAATTATTTCCAATGGCTACCTCACATGGTAGATATACTCAGAAGTAAAGGGCTTTATAGAATAGCAACAGGGCTAGAAACTAAACCTTCTGATGATGATAAAGTTGCTAAATGGGAAAATAAACAATATCAATCACGAGGGTTGATAGGAATGTCCATTTCTCAAGATCTTCGATTTCATATCCTTAACATTGAAACCCCTCATGAAGCCCTGGAAAAGTTAAATACTGTCTTCGGCATTCAAAATCAAATCAGGGCCCATCAGCTTGAAAATGAGTTGCTTACTTTGGACCCCAATAATTTCTCCTCTATCGAAGATTTTTTGTCCAAATTCAAGAGCCTTAGAGTTCTTTTAGAAGGTTGTAAGGTCAAAAAGGAAGATGGTAGCCTCATCTATTGCATTCTTACTAATCTTGGCCCTGCATACTCTATATTTGTTTCCGCCTTCCATTCCACTAGAGAAGTAATCATTTCTTCAGGAACCACCTATAAGAATCCCTCTTTTGATGCTTTTTGTGATTCTTTGATAAGAGAACAAGAAAAAATTTTACACCTTGGTCTTATCACTGCTGGAAATGCTTCTAAGAAAGCCTTAGCAACCCAACATCAATCATATCAAAAGAATCCCAAGAAGTAGTATCCTAAAAAGTATGGTCCGAAACCAAACAAGGGTCCTAAGCAATTTCAGCCACAAACTGAAAAAGCAACTCACCAAAATGACATATAAAAACAAAGGAAAGAAGACAGATAGACATTGCAACTTTTGCAATCGTGATGGCCATTTGGAGTCCAAATGTTTTAAGAAGATGGAAGCCTTAGAAGCCACAATGAAGAAGCACAACATCAATTTGGAGCACTCTTCACCTTCATCTTCAAGCATGGCACTTTCTGATTGTGGTTGTTAAGCATCAAGATCTGGTTATGCATTAAATGTATCTTCTTCTTCCCCTTCTCATGAGTGGCTCATTGATTCTGGAGCTTCTTACCAAATGGCTAAAAATAAATACATGTTTTCTTCTTTAAATGATTGTAACACCAAACATATTTATGTTGGTGATGATAGATCTCTTAGTGTTGTAGGATCTAGAACCATTCATCTAGATAATGGTCAGTTTAATGATGTACTATGTGTTCCTACCTTGTCATGCAACCTTCTATCTGTTTATCAAATAACTCATTCAGGTGAAGGGAAAATAGTAGAATTATCACCTCATGATGTTGTAATCAAGGACCTCAAAGATCCTAAACATATTTTAGCTACTGGCATTGTTGATGATTCCAAAAGGTTGTATAAGTTTGACAACTTTGGGTCATCATCTCTTCCCTCTATTTTTGTTGCTCATAATGATGATGTGAACAAACTTGGCATGAGCGATTTGGTCACTTAAACTATCGCTCTCTTCAAACTCTGTGTAAGGAAAATATGGTGACGGGCCTTCCTATGGTATCTTGTCGGGATCGTGTTTACTCCAGATGTGTACTCGAAAAACATCATCAGGATAGTTTTGACAAACGTGCCTATTGGCATTCTTCAGCCCCTTTGCAGCTTGTGCACAGTGATTTATGTGGTCCACTTCCTGTTGTTTCCTTCTTTGGTTGCAAGTACTTCTTAACCTTCATTGACAATTTTTCCAGAAGCACTTGGGTATATTTCTTAAAAATCAAGAATGAATTTTTTAACATGTTCTTGGCCTTTAAGGCCTTTTTTGAGAAACAATCTAGACATCAAATTATTAAGTTAAGATCAGACAATGGCGGAGAATATGTTAGCAACAAATTTATCAACTTCTGCACTGAGCATGGCATTCAATTGCAACATACTGTTCCATATACTCCACAACAAAATGGTGTAGTTGAAAGGAATGATCCCACCTTAAAAGAAATGGCTAATTGTATGCTTCAATCTAAAGGACTTGGTCTAAATTTTTGGGCAGAAGCCATTAATTGTGAAAATTACATAGTAAATTTCACTCCTACTAAGGTTTTAAAGAATATAACTCCAGAAGAAGCTTGGAGCTCAATCAAACCAGATGTAAGTCACTTTCGGGTTTTTGGAAGTGATGCTTGGGCCCATATTCCAAATGCGAAACATAAAGCTTTAGAAAATAAGAGTGCAAAATGTATTTTTGTTGGATATTATGAAGATGTCAAAGGATATAGACTTCTTCTACCCAAATCCAAAATTATAATCATTAGAAGAGATGTAAAGTTTTATGAAAATATATCGGCCTGTGAGCCTAGTTCGGCGAGTGTGCCACCTTTGGCCTGTGAGCTTGATTCGGCATATGTGCCACCTCTCTCTCTCTCTTCTATTTTTAATAACATTCCTTGTAGTTCAGATGATGACAGCGAGGATGAAAATCCTCCTCTGGCTCGTGAAATTGTTCCTTATACTCCATCGCTTCCAAGATGGGTCCGCTCTACTCGAGATGTAGCATGTTCTCTTATAGGTGACCCTGCCGATCGACGACGTACACGTTCTCAGTTTGAAATATCCTCTTCCTTATTGGCTCAAGTTCTAGAAAAACTTGACCCAGAAACCTTTGAAGAAGCCTCCGGTCATCCAGATTGGGATGAAGCTATGAATGAAGAGTATCGCTCCTTATTTGCAAACAATACTTGGGATCTTGTTCCTCTTCCAAAAGGAAGAAAACTTGTCAGATGCAGATGGGTTTACAAAACAAATTTTGGACCAGATGGAAAAGTGGATAGACATAAAGCTTGTCTTGTCGCTAAAGGTTTTTCACAAGTTGAAGGCATTGACTATACTGAAACCTTCTCCCCTGTTGCCAAAATGATTTCTATTTGCCTTGTTCTTTCCCTTGCTACCTCCTTTAAATGGGAAGTCCATCAGATGGATGTTAAATCCACCTTCTTACATGGAGATTTGCATGAAGAAATCTACATGGAACAACCCCCTAGCTTTATCCAAAAAGACTCCAGCCTTGTTTGTCACCTTAGGAAGTCTCTCTATGGTCTCAAACAAGCTCCTCAGGCTTGGTATGCCAAAATGGATAGATTTCTCTTAGATAATGGCTTTTCTAGGTGTCATTTTGACAACACTATCTACACTAAGAAGGCAGGTAATTCCATCACCATCCTTGTTATTTATGTTGATGATCTTATCCTTACTGTTTGTGATCCAAACCATATCAACCATGTGAAGTCTAGCCTCAAAAATAAGTTTGAAATGACAAACTTAGGACACTTTCATTATTTCCTTGGTCTTCAAGTCTTGCAATCCAAGGAAGGCAATACCCTCTCTCAGTCCAAGTATGCCTGTGATCTTCTACACCACATTCACATGGAAGACTGTAAGCCTGCTCCTTCTCCCTTTCAGTCTAGAGTCAAGCTTTCAGTCAACTGTACTACCCTTGAAGTTGATGCTACATTATACCGTCAACTTGTTGGTAAAATTTTGTATCTAACTCATACCCGTCCTGACCTTTCCTTTGCCATTGGTCTTTTTGCTCGGTTTATGCACCAACCTCATGAAAGTCACTGGAAAGAAGCGAAAAGAATACATCGATATATTCGAGGTACCATTCAGTTCGAGATTCATTACAATGCAGGAGCATCTCCCTTGTTGATTGGTTTCACTGATTCTGATTGGGCTAGTGACCCTGATGATCGGAATTCCACTGTAGGATATGTATTCACTCTTGGTTCGGGACCTATTACTTGGTCTTATAAGAAACAAAGTGTCGTCTCCCTTTCTTCAGTAGAAGCAGAGTATCGTGGTGCAGTTGAAGCGAGCAAGGAAGCCATGTGGCTTCGTCAGATCCTGTATGAATTTGGTCTTCATCAGCAACATCCAACTACACTTTGGTGTGATAATCAGAGTGCCATTAAGCTATGTAAAGATCCAGTTCAACATCAGCGTATGAAACACATTGAACTCCACATACACTTCATCAGAAAGCTCATTCATGATCATGTTCGTGAAGTGCAGTATTGTCCGACCAATGATCAAGTAGCCGATATCTTTATGAAGGCTCTCACAGAAGCAAAGTTTACCAAAATTCGATCCATGCTTGGAGTTCAGGAAATTTTTCATTAAGGGGGGATAGGCTCTAATTCCTCCTTCCTTCTCCTGTTGTGTCACTTTTATAAATCCTTCAATCCTATCGAAATTTGTTCTTAAGGGGGGATGTTAGGATATTTCGACACATAGGAAATAGGCTCCTTTTGTGTCACCTTTGTAAATCCTTCAATCCTATCCCAATTTGTTCTTAAGGGGGGATGTTAGGATATTTCGACACACAAGAAATAGTTAAGAATAACTTAGTCTAGTGTAGAGTTAGGTAAAGTGTGTTTCTTTACCATGTACATTTGTAACTTATAATCCGACGGTCACGATTTGTAGTGATCCGACAGTTATCTCTCACCTCGATATTAATGACACTTCATCCGTGACTTAACACCCGATTGTTCCATGATCTCTATTTAAAGAGCATGGAGGGTCATTTGTCCTGTAACCGTTTATGAGAGAAACATATGTAACCTTTTGTTTATATTAATAAATTCCCTGAAGTGGCCGCGTTGGCTCAGGGCGTGGATTGTTTCCATCTTTGAGGGTTTTAACCACGTGATTATACTGTTGTACTGATTTGTGATCTATTTGTGAGCGGTGACCTTTGGTTCTTGATCTATGGAACTTACCCTGTAAATTCCTACACTCATCATGGATTATGGCATTTTGAACAAGCTGTACATAATCATTTATTTTGTAGTAAAAAGAATAGTAGTGGCATTTTGACTTGCATCACTTTCATGTCTTATTATTATCTCTTTTTTGTGTTTGGGGTCCATTTTTTATATTCTTTTTTATCTTTTTCTTTTAAATCCTTTGAATTTTCTTTTAGGACTTTTACCCTCTTTTCATTTTTTATTTTCTAATATGGGAAAATAACTTGCAGAAAGAAATGTATGTACCTATTACAAGACTAATTAAATTCAATTCAAAAATTATGAATCCTATTATTATAGGACCCTAACAGGGGTTTTGTTTTTTTTGAGGTTTTTGCTGGATAGGAATGACAATTAGGGAACTAGGTCCAAGGTTTAGGTGAAATCTCAAAGGTTAGATTGCAGAGGCAAGGATGAGGCCAAGTAGGTAAGCTTAGGAAAATTCTTAATTTTTCATTTTGTATAGCATGAATATAGAGAGAGTTAGAATGACCATTAAAATGAATTCTTTTATAGGAAGAATAGAGACATGTTCATGTAAATATTATTAAAACAGAGCATGGAAAGCATGATTTCTGTTTATATACTGATAAGATTGACATAAAAAAATCATATATGTGAAATAAGGATAACATAACATTCAAATTGATAATATTAAAGAGAAAAATAAATTCTCAAATGCATACCACTGGAGTCTCAACACTATGTTTGCAACAATGTCTTTGATATCATTCCAAAAACTTGAACAATAACTCCACTACAAATAACAACTATCCAACCCTTCAAATGATTTTAGTTGGAATACATATAGGAAATAAGAGTCATGAAACCTTATAGGGTTGAAATAATATCCAAAAAGCATCAAAATTACATCAAATGAGTCACTTCCTAGAATCTAGGGGAGTTAGAAACCATTCCCTCAAATTCAGCTAAAGACTAGGAATGTGTGTCTCCTTCATTAAATTACATGTTTCATCATCATAAGAGGAAAAAGAAAACTCAATTACCCAAATGACACCTCATGGGATAGCTAAAATTTTAATTCTGGAGTTTTCCAAGCTTGACAGCTTTCTAAAGGGAATCTGATGCAGAAACATAGTGCCATTTACAGAAACGTCGCACCTCTCCAATAGAAGCGTCACACCTGTTTAGAGGTGAATTTGACCCAATTTAAAACATATATTTGCAAGTACGAAGGTTAAGATAGGTAGCCTTATGAGTCTACTTTCTAATTCACCCTCAAAAGAGAAAATACCCAATGGAAGGCCTTTAAAAACGAATTCTCCAAAAATCACTACAGAAGCGTTGTACAGAGGCAAAATAGGTGATAGAAGCATGAAAAAAGTGGTATTTTTTTTTAATTTTTCTTCAAAATGGGAGGGTGAAATGTAAAAATAAGTTCATAACAGTGATGTAGAAGTGAAAATAAATCCAACAATGTAAAAAGCGTCATGCCGTTGCGTGACGCTTTTGCAATGACCATTTTTCACGAATTTCCAAAATAATTTTTGAAACAATAGGGTTTAAATCTGGATCAATATCTCTCTAACCATAACGTGTTTTGTAAAATTGAGAGAGGTTTTTTTTCTTTGGTATGTTATGAATACAAAATTCCTCCATGTTTCCAAAATAATCTCCCATTTTCTCTTAATCCAAGTTTGAAGTTGATCACTAAAAATTTGCAGAAGCGTAGTGCACTGTCAGCAGAAGCATCACACCTATTTTGAGAGGGAGTTTGTAGACATTCATAGAGGAATTTTGGGCTAAAAGTGATATGGTTGGAAATATTAGGATTTATTATACAAAATTGAGTGATCAAGCACTGCAAACCCCTGCTCCAAACCCCTGCAAAAGTGGCTTGAAGACAACCTGTTCAAAAGTGTAGAAAATGACCTGGAGCAACTGTATTTTTGGCATTTATCTCAAATCATAACACTAGTGCATAAAATGAAGGATGTTTTTGTTATTTTCTCTATTATTTACACAAAAATATTTCACTTTTGTAAACTTCATCTCCATTACTTCAGAAACTGATTTTGAAGCAAAACTATACCTGTGTGCAATGTAAACCCTAATTTGATCACAAAACTCTGAAAATGATGCCATGGATCTGAGTTGGCTCAAACCTAGAATGATGAACTCCCTTATGGTTCTTTATTTTCACCCTCCATGATTTTTTTAAACAAGGAAAAACCTAGCTTGATGTAGTGGATAGGGAAGGTGGAAAATTGGGAAAACAGGGGATGGTGTTAGGGTGGATTTAGGAGCAGAAATGAGGTAGAAATAAGCTACGGAAAATTTCCAAAAAAAAATATGAGGTAGGGTGATTAATTGGAAATAGGATGGAATTGGAAGTTCTGGAAATGAGTATGAGGAAGGTGGCCAAAAGATCAAAACCCAGGAAATTCCTAGTTTTCTGCCAAAATGTAGTGAAAATTAGGGTTTTGATGAAATTGATGAAAAGGAAGATTGTGAGTGATAAAGAGTGTTAAGATATTATGTATGGAATTTTTATGAAGGTTTTAAAAGGTTAGGGTAGGGTTTTATCAGCCGAAACAAGTAAATGATGAAAAACACCAAAAACGTAGTGGGAATGACCTAATGAAAGAAACCACTTTTTTTCTTAAGAATTTGTACTGAATGAGGAATGAAGATAATTAAAATACTGTTTTGGAAGTATATGAACCTTTTTGAAAGCTTATTTAACCCTTGGATGGTTGTTTTGAATTTTGGAACCAAAAGCGTAACAAACTGCCAATATTTGGATGGTTGTGGAGAGTTGTGAGCATGAGAGAGGATATTTTTTGACCATGTAGTATACTTTTTTGAGAAAAGAAAAATTTACTTTACTTTATTTTCATATCTTTGCTAACACCCAATGAGGATGCTTTGTATGGTGAAAATGACTCTTTTTTGCTTTCTTTCATGACATGATTTGACATTATGGTGGCGAAACAAATAAGACCTAGACTCTGACCTAGATGAAGGTGTGGTGAATGACCTTAGACGCTAGATTATTGATGGATGATATGACATCTAAAATAATTATTACCATGAATGGAGTGAAGGGAGGATCATTTCATACCTAGGCACATTCAGTGAACAAAATTTTATTTGAAAATTGACTTTGAGCATGAAATTTTGACCTAGGACCACTACTAAGTAAATATGAAAAGAGTATTTTTTATCACTGAACATTAAGACACTAACATTGGCTCTAGTTGGGGATGGGAGATCATTTAGGAGATGACAGTAAAATTGTAGAAAAAGTAGCCTCATCCATTAGGAAATGGAGTCAAAAAATAATACACTAGACACTCAAATGACTAACTGAATTAAAAACTGACTTTGACTCAAAAAATTGACTACTGACTGAACTTATTTATGGAAGTAGACCATCATGATCTTAGGGCATTCACCTCAGGCTTCAAATCTTGATGATAAATGTCCACCTACTAAAGATATATATATAATCATGCGATATAATCCCTCCAGTGTAACCAAACCAACAAATAGCTACTTACTTGAATCCTTCTCACACTTTCCTTGAGTAAGCAGAAGAAACAAAAGATAGGAAATTCAAAGTGCCCACTGAACATGTGCTCATGATTCATAAATAACATAATATTCATATTCCCAGATGGATGAAAAAAAATTACCATTGGATCCTTGAAACTATGAAAAATCATATCTTTTGACGACAAGATTAAATCATCATAAGGATCCTTGAAAATATGAAATATTGTCATGTATTATTATCCAAGGGGCAATTTCCCTTGAAAATTAGTCCATGTTTTATACCTTCATAACTTTCACTAAAAACTTTATGATCATCCACGTCTTTTTGATGATCTTGGGGTTCTTGGTTGTGCTCGAATTGTCCATCTATTTACAACTCGGAATAAAAATAGAATAATAACCTGAAATTATAACTGAAACAAATTTCACCTTCACTAATGACTACAATAGACTTACCAAAGGCTCATGTAAATTCACGTCTCCTGTTTATTGCAGGAAACCAGCAAAAGGATCCTTGAAGATATCAAATATTATCCTATCTTCATGATCTAAGGGATAATTTTCATTCATAAATAGTCCTTCTTCAATCCTGTCATGATCAAGTTCAACTTCAAAGAAAAAGGGATCAACATGCTTGTCTATAAAAATGTTCAAATTTTCTTTAGCATCCTCAAATATGATATCCATATCATGTGTATCAAGACTGTCCTTTTTTTGATCAAACAATTATGTTTTGATCTCATTAGATAACTCTATTTGAAGACTATCATCTTGGTTTTCATGATGGGGGACTATTTCTGATAATTTATCCTCTTGCAGCTATGGGATTTTGTCAATATCAACTAGTTCACTATTTGCACCTTTGTCAAACAAAAACTGACAAACTGGCTGCAAAACTTCACCTATCTCAAGAGAAGGGACATGAATATCAACATCATGTTCTTGATTTATTTCATCTTCATCTAAGAGAGCAAATATTGATGGTTGTAAGTTTTCTACATGTTGTAAGTCCTCTTGATCATCATGAAAACTAACCTGAGAAGAGAATTCATAAAGTGCCTCTAACATATCCCAATCATCCATAAATTCCAGATCATCATCAATACTTTCAAGATATTGAATGAAACCCTCAAAATGATCACAACAATTTTGTACCAACAACAAAGATGGATAATGCTCTTTATAATTCTCACAAAATATTGTATGAAAATCCTTTAAGGAACATATGCTAGCTGGTCTCAACCATTCATAACATGTTATTGCTTTGTCTTCCAGAGTAGCCATAAATATCTTCATCAAGAAAAAATCAGGAAACTTAAATTTAAGTCTACATACATGCATATGAAACTTGATCAAGTGGAAGACAAAATCATCTTTATTTTCATCTTTGAACATGGGAAGATAAGATAACCAATCAACACGAGGCATAGGATTTGGAAAGCCAAGGATATGAAACTGATCCATAGGATCATACATGGCATTCCTTCTTGCAGTTGAATCCATCTTGAAAATAGTGAATCCACCAATAAATTTGTCGAGCTACTGGTTTTTGAACAGTGGAGTTGCCATGAAAACTCTAAACTTATAGATTCTTCGACACTGGAGTTGCCAAGTGAAAGATGAAAAACCTTCTTGTTCCTGACCACTATTCACCGTCAGAAATTAGAGCTAATATTTTTCGTTATTTCCTGGTAAATATTTAACCTTTGCTCCCCGAAAATGATGCCAAAAATGTTATTAGTTCCCCCCGTTCCCAAGGCTGAGAATGGAACTGAAGGAAGGTAACCACAAACCAATATTTAGGTCTAGGTAGCTAGCCCTACCAAAAATAGAGAGTGCTCTCTCAATGTCACTTTATTATTCAATGAGATGACTGAATGTATAATTAAATTAGGCTAAGTATTGAAATTCAGTAAATTGGTTTTTTTTTTTTTTTGCTAGATAGGAATGCCAGTTAGGGAACTAGGTCCAGGGTTTAGGTCAGATCTCAAAGTTTAGATTGCAGAGGAAAGGATGAGGCCAGGTAGGTAAGCTTAGGAACATGCTTAATTTATCATTGTGTATAGGGTGAACACAGAGAGAGAGTCAAAATGAGCATTAAAATGAATTCATTCATCGGAAGAGCAGAGACATGTTCATATAAATCTTATTAAAATAGAGCATTGAAAGCATGATTTCTGTTTATATACTGATAATATTAACATACATAAAGCATATATGTGAAATAAGGATAACATAACATTAAAATTGATAAGATTACAGAGAAAAAAAAATTCTCAAAGGCATACCACTGGAGTCTCAACACTATGTCTGCAACACTGTCTTTGATTTCATTCAAAAAAACTTGTATAATAGCTCCAATGCAAATAGAAATTATCCAACCCTTAAAATGATTTTATTTGGACTAAATATAGGAAATAAGAGTATGACACCTCATAGGGTAGAAATCATATCCAAAAAGCATCATAATTACATCAGATGAATCACTTCCTAGAATCTAGGGGAGTTAGAAACCATTCCCTCAAATTCAGCTAAAGACTAGGAGTGTGTGTCTCCATTTAATTACACTTTTCCTCATCATAAGAGGAAAAAAAAAACTCAATTACCAAAATGACACCTCATGGGACAGCTAAACTTAAAATTTTGGAGTTTTCCTTGCTTGAAAACTGTCTAAAGGGAATCCAACGCAAAAACATAGTGCCATTTATAGAAACATTGCGCCTCTCTAGCAGAAGTGTTGTGCCTATTTAAAGGTGAATTTGACGCACTTTAAATCATCTATTTGCAAGTCTGAAGATTTTTCTAGGTATCCTTATATTTCTACTTTCCAATGTACCCTCAAAACTGAGAAAATACCCACTTGAAGGCCTTCAAAAACTGATTCTCCCAACCTCACTCCAGAAGCATCGCGCAAAGGCAAAATAGGTGGCAGAAGCATGAAAAAAGCGGTGTTTTTTGCATTTTTATTCAAAATGGGAGGGTGAAATTCAAACCTAAGGTCATAAATGTGATGTAGAAGTTAAAATCAATCCAAATATGTAAAAATTTATCCATTTAGATTCCCATATAAAAAATGTTGCGTCGCTGCGCAACGCTTCTATAATGACCATTTTTCCAGAATTTCCAAAACTTCTTCTGCAAAAATAGGGCTTAAAGATGGATCAATATATATATTAACATAACGTTTTTTGAAAAACTAAGAGAGGGTTTTGTTATTTTGCATGTTCTGAACAACAACTGCCTCTTTTTTTTCCAAAATAATTTCCCATTTTCTCAGAATTAAAGTTTTAAGTTGATCACTAAACATTTGCAGAAGTGTAGCGCACTCTCAGCAGATGCGACGTGCCTACTTTGAGAGGGAGTTTGGAGAAAATTTGACTTGAAGACAACATGTTCAAAAGTGAATAAAATGACCTAGAGCAACTGTAGTTTTGGAATTTCTCTCAAATGATAACACCTCTGCATAAAATGAAGGATTTTTTTATTCTTTGGCCTATTATTTATAAAACCTCTTTCAATTTTTTAAAATTAATCTCCATTACTTCATAATCTTATTTTGAAGGAAAATTGTCTATGTGTGCAATGTAAACCATAACTTGATCACAAAACTCTGAAAATGATGCCACGAGACTGGGTTGTCTCAAACCTGGAATGATGACCTCCATAATGGGCCTTTATTTTAACCCTCCACGATTTTTTTCAAGAAGGAAAACCCTAGCTTGATGCAGTGGATAGGGAGGGTGGAAAATTAGGAAAACAGGGGATGGTGGTAGGGTGGCTTTAGGAGCAGAAATGAGGTAAAAAAAAAGCTAAGGAAAATTCCCCAAAAAATTGAGGTAGGTAGGGTGATGAGTTGGAAATAGGATGGAAGTGGAATTTCTAGAAATGAGTATGAGGAAGGTGGCCAAAAGATCAAAACATAGGAAATTCCTAGTTTTCTGCCAAAATGTAGTGAAAATTAGGGTTTTGATGAAATTGATGAAAAATAAGGTTGTGAGTGATAGAGAGTGTTAATATATGATGTATATAAGTTGTATGAAGGTTGTAAATGATTAGGGTAGGGTTTTATTAGCTGAAAAAAGAAAATTATGAAAGACATAAAAAACGTAGTGGGAATGACCTAATGAAAGAAACCACTCTTTTTCTTAAGAATTTGACTTGAATGAGGTATGAAGAGAATTCAATTACTATTTTGGGTTCTTTGAACCTTTTTGCAAGCTTATTTAACCCTTGTTTTGATTAAAAAATGTGGCTTATCATAGGCAACCTCTAAGCTTCCAATTCAATTGTCAACCCAGGGTAAGTCTTCTTATTTCAAGAGTGTAAGCACAATATATGAGAGTGAGGTCGACTGATAGTTACTCTATATTTCTGATGAAAAGGATTATCTAATTCTCGAAGTTCAATCAACTCAGAGAGAATTGAAATGGTATAATGCAGCTAACCACTCTATCTAGCTCAGAAGGAGAGAAACCTATGACTGAACAACATAATGATGAATTGAACAAGAGCCTTAACAAATTGAACAACAACCTTAATGAATTGAACAAAAATGTGAATGAATTGAATAAAAAATTACTTATATAATTTTGCAATGGAATTCTCTTTGCAAAATAACCAACTGACATCTTTTTGTACTTAATCAACAATTGGATGCCTGATTGTACTGAGGGAACGATCTAATTCTTAGAAATAGATAACATTGAATAGTAATTACTCTACGATTCATAAAGCGACTATAAAGGCATTGGGAGAAAATTAAAACACCTAACAGCAATAAAGAATTACTATAAACCAGAAAGCACGAATGCTAAACTATTATGATGAAAGAGAAACTGTAACCTCATGCGTTTCTATTTTATCGAGTGGAAAGGTAAGTCACAAACTGCATCAGATAACTAGACATCAATTATGTAACTAACGTACTACACAGAAATTTTCAAGGAAAATCCCAGGGGCTGGGACCAAACCACCAAAAGTTCTAACGAAATGAAAAACTCAAAAGATGATTATTCAAAACATCAAAACTCTTTATTAAATTGAAGGCTAATAAAGCGATACAACTAAATAGTTTTTTCCTGATACGTTGATTACAGAAGGAAATTCCTATTCAGCTCCCCTCTCTAGTTCATCCTTGGTCCTTTTAAAGGCATTTTCACGCAGTGGGATGGTATTTTCCAAATGACAGCCCGCTACTCGTGGCTGTCGTTTGGGTTCTCAAGCCTGGATCTGTCTTTTTTCCTTTTGTCGGTTTCTGGGAGTTACTGAGATTCCGTGAGTCTGTGTCTATCAACCATATTTTGTTTAACGTCGATTCAATTGCTTCACTTCCCTATACAAAAATATACAATAATTCAAATTTCTGTTATAAAACATTCCTTTTTTCGTTTAGCCCAATTGTCCTGATTTTCACAAGTCTTCTTTTTCTTTATTTTTAAGATGAGGAAGAATTCCTAAAAATGTATCACAATTTGAAGTAATCATAGGGTGAAAACATACCTTAATTTTGGCTCAACATACTCCCCCTCTTACCTATTTGCAGGTTGTCGTGCAAACAAATGGTTGAGATGCAACTGTGTTAAGGAGTAGGCAGGGTGGACTTCTTCCTTGTATGCTCTGAAACCCTGTTTCTGTCTAATTCTTGAAAAGACAATGTTTGTGTGCCCTTCTGGAAATTCGTAGTCATGATCATAGCCCTCAAGAGGGTACCAAAAAAGAGGGCATCTATATCTTCACCCTAACCATGCAGGACCCATGTTGAAGACCAGGTTACTAAATGAGAGGAATCTGGAGGCGGTTGCTTTGAAGTTTCAGTAGCCAAATGGCTCCCTATTCTTTACATTGTTTGTGGAGGCCATCCATCTTTGTTTAGCTGCTGCCAGGGCTGCTTCCTGAATGTCTCAAAAATATTCCTGCCCATTTTCTATAATGTCTTTATGGATAGGTCCCAACTTGGTCCTTACACCCTTTCTTCGCATGAAATTCTTGTGTTGGATGAACAACTGCAGGGGTTTAGTAGGCTCTCCTCTGACCCACAGGTCTAGGTCACCATGTTCTCTCTTTTTGAATATTTTATAGGCTTTGGCCTACCTAATCTGGTTCTTAGCGAATGAGAGGAAGGCCTGGAACTGAACATCTCCTATAAAGGGACTAGGATTGTTGTCACTATCCTCTTCTAGAAGGAAGTTGTGCATGTAAAGTTCACATAAAAGGTGTTGGACCTGTTCATCTTGATCATTGCAGCAGTGGACAAACTCTTCTATGGTTTTGAAAGTTGTGGGATTTCCTGCCCTAATGGCCTTGATTTTCAGCAGTAAGTATCGTTCTGTTAAGAATAGGGCATAGTTGGTGGCTGGTGCCCTGCATGTTAGTGCACCATAATACAAAGAAAAAATCATAGTGATTTTTTTCTTGGCTTGATCCACCTAGTCTTGTGCCTTTTTAACCTTTTCCTACTCCTCTCTGAGTTGGGAAAATGTTTCATCTTCTGTGTTGGAAAGGTTTGTGAATTTCTTTAGTAGTGCCTGATATTCCTGTGCTGGTACTACTTCCTTTTTTCACTGTTCCAACTCATGTTGTGTTCGAATTAATTCGTTATTCCATTTTTTCTTGGAAGCTCTTTCAACTAGAGGGGCATAGGTAGGGATTTCCTCCATTTCGGTTCCCTTTTCGTCGGTGAATTCTTGCCTAGTTTGGACAGAGGCTTCAAGAGTGTCCACCATGTCTATTTGTACCTCGATCTCAACGGTGCTTGCAGGTCAGTCTGTATCACAGCCTCAGCAATATATTCTAGATCAGTCTTCATTCCAGCCTCAATAGTCTCTGTTAGGTCAGTATGCATTCCAGCCTCAGTAGTATCTAACAAATTGGTGATCAGTTCCGTTCGAGTTTCAGCTGTGGTCAATTCTTTCTTAGGCTTTCAGGCCTTATTTACCTCCTTTAATTGTTTTCTTAAATGTTTCACCATTTTCCTCAATATTTTGCAGGTCTTGCACAGTTTCTTAATCTTCTTTTCAGTTGAATTCTCACCTAACCTAATTTCAGCAGGTGGTGGAGGAGCAACATTCTCATTTTTAGGAATGATGCTGCCAACCTCAAGGTTTCCTGTGATGGTGTTTTCTACTTGAGCTTCAGAGTTTACTTCTATATGAGGGTCCTGACTAGGTGGGACAATGTTACCTTCAGGTGTCAAAGGAACCATTTATATCCTTGTGTTTTTCTCCAAAGGGATAGTGTCTCTTGACTGATTTTCTAATTCCTCTCTCCCTTCTGCCCACTCTTCACTATTTACCTCATAATTCTCGAGAGGGGACAGAGCCCCAAAGGCCTGTGATTCCTCTTGGTGTGGTAGTACCTCGGTGCGGATAGAACTACTGGCAGTGGCAGACTTGTCTAAAGGTTCCTCTTGCTCTTCAACTTCTAATAGGCTTCTAGATTCATGGCCTGCCCTCATTTTCTCTAGGACTCAAGCCATCTCTTCCTCATAGTCTTGCAAGGGTGCATTTTGAGGGCTTGAGGGTAGTGAATGGGATGGCCCTGCCTCCTCTATGAAGTCTGAGGTTCCTTGAAGTATTTTGGACTGCTTTTTCCTGCTTGGTTCTAAAGTTGAGGTATGGGTCCTTTTCCTTCTACGTATGTTCACCCTGGGGAGCTCGATTTTGGTTTTGCCAGGGTTTTCCTTAGGTACCTATTGGCAGGGTTAACAAAGTTTTCCCAGGCTATTTGCTACTTTTCCAACTCATGTATGGTTATTAGTTTGATTAGCCCATGGTGACTGAAAACTGTTTGGGGGGTTTTAGCTCTTCTTATTCGAACAACAATGTTACGAAATATAGCATTTAAGAAAGCAGGCAGGTTAACTGAAATATTTTGTTTAAGCACAACTAATAGTTTAAGTTGACAAGGTTTTACCACGTCTTGGCATCCGTCGCATGTAATGAATATTTGGATGAATGTGGTCAGTTCCTGCCGTGGTTGATGTAGAGAGGTAGGGTTAATCCCTTTTCCTTTTTTCTCCAATGCCTCTTCCAGATCCTGATATGCTGCAACTGCCTCTCGTAAGAGAAGATGTTTCTCTGTCCATCTCTCTCCTTTCGTTGGTATTCTGAAGACTTCAGCAATAATTTCTTCTGTGATCGGTATAACTCTTCCCCTGAGCTTGGTCTATCCTTCTTGTAGGTTTTGCAGAAACTCAATTGCTACTTCTGTATCAAATCCTTGTAATCGGTGTAAATATGCCAGCCAGCCGACTTTCTGTAGGATAGCACTAGCTGCATCTGAAATCGGGAAGTTCGAAGGTTCGTTTGGGAGAGAATTTCCTCCCATGGCTGGTGTGCTTTCCTGAGATATTTTCTCCTTCTGATTGTATTATCTTTTGGCTCTACTGTTTTGAATGAATAATGTATGCAAGAGAAAGGGATATTGCAGCCTTCTGCAAGTAACTTCATACCTTAATTGTGATGCTCCTTTGGTCTCATCAGCATATCCAATGGGATTTGTGTAGGAAATTCGCATGCTTGCTTATTTATGACTAATTACACCCCCTTCGTCAAAGCAAGGGCGTCCACTTCCTCAAGTACAAGAGGGATTTGGGCAATCATGAATGCAAATGGGGGGAATGTCAGGATTTGACAACCATAGCTTGTACGTGAGAGAGGAGGGTGTGGCTTTCAAGTTTCAGAGGATGAGGAGTAATTGGGTAATTATGAGCGTATGCAGTGTAAAGGTCAGATTTGGAAGTTTTTTCATAAGTGCATCTCATGCGGAAGTGACTGGAGAGGGGGAGAAAATAGTATAACTATTATTATGATATGATGTCTTTCTTTAATGATAAAGTGTGACGGAAGCAAGATTGATATAGGTAATGATTAGTGTTGTCATCCCAAGGTTCAAACATGTGCATATCTCCCTTATAGTTATTTATGTGGTAGATTAGAATTGTCACTAATTCGAGTAGTGGCTTATGGAAGAAGAATGGAAGATAAGGTATATGTAATAGTAATTGGCTATTGTTGAAACATACTCTCATTCCATAAGCATAGCCACTACTGCCAGCAGGCGTTCATAGCCTCGACAGGGTTTGTATTTTAACCTAAAAAATGAGCCAGGATCCCTATGTAAAAGTAGTTATTCTACCAATTTTGTGCAGAGATCACCATGCTGGTATGATAGCCAGATAACCATAGTGCCACTCACCAGAGTTGTAGGAAAGTGATCAGGCCGGCTCGTGATGAGACCTCCTGTCCTTCAAGTAGTTGAGAAGGTCATTACCCTGGTGTGGTGGCCATTATGGGCATGTCACTTACTAAGCTCTTATGAACATGGTAGGCTAGCTTGTAATGAGACCCCCAATCCTCTCTTAAAAATTTGCATGTAAGCATAGTACTTCTTTTTGAAACATAATAATTTTGATTTATAAGGAGGTTACTGTGCTGGTGTGATGGCCAGGTAGTCACAGTGCCATTCACTAGGATTGTAATGGAGTGATCAGGCCGGATCGTGATGAGACCTCCTGTCCTTCAAGAAAATGAGAAGGTCATTACCCTAGTGTGATGGCCATTGTGGGAATGTTACTTGTTAAACCCTTATGATCATGGTAGGTTGGCTCGTGATGAGACCCCCTATCCTCTCTTAAAAATTTGCATGAAAACATAATAGTTATTCTTTATACATGAAGGGAGGCTCATTAACTCCTTAAGAGTTAGGGATGGTGAGAGAAGTAAAAATAATGCCAATACAATCAATATTCCTTATTCTTATTTCTTCATATTGGAGGGAAATACTGCTCGAAAAGGTAGAAAGATATACCATCATAAGATCATGTATTGTATGATAACATAATTGAGTTGGGAATGAATTTTCCTTTCATTTCATATATTACAATGTCAACTTCCAGTTTAGAGATTATAATGTCAAAGAATCATCATATTGGTAATTTTTACTGCTTCCCTCCTTTCTTCAACTACCACTTCCTCCTCAGAGATGCCTTTTATAGCTAGGGTGCAGATCGAGGGGGGTATCGACAAAGGAAGGAATAAAATGAAAAAATAAGGTTGTTCAATCCAATTGAACAACAAAGAAAGACAAAATATGGTTGTTCAATCTGATTGAACAACAACTGTTCAATTGAATTTGTTAGACTCCTATACCAATAGGTGTCATATTTCATGATTGATGGGCTATGTAATATGTTCATACCTTTTTGTTGCAAAGGTTTTCCATATTATCAAAAATCAAAAAATTTAAAAAATTTAAAGAGGGTATACCCTAAAAGAAAAATCAAAGGGTGAAAAGAATAAAATGGTCAAAAAAGTGAAAGAAATGAACCCCAAACAAAAATAGACCAGGAGAGTGTGCAAGTCTAAATGCCACTACTATTTCATTTTCTGTAATAAACTATTGTGTGCAGCTTGTCAAACTTTTGCCACAATTTATGAAGAATCAAACTGTTTAAACTTGACTCATTCATTTTTCAATTTCATGTTGTAGAATAGAGAATAAATATCTGACCAAACAGTTTAATCTTGGCAAATAAGTAGATAGGTAGAGTAAATAAAAAAGGAGCTCAACAGTTTAATCTGAGCCCTTGGATGTAATAAGTGTAGACTTAGGTAGGCTTGCCATGTAAAAAGAAAAGAAGATTGATAAGGGTTTTCCAGTCTAAGTGCACCCTAATAAAGAAGAAAAAATGGTAGAGTAAGTAGGTAGGGTAGGTAGATGTTGTTGCAGAATTACATGTGATGAATGATGGTTCCAAATGTGTTCAATTTTAATTTCATCACAAGTGCAAAGGTAGATACTACAATGGAAAATGTTCACAGCAAAGCAAAGTCAAGATTATTAACATCCCCTCTCATTTTCCCTAAACATTTCACTAATTTTCCTAAGCACTAAGGTATTTGAAGATTAAAGGGGCTCAAGGCATTTCCTTGAATTTTGGAGGGACCGGACCTCGGGCCCAATAATTGAAAAAACCTAAGTACTTGAAATCATCCATTATCACATTCATTCACCTCTCAAAAATCTTTTCCTAAGTAAAATCCCATTTTACTTAGGAAAATCCTTCAATATTTCATAAAAAGCCCTCAAAATCACTTTTATTCTAAGTCTAAGTGATGAAAGTATAATAATGCCATTTACTTTTGAATCTTCACTTTCTTGGTTATAATTAAGTGTTTTGAGTTTACATTGTCCTCTTGTCATATTAACTCTAATTTATATATTAACTCCCTATGAAAATCACCTTTTCCTATTATATATAAATCCTTTTATAGTAATATCCCAAAAACCCTTATATTATGACTTTTAGCCAAAAGTATTTAATTCCTATTTTATTTTAATCAAAAACCCACAATATACCCCGTTTTGGCTAAAATATAACATTAATATTATTCCCACCCCCCTACAGTAAATAAATCGCATTGATTTAATTATTGTATAAATAAAAATATATGAAAAACGTTTAAACATATGTATATGTGTTTAAAACAAAAAAGCCCGAAGTTAGCTTAAACTAAAACTTCAAACAAATAACTCATCCCCTTTGTATTTTCAATTTCCTGATGCTTAAACTTGAGTTAATAATCCATACCCTAACGTTTGACTCTGGTTTAAAAAACCATCCTCGATCACTTTCCCGCTGTATAAAGGATTTAATTAATTCTCACGATTAATTAAAAACCTAACCCGCCAGTCAAATCCCACCCGATGAGTTTATTTAACTGTTAATTATGTTGGGCTCACGCCATTAAAATCCCATCATCTTCCTGTCCCATCAACCGTCCGATCGACCCGTCTGAAATCAACAACTGTTATTTATTTCGCTGGTCATCTGTGTACGAAAGATAATGCGTGATGGGCCGACGGTTTCCAAATAGTACAAAGCTACGTGTCAAACATTGAGTGGAATCGCTGCCCATTCGCCCAAAACCGCCTTCTACCAAAAGCTGTGCGATGAAAACCATAAATCGCCCATCTCCGTGACCAATCTTTCATACCTACTGACGTCACCCGATAAATTAATAAAAAATTCGCCACCATTTGACTTTGCCAATAAAACAAAAACCCGCGTCTTTTTCATTATTTTGTATGCAGAAAATGACTTCACCTTCCATGCAACCAATTTCAAAAATCAACTGTCGAAGCTTGCCGACCGTTACCTTGCTGAAGAGAGTTGAAGTCAAGTATTCCAGTGTTCTTCCAACATAACCAGTACCTGTTCAAATCACTATTCGTTCAAAGCTTACCCGCCAATATCAACCGTTTACCCGTTTAAACACAAACACCCTAGCATCGCTCATTTTCACCTGATTGTGCAGTAAAAGCCTTTGTAACCTAGTTGCGCCATCTGAAGCCTCTGTTAACCAATTCGAGCATGGTTTACCTCCAAAAAATCATTCTAGATTCACTCCACAGACCTCTCAAAATCAAATGAAACCTTTTCGACCTCCCCTACAAACCAATGCTTTCTTAACAATTTGTTTTGTTTTACAGGTGATCCGAAGACCACATCCTTGGATAAACAGTCTTAATACTACTCATAAGACTTGTTTACTCCAAGAGTGTTATAAAATCTATTCAAACAGAGATGGAAGATAAAACATACAGTTGAAAGACAAGAAAAAAAAACAGGATATTAAACGATTTACTGTTGAAACAGACAGTAAAAACCTAAACTACACAATGAAGGTAAAAGGACACAGTAAAGAATAGTCAAAGAGTATCAGGATTAAAGAGTATCAGATTGAAGACCAATTCAAGTAAATCAGCTAGCATGAAGATAAACAGCAGGGAAGACAGTTACAAAACAGAACATACAAGTTCATGACAAAGTGAAGACAAATAAAAAATAGAGCGGTAAAAAGTAAAAAGTAAACAGTAAACAATGAAAGTAAACATCAAGAAATTAAGGGTTAAACAAAAATGAAAATAATTTCACCACATTGAATTTTGTCTAAAGTTAAAGTAAAACAGTCAAAAGAACAAAAAAGTGAAAAGATGAAAAAAAAAACAACAAGAAGGAACATTTTTGCAGAAATTTCATGTTTTAGTCATTGTTTTTCAGAAAATATTGCGATCAATCTAAGATGAATTTTTCAAAATTGAAGGTGGTTTATGTTATTAAGAATACCATCTACAAAAACCTCTCTCAATTTTCTAACAACTATTATGGTTTTCGAAATATTAAACAATGTTGGAAAGCATTTTTTGCAGAAAATACCAGTTAAGTCATAATTTTGCAGAGAATATTGTGGTAAATAAAAAATACATAATAAAAACATGAAGGAGGTTTTTGTTCCTAAGAGACCCATATACAAAAACCTATCTCACTTTTTTCACAGTGATTTCAGAATGAGAGATACATGCACATATTTACAGGCTAGTTTTCAGACTCTGTAAAACTTTGCTTTACACATATTTGTACAGAGACTATTCTGCACATATGGAGCGGAAGTTTGAGAAACTGAAAGAGGTTTATCTCACCAACATATTAATCCATAATAACCTCTTTAACTTTTTATATATCTATTACGGATTGAGAAATACAAAGATATCATTGGACCCCAAGTTTGCAGAATTGTTGGAGCAGAATGCACAAAGAAAGGAAGCAATTAGTGACTTGGATGCATCATCATCAACTAAGAGTTGCATCAAATTTGAATTATCCTCTTTTTCATCACCTATCCATAAGAAATAGTGCCAAATATATGCATTAGTTTGAGTGTCCTTTACTTAAGTTCTATTTATGTAAAATAGTTAGAGATATTTGTGAACTAATCTTGATATTTTTTTCAAGATATTTTAGTTTAGAATTTGTATAAATACTTCACTCTTGGAAGTATTTTAGGTGGATTATTATACTTTGATGTAACATTGAATATTTTGGAATAAATATCTTTGGAGAAATTTTTCGTGGCAAAACTGGACAAGGATTTGAGGCAGAAGACTATTCTCAGGATTCATGTGTCAAATGAAGGATCAATAAGTCATCTCTATCCCATGTTTTGAAGTTTTATATTTTTTTACAATATCATCTGTGTTTCATTATCTTAATATTTAACGAAAAGGATTAAATCAGAAATTACTTAGGTGTAATCTGATTTCAGTCATTATTATTCTAAATGTTTTCTTCTCAACTGGTTTAAACAGTGAATTCTTAATTGCTCCTGTTTGTCTAGTTTATACATCTTTGGTTATTTAGTAAAGAATACTTAACTGCTCTTTATTGATAATCAATCTATTTCTCTTCTCTTGAATTTGTTGAAAGATTATTTATTGCCTTTCATCCGTTTGAATTCCATTCCATTCACTTTAGATCTATAATTGTTTCTAGTTTGATTATCTTGCCCTGATAAACCATCTTTTGTTAAAAAACTTAAGCCATTGCAGCCAATCCTTTGACTCCATTAGCCCAATGGACTGAAACTATTTGATCCTAATCTCAGCTAAAGAATTCCATCAACCTAAATTCAAACAAAACCCCTGAACTTTATAACTAGCCTAATACTTTCTAAAAACAAAGCTAAATTTTATAGAGAGAGCCCTCTCTGGGTACAGATTGGCTAGATTCTGTACCTGAAGGTTGGTTTGTGGTTACCTCGGACCCCTTTCCTCTTCCAACAACTTCAAGGAAAATTTGAGTGATAACATAGTGGCGACCATACTGGGGACCTGAATATTTTGATTGCTGCTGTCTATTTTATAAACTATAGACAGAGCCTGAAGTTAGCCAAGTAGCCTTTGAACTGCTTTTGCTCTGCAATTGCATAGTAAATAAATGCTGCTTCAGTCTATCTCCGGTATAGTTTGTGAACTAAACTTTGGTTTCAAATACTTGATCAGTTCCTCTTGTCAAATAAGTCTTTAAGAAAGTTTAAATCTCATATCCAAAGCCTCTTAAAGAAATCATAGAAGTTGTTTTGAAAATTCATAAAAAAAAAAAAACAAAAACAAAATAATCATAAAATACTAAAAAATTTGGTTTCCTGAAGAACTAACTTTTTCTTCAGAATTTTTTTACAGGTTTAGATCTAATCTATGATGGTGGACAGTGAACAGACACATAGAGGTTAAAATCATCCACCTGGCGACTCCAAATCCATTTCATAATCAAGACTCCACTGGAGGAATGAACCTGGAAGAACAATATGGAAATATCAGGCTTTCAAACTTGGATCTTAATCCAAGACATTATGTTCTTTCTCGTTAAGATTCAATATGTAGTTTATTTTATATAAGGATCTAACTTGGTTGTATAAGATAAAGTGGCTTTTCATTATGGCTGATTTTCAAAATGATCCAAGAATAAAACGAAGATATGCTCCCATGAGCAGAAATCACATACCTGGATTTCCACACAAACTACCAAAGGTAAATTGGAGTGAAAATCTGCCTATGTTTCAAGATGAGAATATTGATGATCCTTTACTACATCTCATTAAATTTCATATACACTCATCAAGATTGAAGGATGATTGGCATGAGGATTGCCTCATGAAAATATTCATGGGAACCTTAGAAGGAAAAGCAAGGGAATGGTTTGAAGCTCTCAAACCCGCAAGTTTGTTTTCTCTAAAATATTTTCATAAGGTATTTTATGAGCATTACAAAGAAGATTTTCCATCTTTATCATTAGCTAAAAATTGTTGTGATCAAGCTGAAGATCTTATACATTACCTTAAAAATATTGATGAAGATTTTGAAAATTGGCATCCTGAAGATTTATTAGAAGAAGTCCAAAACTTTCATTCTCAAGTTAAATGTCATAATAATCAAGAGGAGTTAAACAAAGATGAAATAATTCAAGAGATAAATCAAGATCCACAAAACCCCTTTGTATTAAAAAATGATGTTTCATTTAATGTTTTGAATGGAGTTAAAGAAAATAATCAACCTTATGATCAATTTTTAGATAAGAGAAAAAACAATTGTACTTTCAATCTAAGAATTCAGAGATTCCCACCCCCCCTCACCGAGGAAGAAATCAATTTGCTTCTAAACACGCAACAATCCTCAAAATATTTACATAATGAAGAAATTGTTTCTACTTCTTCTAATGTTGATGAATGTACAAAAAAAAATTTCCATGAAAGGACAAAAGAACAGGTTGATGCTCATGTTATTCTACCTTCCCAAAAAGGCCCATTGCTTGATATCATGCCTATTGAACAAAACAATGATTTTCAAACAGAATACAACCAATCCAATCAAGATATATTAGGATTGTTGGAAGAAAAATCTGCTGATCCATTGTTTATAATTGATGACATTCCCAATTCAAGATATTCCCAGAACAATCACTAGCTATTTTGAGGGATGAAATGTTAGAACTTCAGCTTGATGAGGATTTTCTAAGAACTTTCTTTCTTCTTTTGAAATCAAGAAAATATTCTCCTAAATTGAAAATATGTGTTCTTGATATAATTTCTGAAAATTATGAAAGTGAAATCAAACTTTTGCATTCTCAAATTCAGTCATACAATTTCTGAAATCCTAAAGAATTCTTTGAAAATCTTCCTTCTCCAAAGCAAGAGGAAATTGTACTATCTTTTGACTTGCAGATTGAGGATGATGATTCTTTCAAACACAATACTGAAGAAATAGTTTCAAGGATTAATATTCATAATACAACTGAGCAACTAGTCATTGAAGGCCTAGAAACACAAATCATACATTATGCTTTTAATGATCCTATAGCAAATTATATGGAGAATATTTTTACCTCAAATCTGCAAACATGTTTTATCTATGAGGATCAAATATATCAACAATTTCCATTTCACATCTTATCATTGATTATAAAGGCACATGATCATAATATACTCCCAATTTTGATCACAAGCAATCAAGTTATCCATTTATTTTTACAGCTACTTGATTGGCTTCATTGGCATTTTTGTATTACCTGATTTAATAAGATTTTTAGTAGATTAGAGTAGGCAAATGAGTGCTAATAAGCTCATAATTTTGAGCATTTTTTTTAGTTTTCAATTTTCAGCTAGTTTTTCATTAAGTTGGTTTGAAAATTTTTGTGTGTTGTTTTAGTTTCAGATCAGATTTCAGGTTGCAGAAAAAGGACTATATTCAATTCAATATTTTCAACCACAGCAAATGCATGTTTGGGATTGGAACAAGGCAGAAAATTCCTAACTGGGCAACAAAGTTTTAAGTTTTGAGTGGATAGTAACTTACTGGAGTTGAAGCCCGAAGTGAAGGCCCTAAGCTTCAGAAGTTTTACTATCATATATACAATAAAACTACCAGAAGAAGGAGATTACATGGTTTAGTTTGAAGACATTTTGAGGCAACTGACCTGCTGTTCTTGACTTTTCACAAGGAAAAGCCATCCCCAAGTGGAGCCAATGTTAGACTCCTATACCAATAGGTGTCATTTTTCATGATTGTCTTGATTGAACTATGGAATATATTCAAACCTTTTTCTTGAGCAAAGGTGTTCCATATTCTTGAAAAACCAAAAAATCAAAAAATTTAAAAAATGTAAAGAGGGTATACCCTAAAAGAAAAATCAAAGGGTGAAAAGAATAAAATGGTCAAAAAAGTGAAAGAAATGAACCCCAAACAAAAATAGACCAGGAGAGTGTGCAAGTCTAAATGCCACTACTATTTCATTTTCTGTAATAAACTATTGTGTGCAGCTTGTCAAACTTTTGCCACAATTTATGAAGAGTCAAACTGTTTAAACTTGACTCATTCATTTTTCAATTTCATGTTGTAGAATAGAGAATAAATATCTGACCAAACAGTTTAATCTTGGCAGATAAGTAGATAGGTAGAGTAAATAAAAAAGGAGCTCAACAGTTTAATCTGAGCCCTTGGATGTAATAAGTGTAGACTTAGGTAGGCTTGCCATGTAAAAGAAAAAGAAGATTGATAAGGGTTTGCTAGTCTAAGTGCACCCAAATAAAGAAGGAAAAATGCTAGGTTAAAGTAGGGAGGGTAGGTAGATGGTGTTGCAGAATTACTTGTGATGGATAATGTCTTTAGATGTGTTAACTTTTACTTTTATTACAAGTATAAGACAGACATTTCACTTGATGCAGTTCAAGCAAGACAAAGTCAAAATTATTAACTTCCCCTCTCATTTTCCCTAAAGATTTCACTAATTTCCCCTAAGTACTAAAGTATTTGAAAATTAGAGGGGCTCAAGGCATTTCCTTGACTTTTGGAGGGACCGGACCCTCGGCCCAATAATTGGAAAAAACCTAAGTACTTAAAATCATTCATCATCACACTCATTTATTTCAAAAAATTCTTTCCTAAGTAAAATCCCATTTTACTCAGGAAAATCATGAGATATTTCATAGAAAACCCTCAAAATCACATTTTATCCTAAGTTAAGTGATGAAGTGATTACAATGCAATTTGCTTCTAAAAACTTCACTTTCTTAGTTATATTAATGTATTTTGAAGTTTGACTTGTCCTCTTGTCATATTAACATTGATTTTATATATTAACCCCCTATAAAATCACCTTTTCCTATTATATATAACTTCTTTTATATAAATATCCCAAAAACCCATGTATTATAAACTTTAGCCAAAAGTATTTAATTCCCATTTATTCAAATAAAAAACCCACTTTATACCCCCTTTTGGCTAAAATATAACTTTAATATTATCCTCGCCCCTTATGGTAAACGAATCGCGTTGGTTTAATTACCATATAAATAAAAAATATGAATAAATGTTTAAACATATGTTATATATGTTTAAAAACAAAAAAATAAAACTCAAAGTTTAATTGAAACTAAACTTTGATTTAAACCATCCCTGTGCATTTTCCATTCCCGACCTTCGTCGTACAAAAGAGATTAATTAATCTTCATGATTAATTAATAATCTAAACCGCCAATTAAATCACCCTCGACGCAATTAATTAACCAATAAATCGTGTCGGTCCCGCCCGTTAAAATTCTGTCATCTCCGCGCCCCGACCACCGTCCGATCAACTGACTCTAGATCAACGACTGTTATCAATTTCGCTGACCATCTGCGTACGAAAGATAATGTGCGATGGGCCGGCGGTTTTCTAAACAGTACAAGGCTACGTGTCAATCATTGTATCACATCGTTGCCTCTCCGCCCAAAACTGCCTTCCCTCATAAGCAGTGCGATGAAAACCATTTTACCGCCCGTTCCCTATGACCAATCTCGTACATGCTGACATTATTTATTAAAATAATAAAAAATTCGCCCCCTTTTGACTTTTCCAATAAAACAAAAACCCGTGTTTTTTTTCATTATTTCGTCCACAGTAAACGACTACACTCCCATGCAGAAATTTTCGAATTTAAACTATTGAAGCCTGCCAACCTTTATCCTGTCGAAGATAATTTCAATCAAAACCTCTCAGAAGATTGTCTACCTTAACCAGTACCTGTTCAAATCATTGTTCATTCAAAGCTTACCCGCCAATATCAATTGTTTACCCGTTTAAACACAAACACCCTAGTGTTGCTCATTTTCACCTGATTGTGCATTAAAACCCTTTGTAACCCAGCTGCGCCACCTGAAGCCTCTATTAACCAATTCGAGCATGGTTTACCTCCGAAAAATCATTCTATATTCACTCCACAGACCTCTCAAAATCAAATGAAACCTTTTCGACCTCCCCTGCAAACCAATGCTTTCTTAACAATTTGTTTTGTTTTACAGGTGATCAGAAGACCACATCCTTGGATAAATAGTCTTAATACTAGTCATAAGACTTGTTTACTCTAAGAGTGTTATCAAATCTATTCAAACAGAGATGGAAGATAAAACATACAGTTGAAAGACAAGCAAAAGAAACAGGATATTAAACGATTTACTGTTGAAACAGACAGTAAAAACCTAAACTACACAATGAAGGTAAAAGGACACAGTAAAGAACAGTCAAAGAGTATCAGGATTAAAAAGTATCAGATTGAATACCAAGTCAAGTAAATCAGCTAGCATGAAGATAAACAGCAGGGAAGACAGTTACAATACAGAACATACAAGTTCATGACAAAGTGAAGACAGATAAAAAATAGAGCGGTAAAAAGTAAAAAGTAAACAGTAAACAGTGAAAGTAAACATGAAGACATTAAGGGTTAAGAAAAAATGAAAATACTTTCACCACATTGAATTTTTTCTAAAGTGAAAGTAAAACAGTCAAAAGAACAAAAAAGTGAAAAGATGAAAAAAAAACAACAAGAAGGAACATTTTTGCAGAAATTTCATGTTTTAGTCATTGTTTTGCAGAAACTATTGTGATCAATCCAAGATTAATTTTTCAAAACTGAAGGAGGTTTATGTTCTTAAGAAGACCATATACCAAAACCTCTCTCACTTTTCTAACAGCTATTATGGGTTTGGAAATATTAAACAATGTTGGAAAGCATTTTTTTCAGAAAATACCAGTTAAGTCATCATTTTTTAGAGAATATTGCGGTAAATAAAAATACATAATAAAAAAATGAAGGAGGTTTTTTTTCCTAAGAGACCCATCTACAAAAACCTATCTCACTTTTTTCACAGTGATTTCAGAATGAGATATACATGCACATCGTTACAGGCTATTTTTCAGACTCTGTAAAACTCTGTTTTACACATATGTTTACAGAGACTATTTTGCACATATGGAGAGGAATTTTGCGAACATGAAAGAGGTTTATCTCACCAACATATTAATCCAAAATAACCTCTTTCACTTTTTACATATATATTACGGATTGAGAAATACAAAGATATAATTGGACCCTAATTTTGCAGAATTGTTGGAGCAGAATGCACAAAGAAAGGAAGCAGTTAGTGACTTGGATGCATCATCATCAACTAAGAGTTGGATCAAATTCGAATTATCCTCTTTTTCATCACCTATCCATAATAAATAGTGCCAAATATATGCATTATTTTGAGTGTCCTTTACTTAAGTTCTATTTATGTAAAATAGTTGGAGAGATTTGTGAACTAATCTTGATATTTTTTTCAAGATATTTTAGTTTAGAATTTGTATAAATACTTCACTCTTGGAAGTATTTTAGGTGGATTATTATACTTTGATGTAACATTGAATATTTTGGAATAAAGAGCTTTGAAGAAATTTTTCGTGGCAAAACTGGACAAGGATTTGAGGCAGAAGACTATTCTCAGGATTCATGTGTCAAATGAAGGATCAATAAGTCATCTCTATCCCATGTTTTGAAGTTTTATATTTGTTTACAATATCATCTGTGTTTCATTATCTTAATATTTAACGAAAAGGATTAAATCAGAAAGTACTTAGGTGTAATCTAATTTTAGTCGTTATTATTTTAAATGTTTTCTTCTAAACTGGTTTAAACAACGAATTCTTAATTGCTCCTGTTTGTCTAGTTCATACATCTTTGGTTATTTAGTAAAGAATACTTAACTGCTCTTTATTGATAATCAATTTATTTCTCTTCTCTTGAATGTGTTGAAAGATTCTTTATTGCCTTTCATCCGTTTGAATTCCATTCCATTCATTTTAGATCTATAATTGTTTATAGTTTGATTATCTTGCCATGATAAACCATCTTTTGTTAAAAAACTTAAGCCAGTGCAGCCAATCCTTTGACTCCATTAACCCAATGGACTGAAACTATTTGATCTTAATCTCAGCTAAAGAATTCCATCAACCTAAATTCAAACAAAACCCCTGAACTTTATAACTAGCCTAATACTTTCTACAAACAAAGCTAAATTTTATAGAGAGAGCCCTCTTTGGGTACAGATTGGCTAGATTCTGTACCTGAAGGTTGGTTTGTGGTTACCTCGGACCCCTTTCCTCTTCCAACAACTTCAAGGAAAATCTGAGTGATAACAGAATTGAACAACAATCGTTCAAAGAATTTGAACAGCAAGGATAAAAACACAAAAAGTGCAACTGTTCAATCTGATTGAACAACGGCTATTCAATTGGACTGAACAACAACTGTTCAAAGAATTTGAACATCAAAAGATAAAAACACAAAAATCACGGTTGTTCAATCTGATTGAAAATCAATTATTCAATTGGATTGAACAGCAGCTGTTCAAAAAAAAATTGAACAACAAAGGATAAAAACACAAAAATCATGGCTATTCAATCCGTTTGAACAATAGTTGTTCAATTGGATTGAACAGCAGTCATTCAAAGAATTTGAACAACAAAAGATAAAAATACAAAAAGCACAGTTGTTCAATTGAATTGAACAGTAGCCATTCAAAGGATTTGAACAACAAGGATAAAAACACAAAAAGTATGGTTGTTCAATCTAATTGAACAATAGTTGTTCAATTGGATTGAATAGAATCCATTCAAAGAATTTGAACAACAGAAAGAAAAAAAATGAAAGAAGATGAGAAAAAGAATACACTTTTGAGCATGAGGAATGTACAACAAAATAAGAACTAGGAATTGTAAAGAAATTATATACATTATTTACAAATGATGCTAGAGAACTCTCATGTACTTGAGGTTGTGGGGTTATCACCCCCTGTTATCACAACTTGGATGGTGGGATCGTTTCGTACTTGTTGGAAAAAATATTCCTTTGTGAGAGGTTTGCAATATAGGTGCACTCTATGCCCATTCACTAGAAATGTAGAACCAGAACCATCTATGGTGGTCAAGGTGAGTGTGCCATTGTTGTGTACTTCTTGAATTTTGTATGGACTGATTCACCTTGTTTGTAATTTACTCGGAAAATATTGGAATCTGGAGTCATAGAGGAGTGCCCAATCTCCTTTTTGAAATATCTTCTTCTTGATAAGGTTGTCATGCCACTTAGCTCATTGTTGTTGGTTGATTGTTGTGCGCTACAGTGCTAGTAGCTACATCTCATCTAGCTCATTTATTTGTTGGAGTATTTTAACCTGGGCCTCTATTAAGTCCAACCCTACCTCCTGGGTTGTTCTTAGAGTCTTTATTTCAAACTCAATAGGGAAAATAGGCTCTCTCCCAAATACTAGATGATATGGGGAATATCCAGTGGTGTTTCGCCAGGTTGTGCGATAAACCCATAAGGCTTCTGGTAATCTAGTGGCCCAGTCCCGATGATGTGTTGATACTATTTTGGTAAGAATTTCCTCCAAAACATTTTTGGTGCTTTCGACCTACCCATTTGCCTGCGGGTGGTAAGGATACGTAACTCTATGGATGATATGGTGATTTTTTAGGGTGGCTATAATTTTATTACCCACGAACTGTGCCCCCCCATCAGTTATCACTTCCCGTGGCAAACCATATCACATGAACAGCTCGAAAAGGAAATTAACCATAGATTCCTCTATGGCTCTTGATAAGGGAACTACTTCTACCCATTTCGTTACGTAATCTATGGCAACCAATATGTAGATTTTTTGGTTTGATGGTGGGTTGAATTATCCAACGAAGTCTAGTGCCCACCATTCGAACGGTTCTATCACCAATTGTGGTTCTAGTGGAATTTCGTCTACTTGGCCTGGGCGGCCCATTCTTTAGCAACTATCGCAAGCTTGGACATATTTTTTCTCGTCTTTAAAAATCGTAGGCCAATAATAGCCTAATTGTAACACTTTTTTCCCCATTCTGTGATCTGCGAAATGGCCACAACAAGGTTCATCGTGACAGGCTCGTAGGATGTCATAGATATCTCCTCCCTCATGCATCTGCGTATGTGCATGTCGGTCCCCGTATGGAAGAGGTATCCACTGATCCAGGAGAACCTTGCGCTGCGTTGTACAATCAGTTTCAGTTCTCTTGATGTTAAATGTCTGGGCAACTTTCCCACTGCCAAGTAATTTGCCATGTTTGCATACCATGGTTTTTTTACCGCTACCGCAAATAGATGTTCGTCAGGAAACTGATCATCGACTGCTAGCATGTCATCTATCTTTGGAACCATGGATAGGAATTTTGTGACCACGTTTTCCTTTCCTGGATGGTCCTTGATAGTTATATTGAATTCTGCAGTATCAACAACCAACTAGTTATTCTCCCATTCCTGATTGGTTTATTGGCTAAATATCTAATGGTAGAGTGATCAGTATACAAGAGTACTTGATAGCCAGTTATATAATGTCTAAATTTATTAATAGCATAAATGACAGTCAGGAACTCCTTTTCAGTGACTGTATAATTTAATCTGGTAGGAGTGAGGTTTTGGTTGATATAATAAATAGCATAGGGTTTTTTGTCTTCTTCTTCACCAAGAACTGCCCCTATTGTTGTGTCGGATGCATCTGAAGAGATGTGAAAAGGAAACTTCCAGTTAGGTCCTCGCAGAATTGGTGCTGTTGAGACTAGTTTCTTTAAATATGCAAAAGCGATGTCACATTTATCAGTCTAGTGGAATTCAACATTTCTAGTTAATGCATACAAAGGTGAAACTATTTGTGAGAAATTCTTTATAAATCTGGGATAATACCCCACATATCCAAAAAATCCGCGTACCTATGTTTGCGTACAAGGTGTGGCTAATAGAAGGATTACCTCTATTTTTGCTGGATCTACTTGTATTCCAGCTGCAGAGATGTAGTGACCTAAGATTACTCCCTCGGCCATCATCATGTGACATTTTTCGTTGCTTAAACATAACCTAGTAGCAATACATCTCTCCAACACATTTTCTAGCATTTCTAATGCTTGATCAAAGTCCTCACCATATGGGGTGAAGTCATCCATATAGATTTCAAGCCCCTAATTTATTAAGTAAAAAAAAATGTTGATTATGGCTCTTTGAAATGTTGCTAGGGCATTACATGGTCCAAATGGTAAAACTCTGCAAGAAAATGTACCCCATGGGCAGGTAAAGGTTGTCTTATCATGGTCTTCAGGGCTATCTGGATTTGATTGTAACCACTGAACCCATCAAGAAAGGAAAAGAATCATTTCCCTACCAATGTGTCAAGGATCTGGTCAATAAAAGGGAGGGGGAAGTGGTCTTTCTATCTTTCTTTTTCAGTTCTCTGTAATCCACACAGATTCTCCATTTCCCATTCTTTTTAGGGATGACTACTAGAGGGGAGACCCATTTTTTGTCTGAAATAGGATAAATAAATTTTACATCAAGCAGTTTTTGCAGCTCGTCTTTTACAATATCTTTAAAGTGCGGGTTTATCCTTCGCTGAGGTTGTCTAATGGGTCGAACTTCCTTATCAGTGTAAATGTGATGGGTGCGAAGCTGGGGATCTAAGCCTTTCATGTCTGGGTAGTCCCAATAAAATTCCCCTTGATGCTTCTGTAGAAATTTTATGAGTCTTTGCTTTTGGTCACCATCCAAATTTCCATTGATATTTAGGATCTTCCCCGGCTCAATATCAATGGGTATGTTGCGGGAATATATTGATCCTCAATATCTGTCAAGGGGTCCTCTTGAACTTCATCTTCAAGGACTAATTTCAACATTTGTAAATTTAAATTTTTCAGACATGGGTGGCTGACTCATAAAATTATTGATTACATCATCTTCAGTTTGATCTTTAAATTCAAGAGCTTCCACTAATGTCAGAGGTGGACGAATGTTTTGCTCCCAATATGCATATGGATGTTTACGAATTTTTACCATGTTTAAGCTTGCCTTGGCATGTGGATAAATAATGATATTTTTTATGGAATCTCCTCTAGTGATGGTCATGCTGCCTATTCGGTAGCCTATGTAAGAATCATTTGTCGCCAGCCAAGGTCACCCAAGAATCAATGGGTTCCCTTCCATCCTGTTCTTTGAATTAATAACTAAGAAATCGATTGGATACTCTCATGAGTCTACGGAGACCAGGATGTCTTGCACTATTCCTTCTGGTATAATAACAGACCTGTCAACAAGCTCCAACAATGTGGCCATGGGTTCTAAAGCTGATATGCCTAGCTTTTCGCAGGTTCCTGTAGTTAGGATGTTAATAGCCACCCCTAAGTTGACCAATGTGTTTGGAAAGGAGTGACCAGAGATCTGCACAGTTACTATGGGATTTCCTGGGTCTTCATATTTCACGGGTGGTTCCTTACCCAGTAGTAAGTCAGATATCATCCCTACCACATGAATGGTGGGCACAACCTTTTCTTTTTTACTTGATTTTTCCCACACATCTCTTTAATTGTTTTTGCGTAGATGGGAATGTCTTATATGGCCTGGAGAAGAGGAATTTTGATATAAAGTTTTCTTAACTCCCCCAGGATGTCAGAATATGGAAAGACTATTGGTCTAGGCAGAGTTAACCTTTCAGGGAATGGAAGTGGAGACACCCTAAGCTCTTCAGGCCTTCCTTGGTCAACCGTTTCCTTCTCTTGTCCTACCTCTATTTTCATTATATTTGCTTTTATAGGTTCCGTTGAAGTTACATATTTGGATTTAGGTGAGGTCATGACTTCTGCTGGTGAGATAGGACGTCCTGATGTCATGCTTATTTCATTGCATTGCCTCAGTTTAGTGTCGGGGTTTGGATCTTCAATAATTTGAATTAGCTGAACTGGTCTGTTATTGGGATTAGGATTGGGTTGCGCTGGTAATTGAGGATGTATGATAGGTTGAGGATTGTGTTGGACTAGGTATGGAGTTGGAAGTGTAGGTTGATTCTGGACCCCTGCTTCCATTGGTAGGTTGGTCATTCCCAGGGGTCGCTGCCAATTCTGAGGCCAATTAGTGGTTTGAGAAGGGGATGTTGGCCACTGGGCTTGATATGTAGAATTTTTCCAATAAGGATGAGAACAAGGAAAACTTGGCCAATTATTACTTGATGAGGGTTGTGTTGGCTAGGGTGGTATAGGAAATGACTGGGTCGGCCAAGTAGAAAAAGGGTTTTGATTCTGCCAAGTGGCTGCAGGGTTTTGCTAGTTAAACTGCGAAGAAGAAAATAACTGAGGCAGGCCTTGAGGCATACCTAGTCGTGCTTTCCATTTTCGACATTGATTCATTATGTAGACTGGTTTAGTCTCTTCCTCTGCTTCCTTGTAAACTGATTTCAGCCCCGGGAGTGAAGGGCAATGGTCCGTGGTATGGTTCTTAGTGTAGATGGCACAGGTCTGAACCGTGTCTAAGGGGCATTCCCTTTGGTTGTGCTTCTTTCGACAGCATGGGAAAAAGACGGCCAAGTTATGCTCTGATATAGCTTGCTTCTACTTGGCTTGTAGGACATTAAGTTGTGTTGTCAAAGTACCCAAATGTTAGTTTTAAAATTTTCCAAGAGATTACCAAACTCTGCTCTAGTTACATTGCCACTAGACTGCTTAAGGTATTTTTTTATTGAGTAACGTTCACTTGGCCTATTACGCGTACTACCCCTAGAGCACCTAATACATAGGGAAATAGTCTCATCATAATCTTCCTCGGAAATATCCCCTTTTCCCATTATGTTAAGTGTTTCAACCCATTCTTCTTTCATTCCCTTAATCATTGTAGCTTTTAAGATGTCTTTGGATAATGTAGTATATGGAGACCTTTGTAAATTGTATTGAAATATTTCTACGTATTCTTCCAATGTTTCATTGTCCCTTGCATACATATTGAATATTTCATTTTTTAGTTCTCGAGTCCGGCAATAGTCTTGATATTTATTAAGAAAAATGTTCTTCATTTGGTCCCAGTGATTGATGGTTCACCCACCTAGTCCTATGAACCAACATAATTTTGTTCCCTTTAAAGTAGAGGGAAATAGTTTCAGTTTCTGAGGGTCGGTGGTGTAGTCATACCCCCTACATAGGACATCGAATCCAAATAAGAATGCATCAGGAACTTCCGTGGTCAAGCCATGGAAGGTGGGGATGTTTTTTAAGGGAATGGATTTCATAGGGGCATTTGGAGCATGATCAACAATGGGGTACTCCAATGTTTATTTCTGCCTCTAATTCTAGTTTTTATTGTTTGCCATTTGATTAAAGATGTGCTAGTAATCTTCAGGAATTTCTTGTTCTGGACGAGTAATCCTGGGGGGATTGGGAGGTGAGTGCGGAGGAAACTTTACAGCGCTTCCCTGATCTGGGACACCAAGTATCTCTATCTCGATCACTCCCTTAGGGGATTTAGGCTCTGAAGCTTCTATTTGTATTGCATCGCTAGTTTCTCCTTCCCCTTCATGTAAGTTACAAGAACCTCCCTCTCTCGAAGGGTCAGTACCTATATGATCAAAATTTTGAAGCCTTAGTTCAGATCCTTATGTCTCATTATGAATCTCGATGTGGGATGCAGATGGTGAGGCTGTTGCACGATATACTAATCTTTGCACAATCTACTAAGAAGCGGGCTAGGGAGCAAGCATTTTGCTTGCCGGTAAGAAGGTTCTTACCTCTCATTTTTAATACCCAATTCTTCATAGAAATGGACAAAGATAAATAAAGGATATCACTCTTAACACTCTCCCCAACAACCACGCCAGAAATGTCAATTCACAAAGGTGGATTATTATAGGAAACCTCTAAGCTTCTCATTCAATTGTTAACCCAGGGTAAGTCTTCTTATTTCAAGAGTGGTAGCACAGTATATGCGAGTGAGGTCGACTGATAGTTACTCTATATTGCTTATGAAAAGGATTATATAATTCTCGAAGTTCAATCAACTCAAAGAGAAATGAAATGGTATAATGCAGCTAACTACTCTGTCTAGCTCGGAAGGAGAGAAACCTATGATTGAACAACATAATGATGAATTGAACAACAACCTTAACGAATTGAACAGAAACATTAACAAATTGAACAACAACCTTAATGAATTGAACATAAATCTGAATGAATTGAATCAACAATTACTTATATAATTTTGCAATGGAATTCTCTTTGCAAACTAACTAATTGACATCTTTATGTACTTAATCAACAATTGGACGCCTGATTGTACTTAGGGAATGATCTAATTCTTAGAAATAGATAACATTGAATAGTAATTTCTCTATGATTCATAAAGTGACTATAAAGGCGTTGGGAGAAAATGAAAACATCTAACATCGATAAACCATTACTATAAACCAGAAAGCACAAATGCTAAATTATTCTGATGAAAGAGAAATTGTAACCTCATGCGTTTCTATTTTATTGAGTGGAAAGGTAATTCACAAACTACATAAGATAATTGGACATCAATTCTATTACTAACGCACAACACAAAAATTTGCGAGGAAACTCCCAGTGGCTGGGCCCAAACCACCAAAAGTTCTAACGCAATGAAAAACTCAAAAGATGATTGTTCAAAACATCAAAACTCTTTATTAAATTGAAGGATAATACAGGGATAAAATTGAACAGTTATGTCTTGATACGTTGATTATAGAAGGAAATTCCTATTCAAATCCCCTATCTAGTTCATCCTTTGTCCTTTTAAAGGCGTTTTCACGTAGTGGGACGATATTTTCCAAATGATAGCCCGCTGCTCGTGGCTATCGTTTGGTTTCTCAAGCTTGGATATGTCTTTCTGCCTTCTGTCTGTTTCTAGGAGTTACTAAGATTCTGTGAGTCTGTGTTTATCAACCATATTTCGTTTAATGTCAGTTCAGTCGCTCTACTTCCCTGTACACAGAGATACAATAAATCAAATTTCTATTATAAAACGTTCCTTTTGTTGTTTAGCCCAATTGTCTTGATTTTCATAAATCTTGTTTTTATTTTTTGTTAAGATGAGGAAGAATTCCTAAAAATGTATCACAATTCGAAGTAATCATAGGGTGAAAACATACCTTAATTCTGACCCAACACCTTGGAAGGTTGTTTTTATTCTTGGAACCAAAAGTGTAGCAAACTGCCAATTTTTGGATGGTTGTGGAGAGTTGTGAGAATGAGAGAGGAGATTTTTTGACCATGTAGTATACTTATTTGAGAAAAGACAAATTTCCTTTACTTTAATCCTATCTTTTCTAAATCTCAATGAGGATGCTTTGTATGGTGAAAATTACTCTTTTTTGCTTTCTTTCATGATATGATTGGACATTATGGTGGCGAAACAAATGAGACCTAGACTCTGACCTAGATGAAGGTGTGGTGAATGACCTCAAACCCTAGATGATTGATGGATTATATGATCTCTAAAATAATGATGACCATGAATGGAGTGAAGGGAGTATCAGTTCAGACCTAGACACATTCAGTGAACAAAATTTTATTTGAAAATTGACTTGAAACATGAAATTTTGACCTAGGACCACTACCAAGTAAATCTGAAAATAGTATTTTTGGTCACTGAACATTAAGATACTAACAAAATCCACGATTGCAGAACTTTCTTGGTAGATATAGTTTTCGTCACTAGCAATAGGTTAAGACATATCATTTTTTCGTTTCATTATGCAACTTAACCTCATACTACAACATTTTTCCATTGGTTTGACCCCATTATGTTTTTATTTTCAAACCACTCTCACTCGCCATCTTATAAAGTTGTAACATAGTGGTAGAGCCACTCCTTCCATGGGTTTCCTAGTTATATCCCCACTAGCATATGTTTCCCATGTTGTAGGAATTGTGTAGGCTTGAGAGTCCTCTTTAGTCCCACCATGATTTTGCGTTGAAACCCCATCCTTATTCTTCTTTGCTATCTTTCTGGATTTATACCCTAGAGGCTCCCATGTATTAAGTTGTAATATTGTATTGCATATTGAACACTTATACCTTTTGGTCTTAAGCAATTTCATTTGGACTCGTGTATAAGCCACTTTTGACTATGAAATTTCTGCAATTTAAAACCATGCATTCATTAGCCTTTGCAACTTGACACATTTTATCAATGGAAATAACATTTCTTTGAGTGTTGATGACCAATATCCACCACCTTGCATTAAGCATAGGAATGTTCCAATCCCAAGAACTAGTGGATTTTCCCTTAATGCTTATTCTTTCCACTGTACTATTGGTGTTCACAGAGGTGGCTTATTATTGACAACTCTAGTGCTTCCTCATTTAATTATCAACCAGGGGTAAGTCTTCTTATTTCAAGAGTGATGGCACAATATATGTGAGTTAGTTCGTGTAATAGTTACTCCATGTTACTTATGAGGAAGAATTTGCTAACTTCCTAAGTTTTCTTATCCTACGAGGGGTGGCTTGGATTGGTTTTTAACCTAAGATTGAGTAGCTATCTAATTTAATTAAACAATAGTCTAACTGAACTAAATCAAAAATCTAGAGAAATCAAGCAGCAATTGAATTGAATTAAACAATGGTCTAAATAAAATGAATAGCAATGGAACTAAATGGAACAACAACCTAACTAAGTTGAACAATAATGGAATTGAATGGAACAACAGTCTAACTAAGTTGAACAGTAATGGAATTGAATTGAATCAGCAGTCTAGCTAACTAAGCAGTAATGGAACAACAGTATAACTAGCTGAGCACTAATGGAATAGCAGTATGAATGAAGCGATTTAAATAAACCGTACAACATTTAGTTAAGTAATTTTTCAATGGAATTCTCTTTATGACTTATTTAATTAACATTGATCGATGGTTGAACACTTTATTATGCTAAAAGAAGAATGAAATTCATGAAGACAAATAACATCGAAATAAACTTGTTCTACGACTTGTGACTCAAATGCAAAGGTATTAATAGAATTGGAACTATCTACTGATAATGAAATATTTCCATGTCGGAAAATATGATTGCAATTTTCCTAATTTAAGAACACAATTTCTGACAATCCTAAAGAAATAGAACTGTAACTTTATTGAATGGAAATATACTTTACAACTGCATCAGATAATTAAGCATTGGTTCTGCAACTACACAAAGTATGGAAACTTTCGTGGAACTCCCAAAGATTCGGCCCAGACCACCAGAAGCCCTAGCGCAGTAAAAAATTCAAAATATTATTGTTCAAATCTCTATATTACATCCAGTGATGTTACAAAAATACAATTAGACAGATTGTTTATGATGTGTTGATTACAAAATGAATTTCCTATCCTTTTTCCTAACTCGACTCCCCTTCTCGTCCATCCTTCTCCTTTTTAAAGGTGATTCCAAAAATGCAAAAGTATTTCCCAAATGACAGCCTGCTGCGCATGGCTATCATTTGAGTTCTTGGACTCGAATTCGTCTGTCTGTCTTCTGTCGACCGCTGGGAGTTACCGGGAGCTCATATGCTTGCGTTCATTGGTTAGCTTCCGTTTCCTATTAGCCATTCTGCCTTCCTACATGTGGAGATAAGGGAATTCAGTTTTCTGTTACAAAAACATCATTTTCATCATTAGTCTAATTGTTCTCATTTTCATAATCTTTTATTCTCTTTATTGTTAATATGAAGAGGAATTCCCTCGAAATTATAACATAATTTGAAGTACTTATAGGGTGAGAACATACCTTAATTTGGGCCCAACATACTCCCCTACTTACCTAGTTGCATGTCCTCATGCAAACATATGATTGAGATGTAGCTTCATTAAGGAGTAGGTAGGGTAGGCCTTTTCGTTGAGTGCTATGAAGCCTTGTTTTCATTTCATGAGTGCAAAGGCAACACCTGTGGATCCTTCTGGTAATTCATAATTGTAATTATAATCCTTGGGAGTATACCAGAGGAGAGGGCTTCTATATCTACATCCCAACCAGGCAGGCCCCATGTTGTAGACTAGGCTGCTGTATGGGAGGAATCTGGAGGGAGCAACCTTGAAATTCCTGTAACTGAATGGCTCCCTGTTCTTCACATTGTTCGTGGAGGTCATCCATATTTGCTTGGCTGCTGCTAAGGCCACTTCATGAATGTCCCCAAAGTATTCTTGTGTTTTTTCTATGATATCTTTATGGATGGGCCCCAACCTAGTCCTCACACCTTGCATTTTCATGAATTTTTTGTGCTGGATGATCAGTTGCAGGGGTTTTGTAGGTTCCCCCCTCACCCATAAATCTAGGCTATGCTCTCTTTTTTGGAATATGTCATAGGCTTTGGCCCACCTAATTTGGTTTTAGCAAATGAAAGGAAGGCTTGCAGCTGCACATCCCCTATAAAGGGTATAGAGTTGTTGTCTGTGTCTTCTCCTAAGAATAAATTTGCATGTAAAGCTCACACAGGAGGCGTTGGACCTGCTCATCTTGATCATTACAACAATGGACAAATTCTTCTACGGTCCTAAAAGTAGTGGATTTTCCTGCCCTGAAAGCTTTAACTTTCAAGAGTAATTACCGTTCTATTAGGAATAAGGCATATTTGGTTGTCAGAGGTCTGCATGATAGTGCATCATTATATAGAGAGAAAATTGTAGAGATTTGATTCTTAGCTTGCTCCACCTGCTATTTTACCACTTTAACCTTTGCCTGCTCTCCTCTAAGCTTGGAAAATGTCTCATATTATGTGGAGGAGAGGTTAGTGAACTTTTTTAGCAGTGCCTGATATTCTGGTAATGGCACCACCTCCTTCCTGCACTGTGTTAGTTCATGTTGCACACTAGTTCATTATGTAATTTCTGGTTGGCAGCTTTGTCTACTAGATGGGCGTAGGCAAAGACTTCCTCTGTTTGGGTCCTCTTTTCCTCTATAACCTTCTGCTCAGTTTGGGTGGAGGCTTCGATGGTGTTTGCCAGTTCTATCTGCATTTTAGCCTTGGTGGTGTCTACTAGGTTGGTCTGTATTTTAGCCTTAGTAGTAGTTATCAAATTGGTTTTTATTCCAGTTTCCATGGTGTCAGCTAAGTCAGTTTTTATTTTGCTTTTGACAGTATCTACTGGTTCTATTTGAGTTCCTGCAATAGAGGTATCTTTATTTGGCTTCCGGGCCCTTCTTTCTTTCTTCAGTTGTTTTGTCAGATGTTCTACTAATTTCTTCAGTCTCTTTCAAGTCCTTCTTAGTTTCTCACTTCTTCTTTCATCTGAATCTTCACCTGTCCTTATTTCAATAGGTGGTAGGGCAGTAGAATTATCCTTTTCAGGGATGGTGTCTAAAATGGTGTTTCTGATTACGTCTTCAGAATTTACGTCAATGTGAGGGTCCTGACTAGGAGGAGCGATGCTACCTCCTGGTGAAAAAGGGGTTGTCTTTGTGTGTGTGCTCTGCTCCACAAGGACATAGTCACCTAAATGATCTTGTGACTCCATTCTCTCCCCTGTCTACCCATCACTAAACACTTCATAATGATCGATAGGGGAAAGATCCTCATCATCTCGTGGTTCCTCTTGGTCAGGTAGGACGTTAGTGTTGTTAGGCCTCCATAGTTTTCAATATTGGCAAGAACAAATGCTGCAGAGCCTACATCAGAACCACTTTGGAATCCTAGGATCTAGTCCTCCTGGATTCAGAGAGGGGTCTCTCTATATAATTATTTTTAAAGATATTTCTTTGAGGCTTATGATATGATATTAGGCTAGTTATGAAGTACAATGGTTTTGTTTTGGTTTTGGTTGGGATGGATATCATAAAAATGAACGAAGCCTTGTGAAGGGTAAAGGTGTGATTAGGTTGAAAGAATGGTTCAGCTGAAAGGATAGGTAAGAAACAGTATAAATCCATTGGGCTATGAAGTCACAAAAGGATTTAATTGTACAACAAGTTTCAAGTGTGGTCTATGGGGCAAGTCATCTATATCAAAGGGTCTCTTTAGATTTATTTTATGGTATGGAACATCAAAAAAGTGTGGTGAAAGAAGAAAACATATGAAAAAACAAAGGGCAGCTTAAGATCAAGTAAGGAATTTTAACCTAGCCTGCTTTCATCATACTCTCAAAGGAAAAAAATTAAAACAAACAAAATAATAGCTTAAGATCAAGTAAGGACTTTTAACCTAGCCTGCTTTCATTGTATTCTCAAGGAAAAACATTTAAGATAAATAAAGGAATATCCTAAGATCAAGTAAGGACTTTTAACCTAGCCTGATTTCAGCATATTCTTAAGGAAAACATTCAAGATAAACATAAAAAGTAGCCTAAGATCAGGTAAGGACTTTGAACCTATCCTGCTTTTGGCATACTCTTGAGGGATATTTTCAAAGCAACTTTTGGAGATAAACTAGAGGACAGGGCTAACCATAAACTTATCTAATTCAACTTTAATTAGCAGACTTTTCAAGAACTTTCAAAGACAATATTTCAAGTTGTACTCAAGAAACATGGGCTCACCAACACTTCACTGGTTATACACTATTCAATTATCCTCAAAACACAATTAGAAGACAACATAAAGATAGATATTTATCAGTGAGAAATAGGGTACTTTACAGTAAATCCTAATCTATATTTGTTGTTCTTTATCAGAGAAAGTGGAGAGTATGGAAAACATGAGAAAAATAACAATTACAATAAGAAAAACATCACCATTGACATAGACCAGGATCCCATAAATCAGCTTGTATATTTGATGTTCAAACCAATTGCAATCTTCAAGTCCAGTAGGTCTTTACAGCTTCTAACTTCTCTTCTCAGCTTATCTTTCTTCAATTACAAACAGAGCTTCAGCAGCCTCAGAAACTATTTACATTCAATAAGTATTCAACCAATAATAATACTAGGCTCCTCATATGGTATTTATAGATGAATTGAGGAGGTGGAGTGAAAGGAAGGTCTAATTGTTCAATTAATACAGAGAAAATGCTTCTCGACCTTTGGGAGGCCTTATGGAGAAGATTTCAGATGTTTTAACTCTGCTAATTTATTTTTACATTAAATTTCATCAACTTCAGTCACTTTTGTTAACTTTAGAGGCTTTGGTAGGCTTGTAATTACTTCTGAGCTGTCTTTGGAAAATATCTCTGACTGTGCATTCAATTTGTTTTCTTTTGAGGAAAATGAACTTGTATGTGGCATTTTGATCTCTGGAGGAGTAACTGCTTCGGTGATTTGGCATTTAAAGCATTCTTTTGGGTGATCTATCCATTTTGTTGCTTTAAACACTGATTTAGGCCTCTGATTATTCTTTAAGGCCTTCTTATCATCTTTGGGCTTTTGTCTTTTTCTGCTGACTATATTAAATTTAATTTACTTTTCCTTAACTGTGCATTATCCTTGTAAATCATTGGTTAAGTCTTTGATCTTATTGTTTTATTCTTTAACCTTTATCCTTTAATTTCTTCTCTAATCTTTTCCTTTTTTACTGTGGACATGTATCTTTGGCACGCTGAAGGGTTTCATTGTATAACCAGTGCTCATGAAGCACCGGTAAAAGATTTGAAAGTCACGCACCTCCCCTTTTTCATTTTAAACCCCAAGGATCGTCATCCTGGGGGGTTTCCGCTACTGGTCTAGCTATGGGGTGGTCTTTAGCTTCGATAGCCATTACACCTGTATAAAACAAGAAAACCATTATATAAAACCTGCAAGGGATGGGTAGACTGCTAATAGAGGCTTAAAGGAGGCAGAAGGAGCGGTGAGGCAGAAGGAGAAATGTGTGGAGGGAGGCGGAAATATGAAGAAAATGGGTTAAAATTTGTATTTCGGCACAAAATGAGAAAGGTGGTTTCAGGAATACCACCGGTGGTTTTCTTGCTGTCGATGGGTGGTAAGTGGTTTATCGCGAAACGAACGCGATTCCATACAGGGTGCGACACCTTTCCACCCCAATACCGCCCATTTCACATAGATCTGGGTCGTTAAACCCTGACACCAAAATCCACGCAAAATCCAATGTGGGCCATTGGATCTGTGGGTGTACTTCCAACGACAGAGGATCAACGCGACAAGTGGAAGATGATCGGGTGAGGAGGTAGTGGAGGCCAGGTGGCAGAAAGAGATTGGACAGGTGGTGGAGTAGTGGGAGGTGGGAGCGATGGTGACATCACCTATTTTGTCACGTAGCAAGGGTATGGTTGGGAGACAAGATGGAAGGCAGGAGCATAGTAGCCATTAGATCAAGGCTTGAGGCCTTTGATCTATGGTCAAGATTAGTTTTCGCAGATGCATGAGGAAGGATGTTCGGGTGGTCAAAGGATGAGAGGGGAGTGCGACGACCATCAGGTCAATAAGATCTACGGTCAGGATCTCTCAAGAGGAAAGCATAGCGCGAAGAAAAAAGATAAGAAAAGGGTTGGAGGGAAGGTGAGGAAAGGGAGGATGAGCACGAAGCCATTAGACCAATAAGATATATGGTTGAGATTTTCCTGAGGAAACAATGAAACATGGTGAAGGGGCAATGAAGCAGAGTGATGACAGCCGTTGATCTTGGTAGATCAATGGTGAAAATCCTATCGGAGGTGGATTTATCAGCAGAGAAAAAAAGGAAAGTGAAATGAAGAAAAAATATGATTTGCCAATGTCGATGGGGGCTTAAAGAATGGGAAAGGAAAGGGTCCAGTGGAGGAGTAGGGGACCGAGAGCCAAGGAAAAGGGGCTAGCGAACTAGTGCCTAGTCATGAGTGCAGGGTCCTATGGCAGAGAAACGGAAGGGGGCTTAAAGCCTTATGTTTTTTTATGAGCGGAAAAGGCCTAAATGAGGCTTTTTTGGGGGTTTTATTAGTGTTTTTGAGGTTCCGATAGGAAGAAAAGAGGGTTTTTAACCAAGTAAAAATGGGATTTTATAGGTTTAAAAGGGATTTTTGATGAAATGGAGGGTAAAAATGCGTTTTTTCAAAGGGAATGGAGGATAAATGAGAGGAAAGGAGAGATTTTACAGAGGAAAATGAGGGATATGTAAAGGGGAAAAATGAGTGATATGGGGGGATTTTGGAGGAAATTATGAAGGTGAAAAGATGGATAAAATGGCTGAAAACAGTATCCTTATCAACAGGGCTTCTTGAGGATTTATTTTTAAGGAAATAGCAGTGAATATTACTCTTAAGTTAGAAAACACCATAAGGCTTCAAGAATGAGTAATTTTCTATGAAAATAATCTCTTGAAGGCTCAAGATCTGTTTTAGCCGTCATTTGCTGTGACAAAATTTACTGATGGCTAACAGTGGCTCCACTTGGGGATGGAAACTCCTTGGAGGTGTCAAGAAATTCATAATTTTATCTTTGGAATGTAGACCTATGCCTTATCCTTGACAACCTTTTCTTCTTTGATCATGTTGCTTAAAAAGATGATCAGTATTTTATATCAGCAAACAAATTTCTTTTCCCCAAACAACTACCTACACAACCTATTTTCCTAACGTTCTTTCTTCATAAGGTGCACTTGGACTTGCAAACCTTTTGACATCAACATTTTATTCATTTATTTTGAAAGCATGAAACTAATCTAAATCTACCCTTATTTATTCCATGAGTTCAGATTAAACAGTTGAACTCATAAATTCTCTACCTAAGCTACTATCTACCAGGATTAAGCTCTCTGATAGATCTTATTCTCTATATTCTAAAATAGAAATTTAAATACAAAAAAACCAAGATTAAGCTATCTGATTTGTTGTAGGACTATGGCATAAAAATAAGGTGCACACAGACTGAAATTTACAGAAATTTAAAACAAAATTGTGAAGGCTTAAGATCTGAAAATTACAAGCATCGTTCTTTCTTTCTTTCAGCTCTACTTTTGATCTTTTTAGAGTTGTTCTTCATCAAACTTACAGGTTCAAGATTTAAGCTTGTTTGAACCTCTGTTTTTCTATCCTAATCTGGTCTACTGATAAGCCAAGATATCATTGTTTGGAAAATCTTCTTCACTAACCTATCAACAGTAAATTGAAATCTATCTAATCATGATTAGGCTGTATGAATAAATAGCAATGCTCTCTTTTGGTAGTGGCATTTAAGCTTGCACACTTTCAGATTGTTCTTTTCTATTTTGGTATGGGGATGTACATTTCTTCTTTTATATCTGCCCTCTTTTCTCTTTTTCTATTGTTTTTTTTTTATTTTTCTCTTTTTATTTCAAAGAAAAAAAAAACTAACTAAATTCTCATAGGCTGAGATTTATTGACATTCCTACCTACCCTAATGTAATTTTGAAATATTTACATGTTTAGCTGACAAAATTTCTTTTCCAATACATCCAGTCAATTAGATGGTTCCATGGTTGGTCTTTGCTCATCTCTTTGAGCATGCTGGATAAACAAAAGGGCCACTCCCATCTCACTTGTTATTTAGCAGTAGTGCTAGAAAATTTTCTTGCCATTTGCAACAAACTGCTCCTAACAACCTTTACTCCCTCTTCAAATGTCTTCATGAAATTAGCATAGGGATCTTGAAATAATACTTGATTATGAGTATTTGAAGGATAGTTTTCAACCAGGATTACTTTTTTCGCCACTGGATCAAGCTCAAGATTCTTTTGAGAAAGAAAATCTTCCTCATCTTCATTATTATCTAAACTAGAGTACTCATCATACATTGTAGTGTTGTCCTCTTGCAGCATTGGTATGTTCTGACTTAGTGGACTGAATTATGTGAAGAGGTCATTATATTCTTGAGCACAGGTCTCTTTGATTACCTCAACCCTTTCAAGAGAAGGTTCTTTATATTCATCATGCTCAAGAAATTCTTCATCGTTTTCCTCCTTAACCTTTGAGTTGAAAGATTGCTGATTCCCAATCATGTGAAAGATATTTCTAATGGATTGGATTGGCTGATTGCTACTTTCAAGCTGATGATAGTGAAGTTCATGACACCAATCAACTGTTGGTTTCCCTACACAATTAGTTTCAGTTTGAAGCTCATCATCATCATCATATTGATCAAAAATTGGACAATCAATAGTATAAACAATCTCACCAATCAAGCATATTGGGTTATCAGTTTTTTTTTCTTTAAGCTGATATACAAGTTTATTTTCTGGTTCAAGACAACAAGGTTCAGTAGGTAGATGAGCAGAAGTGTTTTGTTCAAATGAAGTGTCGAGGACTGGCTGTTTGTTTAGTATTTGATCAATTTCTCTTTTTGTCAAAGGAGGGATTTCTCTTTTAGCATAGACAGAAGTATAGGAGTCCTTTTTCTCTTGTGTTAACTGGTTTTGAGACTGGATGTCTTCTTGAGCCTCTTCTAGTGAATCAGTACTTGTGCTTGCAAGGAAACCTTGAGTATTTTCTACTGTTTCTTGATCTTCTTTTGTTTCAAACAACTCCTCATGATTATTGTGATACTCAGTTTGAATACAAGGTTCATGATTTGTTTCTTCTATATTATCAGGATGCCACTCTTCTTGTGAAATTTGAAATGAGTTGTAACATAGAGGGAGAGTCCCTATATGTGTTGGTTCTCCTTCCACATCAGACTCTGCTTTTTCTAAGTGGCTACTTGTTTCCTTAAAGCACTGCTCACTATTAGTATTTTCATTTTGTTCGTAAAGATCTCTTAACAGTAAAACAAAATTTATAGGTAGGCAATCAGGAATTTCTTGACAACCTTCCTCATCATATTCTATAAATTCTTGATCATCATACATGTCTTACTCATTGTCTAGATCTTGTACTGGTTGAGTTTGCGTTTGATCAGGGAAAAGCATGGATTGCTCTAGATCATCAATATTCAAATTAGCCTCACCTAGAAGGAATGATGAATCATTATTTATGCTGGCAAGGATATCTTGAGGAATTTATTTTACTTCTTGATTAATATCTTCCTCAAATTATTCATCTAGGTTTTGGTGATAGTTGTCTTGGGCATGAAATTCATGGATGGCTATTATGAGATCTTCATGCTGCCAATTTCCAAAATATTCATAAATTCTTGCAAGGCATTCTATGATGCCCTCATATTTATTACAACAACTTCCATCCAATGATAGATACAGGGATTTTTTCTTATAATGATCATACAATATTATGTGTAGGTCTCTTAGAGAAAACAAACTACCAGTCCTCAACCATTCATACCATTCCCTTGCTTTTCCCTCTAATTTCAACATCAACATTTTCATAAGGTAGTCTTCATGCCATTCCACCTCTAACCTCCATACATGTATATGAAATTTGATGAGATGTAAAAAAGGGTCATGAAACTTTTCACCTTGAAAAACAGGTAGGTTTTCATCCCAATTCACCTGGGGCATCTTATTTGGAAACCCATGGATATGATCTCTACTCATTGGGGCATATCTTCGTTGTATCCTTGGAATCATGTTTGTAAATCAGAAAAGAGGTCACTGTGTCTATTGAACCAGTTCAGAGTCTTCTACCAGTGGATTCATTTGGTCTTTTGGGAGTTATGGAGTCGCCAGGTGAAGGATTTTTACTTGTTTTCAAGGTTTGGTTGTTGTTCACCTTCAACAATCAATAATAACCATTCTTGGTGACACTTGTCTCATTTATAAATAGGGGTTCATTGAGTTGTGAAGTTATCTATTACTCAATATTTTCCCCAGTATGGTCGCCACTATGTTAGGCCTCCGTAGTTTGCAAGATTGGCAAGAACAAATGCTGCAGAGCCTACATCAGAACCACTTTGGAATCCTAGGATCTAGCCCTCCTGGATTCAGAGAGGGGTCTCTCTATATAAGTGTTTTCAAAGATATTTCTTTGAGGCTTATGATATGATATTAGGATATTTATGAAGTACAAGGGTTTTTATTTGGTTTTGTTTGGGATGGATATCATCAAAATGAAGGAAGTCTTGTGAAGGGTAAAGGTGTGAGTAGGTTGAAAGAATGGTTCAGCTGATATGATAGGTAAGAAAAAATATCAATCCATTGGGCTATGGAGTCACAAAAGGATTTAATTTCACAACAAGTTTCAAGTGTGGTCTATGGGGCAAGTCATCTATATCAAAAGGTCTCTTCAGATTGATTTTATGGTATGGAACATCAAAAAAGTGTGGTGAAAGAAGCAAACATATGAGAAAACAAAGGATAGCTTACGATCAAGTAAGGACTTTTAACCTAGCCTACTTTCAACATACTCTCAAAGGAAAACATTTAAGACAAAAAAAACAATAGCTTAAGATCAAGTAAGGACTTTTAACCTAGCCTGCTTTCAATATATTCTCAAGGAAAAACATTTAAGATAAACAAAGGAATAGACTAAGATCAAGTAAGGACTTTTAACCTAGCCTGCTTTCAGCATATTCTTAAGGAAAACATTCAAGATAAACATAAAAAGTAGCCTAAGATCAGGTAAGGACTTTGAACCTATCCTACTTTTGGCATACTCTTAAGGGATCTTTTCAAAGCAACTGTTGGAGATAAACTAGAGGACAGGGCTAACCATAAAATTCTCTAAATCAACTTTAATTAGCAGAATTTTCAAGAACTTTCAAAGAAAATATTTCAAGTTGTACTCAGGAAGCATGGGCTCACCAACACTTCAGTGGTTATACACTATTAAATTATCCTCAAAAAAAAATTAAAAGAAAACATAAAGATAAATATTTATCAGTGAGAAATAGGGTACTTCGCAGTAAATCCTAATCTATATTTGTTGTTCTTTATCAGAGAAAGTGGAGAGTATGGAAAACATGAGAAAAATAAAAATTACAGTAAGAAAAACATCACCATTGACATAGACGAGGATCCCATAAATCAACTTGTATATTTGATGTTCAAACCAGTTACAATCTTCAATTCTAGTATGTCTTTACAACTTCTAACTTCTCTTCTCAGCTTATCTTTCTTCAATTACAAACAGAGCTTCAGCAGCCTCAACAACTATTTACATTCAATAAGTATTCAACCAACAATAATACTAGCCTCCTCATATGGTATTTATAGATGAATTGAGGAGGTGGAGTGAAAGGAAGGTCTAATTGTTCAATTAATACAGAGTAAATGCTTCTCGACCTTTGGGAGGCCTTGTGGAGAAGATTTCAGATGTTTTAAATTTTCTAATTGATTTTTACATTAAATTTCATCAACTTCAGTCACTTTTGTTGACTTTTGAAGCTTTGGTAGGCTTGTAATTACTTCTGAGCTGTCTTTGGCAAATATCTCTGATTGTGCATTTAATTTGTATTCTTTTGAGGAAAATGAACTTGTAGGTGGCATTTTGATCTCTGGAGGAGTAACTGCTTCCGTGATTTGGCATTTAAAGCATTCTTTTGGGTGATCTGTCTGATTTGTTGCTTTAAACACTGATTTAGGCCTCTGATTATGCTTTAAGGCCTTCTTATCATCTTCGGGGCTTTTGTATTTTTCTGCTGACTATATTAAATTTAATTTACTTTTCCTTAAATCTGCTTTATCCTTGTAAATAATTGGTTAAGTCTTCGATCTTCTTGTTTTATTCTTTAACCTTTATCCTTTAATTTCTTCGCTGATCTTTTCCTTTTTTGCTGTGGACAGGTATATTTGGCATGCTGAAGGGTTTGATTATATAACCAGTGCTCATGAGGCACCGGTCAAAGACTTGAAAGTCACCCACCTCCCCTTTTGAATTTTAAACCCCAAGGATCGTCATCCTGGGGGGTTTCTGCCACTGGTCTGGCTATTGGGTGGTCTTTAGCTTCGACAGCCATTACACCTGCATAAAACAAACAAACCATTATATAAAATCTGCGAGGGATGGGTAGACTACTAATAGAGGCTTAAAGGAGGAAGAAGGAGCAGTGAGGCGGAAGGAGAAATGTGTGGAGGGAGGCGAAAATATGAAGAAAACAGGTTAAAATTTGTATTTCGGCGCGAAATTAGAAAGGTGGTTTTAGGAATACCACTGGCGGCTTTTGCGTTGTCGATGGGTGGTAAGTGGTTTATTGCGAAATGAACGCGATTCCATATAGGGTGCGACACCTATCCACCCCAATACTGCCCATTTCACGTAGATCTGGGTCGTTAAACCATTACACAAAAATCCGCGTGAAATTGAACGTGGGCCGTTGGATCTGGGGGTGTAGATCCAACGGCGGAGGATCAGTGCAACAGGTGGAAGATGCTCGGGCGAGGAGGTAATGGAGGCCAGGTGGTAGACGGAGATTGGACGGGCGGTGGAGTAGTGGGAGGTGGGACCGATGGTGACATCACCTATTTTGTCGAGTAGCGGGGGTATGGTTGGGAGACGGGATGGAAGGCGGGAGCATAGTAGCTGTTAGATCAAGGCTTGAGGCCTTTGATCTACAGTTAAGATTCGTTTGCGTAGATTCATGAGGAAGGATGGTCGAGTGGTCGGAGGATGAGAGGGGAGTGTGACGACCGTCAAATCAATAAGATCTACTGTCGGGATTGCTCAAGAGGAAAGCATAACATGAAGAAAAAAGATAAGAAAAGGGCTGGAGGGAAGGCGAGGAAAGGTAGGGTGAGCGCGAAGCCGTTAGATCAATAAGATCTACGGTTGAGATTTTCCTGAGGAAACAATGAAACGGGGTGAAGGGGCAATGAAGAAGAGTGATGACAGCCGTTGATCTTAGTAGATCAATGGTGCAAATCCTATTGGAGGTGGATTTATCGGCGGAGAAAAAAAATAAAGTGAAATGAAGAAAAAATATGATTTTCCGATGTCGATGGGGGCTTAAAGAATGGGGAATGAAAGGGTCCAGTGGAGGATTAGGGGACCGAGAGCCAAGGAAAAGCGGCTAGCGGACTAGCACCTGGTCACGGGCGTAGTGTCCTATGGTGGAGAAACGGAAGGGGGCTTAAAGCCTTATGTTTGTTTATGAGCGGATAAGGCCTAAATGAGGCTTTTTGGGGTTTTTTTTTAGTGTTTTTGAGGTTCCGATAGGAAGAAAAAAGGGTTTTTAACCAAGTAAAAAGGGGATTTTATAGGTTTAAAAGGGATTTTTGATGAGATGGAGGGTAAAAATGGGTTTTTTCAAAGGGAATGGAGGATAAATGAGAGGAAAGGAGAGATTTTATAGAGGAAAATGAGGGATATGTAAAGGGGAAAAATGAGTGATATGGGGGGATTTTGGAGGAAATTATGAAGGTGAAAAGATGGAGAAAATGGCTGAAAATAGTCTCCTTATACAACAGGTCTTCTTGAGGATTTCTTTTTAAGGAAATAGTAGTGAAGATTACTCTTAAGTTAGAAAACACTAGAAGGCTTCAAGAATGAGTAATTTTCTATGAAAATAATCTCTTGAAGGCTCAAGATCTATTTTAGGAATCATTTGCTGTGACAAAATTTACTGATGGCTAACAAGTGTGAATAGAGCTACTGGGGGTGGCAGATTTATCAAAAATTTCCTCTTTCTCGATTCATATTCTATCCTTATTTGTCCTAGGACTCGAGCCATTTCCTCCTCGGACTCTTGCAAGGGTGCATGGGATGGTTCTGCTTCTTCCATGAAGTTCGAGGTTCCTTGGAGTGTCTTAGACCGTTTTAGCCTTCCTGGCTTTGACGTTGAGGTTCAGGTCCTTTTTATTCTTGGTGTATTTACCCTAGGGGGCTCAATTCGGTTCCGTCAAGGTTTATTTCCCGTCCCTGTGTCTCAGGGTTGACAAAATTATCCCAGGCTATCTACTGCCTATCTAGCTCATGAATGATGATTAGTTTTATTAACCCTAGTTACTAACCACTGCTAGGATTCTTGGCTTTCCTCAATCGAACAAAATTATCGTGCAATACAGAATTCAAAAAGGCAAGTAGATTAATTGAAATATTTTGTTTAAGAGCAGCTAAAAGTTTCAGTTGTCGAGGTTTTACCACATCTCGATGTCCTTCACATGTAATAAACTTTTGGATGAATGCCGCCAGCTCTTGCCATGGCTTGTGTAGAGAGGCAGGGTTAATCCCTCTGTTTCTTCGTTCCAATGGTTCATCTGGGTCCTGGTATGCTACTACTGCTTCTCTCAGGAGGAGATGCTTCTTTGCCCATCTTTCTCCTTGCACTGGTATTCCAGAAAGTTCCGTGATAATTCCCTCTGTAACTGGTATAGTTCGACCTTTGACTCTAGTTTGCCCTTCCCGCATATTTTGCAGAAATTCTATTGCAATTCTCGTGTCGAATCTCTGTAGTCTATGTACATATGTTAGCCATCCATCTCGCTGGAGGATGGCACTCGCTGCCTCTGAAATTGGAAATTTTGCAGGCTCGCTTCTAAGGGTATTTCCTCCCATAGTTGATATGCTCTTTTCCTCTTGGCTTTGTTGTTTCAACTGGATGTTGCATGCAAGAAAAAAATAGATTGTCGCTCTACGTAGATAATATTCATGCCTTGATTGTAGTGTTCCTCTGGTCTTATCAATGCATCTAACAAGATTTGTACAAGGATTTCACATGCTTGCCGAATTAAGGCCAATTACACCCCCTCCCTCGAAGAAAAGGGCGCCCATGCCCTCAAGTATAGGAGATATTTGTTCGCTCATGAATGCAAATAGGGGAATTTCAGAATTTGGTAATGATAATCTGTGTTTGAAGGAGCAGGCGGTTGATTAATTACTAACATATGCGGTATAAAGGTCAGATTTAGAAGTTTTCATAATTGTATCTTGTGCGGAAGTGACGAGAAAGTGAGAGGAAATAACATAGCCATTATTGCGATATGATGTCCTTTTACAACTGAAAATTTATGATGGAAGCAAGACTGAGTCAAGTAATGATTGGCATTGTCATCCCGAAGTTCAAAATATGTAAGCATATCTATGTTAGTTATTCTTATGGCAGGTCATAATTATTACTAATTCGAGTAATAGCTTGAGGTCGAAGAATGGAAGACAAGGTGTATATAAAAGAAATTGGCTATTGAAGGAGCATGCTTTCATACCACAAGCAGAGCCACTGCAGCCAGTAGGAATTCATAGCCTCGACAGGGTTGCTATTTTAACCCGAAAAATGAGCCAGGATCCTTATGTAAGAATATTTGTTTTTCCAATTTTGTGGAGAGATCACCATGCTGGTATGGTGGCCAGATAACCATGGTGCCACTCACTAGAGTTGTATAAAAGTGATCAGGTCGACTCGTGATGAGACCTCTTGTCCTTCAAGTCATTAATAAGGTCATTACCCTGGTGCGGTGGCCATAGTGGGCATGTCACTTGCTACACTCTTATGAATGTGGTAGGTTGTCTCGTGCTGAGACCCCCTATACTCTCTTAAAATTTGCATGCAAGTGTAATACTTCCTTTTGAATTGTAATATCTTGATCTATAAGGAGGTCACTGTGCTGGTGTGGTAGCCAGATATTCACAATGCCATTCACTAGAATTGTAAAAGAGTGATTAGGCCTGCTCGTGATGAGACCTCCTATCCTTCTAGTAGATGAGAAGGTCATTACCCTAGTGTGGTAGCCATTGCAGGCATGTCACTTGTTAAATCCCTATGATCATGGTAAGCTGGATCGTAATGAGACCCCCTATCCTCTTAAATATTTGCATGAATACATAATGATTGCTTTTTATACATAGAGGGAGGCTCATTAAATCCTTAAAAGTGAGGGATGGGGAAAGAAGCAAAAAAATTCCAACACCATTAATACCCCTTGTTCCATTTCTTCATGTTGTAGGGACATATTACTCGAATAGTGCAAAAATATATATCATCATAAGGTCATGTACTGTATGATATCATATTTGAACTGTGGGTGACTTAGCCTTTCATTTCATGTGTGCATAATGTCAGCTTCCTGTTTAAAAAATTATAGTGCCAAGGGGATATCATATTTTTAATTTTACCATTTTCCCTCTCTCTTCCCACTGCCGTTCCCCACTCAAGGTTACTCAATTTGAGAAAAACACAACAAGAATGGCTATTTAAGTTGGTCAGATAGCAATTGTTCAAAGATTGAGCAGCAGTTGTTCAAAGATTGCTCGAAATAATTAAAAACGCTCAAAAAAACGATTGTTCAATTCGAATGAACAAAATCCGTTCAAATATTGAACAGCAGCTGTTCTAGAATTGAACAGAAAAAATAAAAACACAGCAATGAAAAGTTGTTCAGTTCGACCAAACAGCAGCTGTCCAAGAAGTGAACAACAGTTGTTCAAGAATTGAACAACAAAATTAAAAACGTGAAAATGGTTGTTCAATTGTGGTTAAATCGGCAGCCGTTCAAAGACTGAACAACATTTGTCCACAATTTGAACAACAAAAATAAAAACACCGCAAATGGCTATTCAATCAATTCGACTAAGCAGCAACCGTTCAGAGATTGAACAGCAGGTGTCCACGAATTGAATAGCAAAAAATTAAAACATAGCAAATGGCTGTTCAATTTGGTTGAATCATGACCATTCAAAGATTGAACAGCGGCTGTCTTTGAATTGAACAACAAAATTTAAAAAACACCAACGAATAGTTGCTCAGTTTGACTGAACAGCCGCTGTTCAAATATTGAACAACAATTATTCACAAATTGAACCGCAAACGTAAAAATGGCTGTTAAATTTTGGTTGAATCAATAGTCATTCAAATACTGAACAACAACTGTTCAGGAGTCAAACAACAAAAATAAAAACACCGCAACTGGCTGTTCAATTGAGCGGCAGCCATTTAGAGATTGAACAACAACTATCTGCGAATTGAACAATAAAAAGAAAAACATAGCTAATGGCTATTCAATTCGACTAGACAACGGCCATTCAAATATTGAATAGCAGTTGTCCATGAATTGAATATCAAAAATAAAAATCACAGCAAATGGATGGATGTTCAATTCGATTGAATAGTATCCGTTCAAAGATAGAACAATAGTTGTTCACAAATTGAACAACAAATAAAAACACAAAGGAAATTAAATTGAAAATGTGAAGAATGTACAATAAGGAAAGATAATTATATACATTATTTACAAGTGATGCTGGTAAATATTTCATGTACATGAGTTTGTGGGGTTATCACCCCCTTGCACCACAACTTGGATGGTGGGATCGTTTCGCACCTGTTGACAGAAAGATTCTTTCATGATAGGTTTGTGATAGAGGTGTAATCTGTGTCTGTTAACTCGAAATGTTGAACCAGACCCATCTATGGTTGTCAAGGTGAGGGTACCATTGCTATGTGCTTCCTAAATCTCATACGGACCGAGCCACCTTGTTTGCAGTTTTCCTGGAAAGTCTTGGAATCTGGAGTCCTAGAGGAGTTCCCAATATCCTTTTTGAAATACCTTCTTCTTTATTAGGTTGTCGTGCCATTTGGCTCACTGTTGTTGAATGATTGTTGTGCATTGTAGGGCTAACAATCGAATTTCGTCCAGTTCATTTATTTGCTAGAGTCTCTTAGCTTGAGCTTTTATTAATTCCAATCCCACTTCCTGGGTTGTTCTCAGAGTTTTAATTTTGAATTCAATAGGGAAGATAGGTTCTCTCCCAAATAATAGTTGATATGGTGAATATCCAGTGGTATTTCGCCAGGTTGTTTGATAAGCCCATAAGGCTTCTGGTAGTCTAGTGGTCTAGTCCTGGAGGTGTGCCGCTACTGTCTTGGCAAGGATTTCCTCCAAGACTTTGTTGGTGATTTCAACTTTCCCATTGGCCTACGGGTGGCAAGGAGATGTAAATATTGCATGTGAATTGTGCCCCCCCCCCCATCGGTTATCACTTCCCTTGGCAAGCTGTATCACACGAATAGCTCAAAGAGGAACTTAATTAGTGATTCTTCTGTGGCTCTTGACAAGGCCACTGCTTCTACCCATTTGGTGACATAATCCGTGGCAACTAATATATGGGATTTCTGGTTTGATGGTGGGTTGAATAGCCCAACGAAGTCCAGCGCCCACTATTCAAATGGTTCCACCACCAATTGTGGTTGTAGCGGCATTTCATCAGCTTGGCCTAGGCAGCCAATTCTTTGGTAGCTATCACAGGCCTGGACATAATTCTTTGTGTCCTTGAAAATCATAGGCCAATAATAGCCTAATTGCAACACTTTATGCCCTGTCCGTTGTTCTGCGAAATGGCCACCATAGGGTTCATCGTGACAGGCTCATAAGATGTCATAGATTTCGTCTTCCGTTATACATCTATGTATGTGCATATTGGCCCCTATATGGAATAGGTATCCTCCAATCCAAGAGAATCTTGAACTGCGCTATACAATCAATTTTCATTCTCTCGATGTTAAATGTGTGGGTAGCTTCCCCACTGCCAGATAATTTGCCACATCTGCATACCATGGTGTTTTGACCGCTACAGCAAACAAGTGTTCGTCAGGGAATTGATCATAAACTGTTAGCGTGTCGTCTATCTTGGGGACTTTGGAAAGGAAGTCTGTGACCACGTTTTCCTTCCCTGGAAGGTCTTTGATCGTTATATCAAATTCCTGCAACAATAGTAACCAATGAGTTATTCTCCCATTTGTGATTGGTTTATTAGCTAAATATCTAATAGCAGAGTGGTTGGTATACAGGAACACTTGATATCCAGTTATATAGTGCCTGAATTTATTGATAGCATAAATGACAACTAGGAATTCTTTTTCGGTCACTGTATAATTTAACTCGGTAGGAGTAAGTTTTTGCTGATATAATAAATAGCATAAGGCTTTCTGTCTTCTTCTTGGCCAAGGACTGCTCCTATTGTTGTATTAGATGCATCAGAAGAGAAGTGAAAGGGCAGTTTCCAATTAGGACCTCACAGGATTGGTGTTGTTGAGACCAGCCTCTTTAAGTCTGTAAAAGCGATGTCACATTTGTTAGTCCAATGGAATTCAAAATTCCCAGTCAATGCATACAGAGGTGCAGCTATCTGTGAGAATGTTTTTATAAATATGCGATAATATCCTGCATATCCCAGAAAACTGCTCACCTTTGTTTGTGTACAAGGTGTGGCCAATAGAAGGATCACCTCTATTTTAGCCGGATCTACCTGAATTCCAGCTGCAAAAATGTAGTGACCTAGGATTACCCCCTCAGTCATCATCATGTGGCATTTTTCATTGCTTAGACATATTCTAGTAGCAATACATCATTATAACGCTTTTTCTAGTGTTTCTAGAGCTTGATCAAAGTCTTCCCCATATCGTGTAAAATCATCCATATAGATTTCAAGTCCTTTATTTATTAAGTCGGAAAAAATGCTAATTGTGGCTCTCTAAAATGTTGCTGGGGCATTACATAATCCAAATGGTAAAACTCTATAAGAAAAAGTTCCCCATGGGCAGGTAAAGGTTGTCTTATCTTGGTCTTTAGGAGCTATTTGGATTTCATTGTATCCGCTGAATCCATCAAGAAAGGAGAAGAACCTTTTCCTAGCCAATGTATCAAGGACTTGGTCAATGAAGGGGAGGGGAAATGGTCTTTTTGTGTTGCCTTATTTAATTCTCTTTAATCTACACAGATTCTCCACTTCCCATTCTTTTTAGGGATGACTACCAGAGGGGAGACCCATTTTCTGTTTGGAATAGGATAAATGAAATGTACATCTAACTAATTTTGCATCTCCTCTTTAACAATCTCTTTTAAGTGTGGGTTTAATCTTTGTTGGGGTTGTCTAACGGGGTGTGTTTCCCTATCAGTATAGATGTGGTGCATGCATAGTTGCGGGTCCAAACCCTTCATGCCTTGGTAGTCCCACGCAAATGCACCTTGGTGCTTCCGGAGGACTTTTATGAGTTTATTCTTTTGGTTGTCATCCAAACTTCCATTAATATTCAGAACCTTTCCTGGCTCAATCTCAATAGGTATGTTGTTAGGAACAGTAGTTGTGGAGATATGTTGAGTCTCGAAGTCTGTCACAGGATCCTCTTGATCTTCATGTTCGAGGACTATTTTCAACATTTGACATTTTATATTTTCAGGCATGGATGACTGATTCATAAAATTATTGATTACATCATCTTCAATTTGATCCTTCAATTCGAGAGCTTCTACTAGTGTCAGAGGCGGATAGACGTTTTGCTCCCAATAGGTATCTGGATGTTTGTGAATTTTTACTGTGGGCAGGATTGGTTTGGCAGATAGATAAATAATGATATTTTTTATAGAATCTCCTCTAGTGATAGTCATCCTACCTTCTCGACAGCCTATGTAAGCATCTGCTGTGGCCAACCAAGGTCGCCCAGGAATCAATGGGTGCCCTTCCATCCTGTTTTTTGGATTAATGACTAAAAAATAAGCTAGGTATTCCATGATTCCATAGAGACCAGGATGTCTTGCACTATACCTTCCGGTCTGATAATAGATCTATCAACTAGCCCCAGAAGTGTGGCCACAGGTTCTAAAGCTGATATGCCCAGTTTTTCATAGGCTCCAGTAGTTAGGATGTTAATGGCTACCCCCAAGTCAACCAATGTCTTTGGAAATGAGTGACCAGCGATTTGCATAGTTACAATGGGGTTTCCTGGGTCTTCATATTTCACAAGTGATTCCCTACCTAACAACAATTCAGATAGCATTCCTAGCACATGAATGGTGGGTGTAGCCTTTGTTTTCTTGACTTGTTTTTTTCCACATAATTCCTTGATTGTCTTTGCATAGATGGGAATGTCTTGGATGGCCTAGAGAAGAGGAATTTTGATACAAAGGTTTCTTAATTCTCCCAAGATGTCAAAATCTGGAGTGACTATAGGCCTGGCTAGATTTAATCTTTCAGGAAATGGAGGCGGAGTTACCCTAAGTTCTGCAGGTCTTTGTTGATCAATTATTTCCTTATCTTTACATGTTTTATTTATATTCATTAAGCTAGGTTCTATTGAGGTGGACTTGTGGCTTCTATAGGTAAGATGGTACGTCTTGATCTTAACCTCAATTCATTGCACTGTTTTTGTTCGACATTGGGTTTTGGATTTTCTATGATCTGAATTAGTTGAACTAGTATGTTATTAGGATTACGATTAGGTTGCACTAGCAATTGAGGACGTATGGAAAGCTGCTAGTTATGCTAAACTGGGTAGGGAGATGGTAATGTAGGTTGATTTTGGGTCCCTGCTCCTATCGTCAGTTGGCCATTCCCATGGGTTTTTGCCAATTCCAATTGGTGTTTTGAGTAGGGGGGCTTGGCCATTGGCTTTGATATGGGACATTCCAATAAGGGGGAGAGCAAGGAAAGTTATGCTAATTAATCCCTAGTGGAGGTTGTGTAGGCCAAAATGGCATAGGAAATGCTTGGTTTGGCCAAGTTGGGAAGGGGTTTTGAGTCTGCCAAGTTGTTGCAGGGTTTTGCTGGCTAAACTAGGGTGATAGAAAGCATTGAGGCAGGTTTTGCGGTATGCCAGGTCATGCTTGCTACTGTCGACGCTGATTCATTAAATAGACTGGCTATGTTTCTTCTTCTATTTCCTTGTAGACGGATTTCAGCCCGGGAAGTGAAGGAAACTGGTCCATGGTATGATCCTTAGTGTAGATAGCACAAGTCTAAACCATGTCTAAAGGACATTCCCTCTGTCTGTGCTTCTTCCGACATCTTGGGCAAAAGATGGCCAGGTTTTGTTCCGCTATAGCTTGTTTCTGTTTGGCTTGTAAAACATCAATTTGTGTTGTCAAAGTACCCAGGATGTCAGTTTTAAAATTTTCTAACAGATTTCCAAATTCTGCTCTGGTTACATTGTCGTTGGTCTGCTTAAGGTCTCTCTTCATAGAATCACGCCCAATAGGTCTATTGTGTGAGCTACCTTGGGAGCATCTAATACATAAGGAAATAATCTCATTGTATTTTTCCTGGTAAATATCTCCCTTCGCCATTATGTTAAGCATCTCAACCCATTCTTCCTTCATCCCTTTAAGCATCGTGGCTTTTAAAATGTCCTTGGACAACATGGTATATGGGGATCTTTGTAAATTGTATTGAAATATTTCTACATATTCCTATAATGTTTCATTGTCTTTTGTAGACATGTTGAAGATTTCATCTTTTAGATCTCAGGTTCGACAATAGTCTTGGTATTTGTTAAGAAAAATATTCTTCATTTGGTCCCAGTTGGTTATGGTCCCCCTCCTAATCCCATGAACCAGCAGAGTGTAGTTCCTTTTAAGGTAGAGGGAAATAGTTTTAGTTTCTGGGGAAAGGTGGTGTAGTCATATCCTTTGAATAAGACATCAAATTCAAATAGGAATGCATTAGGATCTTCGATGGTTAATCCATGAAAGGTGGGGATGTTGTGCAAGGGAATGGCTTTCATAGGGGCATTAGCAGCATGATAAACAATAGGATATTCTAATGTTGATGTCTGCCTCTGATTCTGATTTTGATTATTTTCCATCTGATCAAAGAGGTGCTAGAAATCTTCAGGAACTTCTTGATCTGGAGGAGTGATTATAATAGGTTTGGGAGGTGAATGCAGTGGGTTTTTATAGCGCTTCCCTGATCTAGGATCCTAAGTACTTTTGTTTCAATCACTTCTTTAGGGGACTTAGGTTCTAATATTTCTATATGAATTCCTCTAATAGTTTCTCCCCCTCCTTCTTGTAGGTTGCAAGAGCCTCCCTCTTTTGAAGGGTCAATGCCTGTATAAACGACAGTTTGTAGGCTTTGCTCAGACCCCTCTATCTCGCAGTGAATCTCGGCATAGGATACAGATGGTTAGGCTGCCGCCTAAGGGAGTGTATTAGGACTTTGAATGGAAACAGTTATGGGTCCAATAGATGCCTGAGATTCATCTTTCTTAATGATTTCGTCTATATATGTTGTTCTTCCAATGATCACCGATCCTTTGGATTGTGAGTATGGTTGTGAATGATTTCGGATTGTTTCTATATTTTTCTTCCTAGTCATAAAACAAGAGCACCTATCCTACGGTTCTTTGCACGACTTGCTGGTAAGCGGGCTAGAGGGAAAGCATGTTGCTTGCTGATATGTAGGTTCTTACCTCTCGTTTTCAATACCCAATTCTTCACAGCAATGGAGAAAGATGAATAAAGGAGATGACTCTTAACACTCTCCCCGGCAGCAGCGCCAAAATGTTGGTGTTCGCAGAGGTGGATTATTATTGACAACTCTAGTGCTTCCTCATTTAATTATCAACCCAGTGTAAGTCTTCTTATTTCAAGAGTGATGGCACAATATATGCGATTCAAGTCGTCTAATAGTTGCTCCATGTTACTTATGAGGAATAATTTGCTAACTTACTAAGTTTGCTTATCCTACGAGGGGTGGCTTGGATTGGTTTTTAACCTAAGATTGAGCAGCAAGATTAAGCAACTATCTAATTGAATTAAAAAACAGTCTAACTGAACTGAATCAGCAATCTAAAGAATCAAGCAGCAATTGAATTGAATTAAACAACAGTCTAAATAAACTGAACATCAATGGAACTGAATGGAACAAAAGTATAACTAAGCTGAATAGTAATAGAATTGATTGGAACAACAGTCTAACTAAGTTGAACAGTAATGGAATTGAATTGAATCAACAGTATAGCTAACTAAGCAATAATGGAACAACAATATAACTAGATGAGCAGTAATGGAATATCAGTATGACTGAAGCGATTTAAATAAATCATACAAAATTTAGTTAAGAAATTTTGCAATGGAATTCTCTTTATGACTTAGTTAATCAACATTGATAGATGGTTGAACGCTTCGTTATGCTAAAAGAAGAATGAAATTCATGAAGACAAATAACATCAAAATCAGCTTGTTCTATGACCTATGACTCAAATGTAAAGGTATTAACAGAATTGGAACTATCTACTGATAATGAAATATTTCCATAAGTCGGAAAATATGATTGAGATTGTCCTAATATAAGAACGTGATTTCTAACAATCCTTAAGAAAGAGAACTGTAACTTTATTGAATGGAAATATACTTTACAATTGCGTCAAATACTTAAGCATTGGTTCTGCAACTACACAGAGTATGGAAACTTTTGTGGAACTCCCAGAGGTTGGGCCCAAACCACCAGAAGCCCTAGTGCAGTAAAAACTTCAAAATCTTATTGTTCAAATCTCTATATTACATCCAGTGATGTTACAAAAATACAATTAGACAGATTGTTTCTGATGTGTTTAATACAGAATGAATTTCCTATCCTTTTTCCCGACTCGACTCCCCTTCTCTTTTTTAAAGGTGATTCCAAAAATGCGAAAGTATTTCCCAAACAACAGCCCGTTGCGCGTGGCTATCGTTTGAGTTATTGGACTTGAATTTGTTTGTCTGTCTTCTGCCGGCCGTTGAGAGTTACCGAGATCTCATATGCTTGCGTCTGCTAGTTAGCTTCCATTTCCTATAATCCATTCTTCCTTCTTGCATGCGAAGATAAGAGAAGTCAGTTTTCTATTACAAAAACATCATTTTCATCATTAGTCTAATTGTTCTCGTTTTCATAATCTTTTATTCTCTTTATTGTTAATATGAAGAGGAATTCCCTCTAAATTATAACATAATTTGAAGTACTTACATGGTGAGAACATACCTTAATTTGGGCCCAAGATGTACTATAAGCATTCTTTTATTCCTTTTTATGCTTTAAATATGAAAAAGGAAAAACAATAATATATTCCAAAAAGAGCGGGAGCGAGAACTTTTGTTCCATATTTGATGGAAGCAAGAGTAAGTTATGTTTCCCTTGAACAAAGTACTCAAAATAAGTCTTTACTCCATTTTGGATAGGACTTATTTTGACTTTAGGAAATTTGTAACCTTGTTCTTGGGTTAGTCCTCATTCAGTTGGTTATCTCTTCCAATCATATGGAGAGTTTGTTAATAACTCCTTCATTGCAAACTTATAAAAATATATTTTATGCTGCCATAGAGTCACATTGTGTCGTGCTTTTGTTCAAGGAAAGTCAACCTGTTTTGGCCATTATGCGGTGTCTCTTGACTTATTTTCAATTGGCCATACCTAGTCTGTCAAGTTATCTTCAGTATCACATTAGTTATTTGGTCCTTCGCTCATGATGGTTAAGAAGGTCTCCATTGACTTCTTACTGGTGGGTCTGTTCTTATCGACTTCGATAAATTTCTCTGAGAGTAGGCCTAGAGATGCACCTTGGCCCTATTTAAATCATTGATAGAAAAACCTTGTGCTCAACATCGATCAATATCATGGGTATTTCACTAAGTGGTTTCCATTGTGTTCGACGTCAGCTTACATTATCACACATTGGGATTCATGCAGTACCTTGGTTTCCATTTGACCCTATTGGTGGATTCCTCACCGCTGTTTCAACCTTCATTATTGGTTGGTTCATAGGGTTTATGTCGCGCGCTAGCCAAATATTGTGTACGCCAGAAATGCACTTCAAAATGGTTACTTCATCTCTTTTCATCTAAGTTCTTCCAAATTATTAGCCTGCAGGTTACACTCGTGCTGGTTGATGTGGGATGCCTTAATGCATTCCTTCCAATAGATATTTTCCTATCAAATCCAACTCATTCCTTTGGGAACAAGATCTAGATTCCTTTTTTCAGTACCTTAGATTTTTCAGTCATCAGTGGTAGAATCCTTTGCTATTGATGGTGAGAATACATCAATGCCTCCTGATTGGTAGATTCTCTCAAGTGTTCAACTTCAACAAAGTTTATTTTCACTTTTTAGATTGTACTGGGGTAACCTTGACATTCATCATCATTATCGGTGATTTTTTGTGTTTTTTAATGGTATAAATCAATGACCGGTAATCAAATTATTTCTCACATGGTTGACTTCAACTCACTTATTCCCATAGTGTATAAATGTACCATCTGCAGTTGATGAAGACCTCGGGTTGTGTCAGCGTCTTGGTTCACTCGACAACTCCTTCGGTTTTATGCCATTGATACTATCTACCCTTATATGTTGCAATTCATCACAAAAACATCTTGTATCTTGGCACCAGAGTTTATGAAGTACCACTATTCCACCTATATTAATTGGTAGTTATGAGGATCAATTATGCAACATCAATGATCAGAAATTCTTTGAGGATCATTGATTATAATTTATTCTATATGTGATATTGAGACGTTGGTTTGTTGTGTTCCTTTGCAGTTATGATTAAATGATCCACTATGTATTCTTTAGTTATTTCTATACACTTATGTATACATGTTGGATCCACTTTATACTCAATCAACAAACATGATTTACTATCTCTAAGAATGGGTATCTGCCATAGACATGAGTCTTCTTTCTGACTCCTTCCACAGGTATTTAACGAGTTGGAATCTGGTGATCTCCTCTCATGTTCTCAAATTATCTCTCTCCTTATACCTATTACATTTCGTCCATCATGTACCCCTTATGACTTCATATATTAGGGGGCATTTGTTATAACATCACTCAACACTCATGTAGTTCTAATGCTCTTGTATGGCCATGGGAATCACTTTCCCATGCAGAATTGATCTTATATTAATTTTTTTTTTAATTCCATACATGAATCTTCCCTTTTAAAAGCACACACACACGTGGGTACCATAACATAGAACCCACGTATATTCTTAAAAATATGAAAAAATAAAATAATAACCTATTTTTCAGGCAGGGTTTACAAGTTTCACCCAAATACCACCTACAGGAGCCCATGGCCTAACTGAATCAACCGATTTCTGGTGGTATTTATACACCTTATGGAAAGGCCTAATTACAAACAAGGAGATATGATATCGACATTATAGTCATTTCGGTCCCCAGAGCAAGTATGATTTTCCATGTGCCTCTTACACTCCTAGTCATAGGAAATCCTTGTTTCTTCGCATAGATGCTCATCCATTATTATATGGAATCATTTTTCACATGATCGAGAGGTGATATTTGAGGCTTGGGATGGATGGATCTAGAGGAAGGTTTCATTGGTGTAGTGGTTAGATCAAGTTGTATCTCTCCAGTACTATTTGCTGATATCAATAAAGAAGCTCTGTCTCATTTCTGATATGTTATGATCTCATGTTTTGTGATTCATATGTAATATGTCATGGATTATATGTTTATACTTGATGATCTAACATTTTTATTATGTATGGACCTTGAATCACTTGCTATGTATATGCTTCTTTGAATTGTGTTGCAAGTCTACTCACTTTGGAGGAAGCAAAGGGTTTGGACCCTACGAGATCGATATCAAACATAGTACCTTTGGGTACTCCTCTCAAACCCAAATTTAGTATTTTATATGGTTTGCATGCTTAAACAAATTCTTCTTGTTGATTATCTTATTTCGTATTGTTGAGGTTGTCAATCCTTACCTTAGAGAAGTTTTTCCTGCCAACATTACTACATGCATATGTTTATGAGCTTGTCCCTCAATGCCAATTTAGCATCACTACCATTTTCAAATATCTTAGTGAGGTTATTCCACATAAAATGGAGTCTCCTTTCCATGTAACTTTGAGACTATGTGGTATCTCACACCATTCAGGATGATCCTCCTGGCTTTTGTGGTATCCTTCTTCCATTGGGCTAACTACTATGCATCTGATACTGTTGGTTTCATAATTTAAGTTTTAGTGTACTCCAACACACCATTATAATTTAGCATTTCTTCCATCCTATCCTTCGAGGCTATGAAATTCTAGGTTTCCTCAAGGGCATAATCCAATCTCAATTCGTTGAAATAATTTTTCCTGCACGAAGAAAATTGATTCACTAAATATGCGAATCAGAATCTCTGAAGGAAAGGATCTATAGACTTGTTTCTAGTGTGATTTCTTCTTTGATATTGTGTATAAACTAATAGAAAATTTCTACTGCTAATGTATTCGAATTGAAAAAAAAGAGATTGCAAATTCCCTCTACTGTTTTGAAAAATGGAAATCACAATTTAAAAACACATGTAATGAAATGTAACCATTAAAACAGGAAAAGAACACAATGATTTACAGAGGAACCCAACTGGGAAAACCCCCTCTATTTATTTTCATTAACCAAATGAGAATGGGAAACTATATACAAACACTTCTTTTAGATATGAAGCACACCCTGCACTGTAAACCTGCTCTCCTATTCATTGTCTTATTATGGCCGAAACCTAGCCAATTCAAGGCCCCAAATTTCCCCTATTTCCTTGCACAATCCTGGAGGGAATTAGCTCCTAAAAAGTAGGATTTTTCTCCTATTTTATTTTTCAATTCCCAAGGAATGATTCACCTGCTTGATATCTAATATTGTACACTCAAATAGTATTAAATTGATAGTTACGATGTGGCTTTTCCTCCACTCCAACTAGGAAATTAAAATTTCATACATGTCTGGGCTATTTTTAGCTGATCGACTAGTTTAACTGAGATATCATCGAGTTAACAACAATTCTATTACTCAACTGACCTTCAACTGAATCAATTAGGTACTTGAGCTCAATTAACTGAGTCAAAATGGAAATAATTGAAGTAGATTGCTAAATTTTAGCAATCACTTCATGCACAAGTCTACTTCTAGCCTCTAACTCGAATTTACTAAGTAAAATAGTAGACACAAGGCATGCCACATAAGTTAACTGCAATCCAAGTCATCCAGATGATGTGGAAAATCTAATTACCAAATTTGACTAAGGCACAAGTCAAATTTAGCCTTTCTTTGTACATTTCCATCATGTTACTAGTTAAAACCTCAACTAGTCAGTGTTCCATGTATGGGGCTATGTGGATACACCTAGAGGTTATAATAGAAGCAGTTATAATCAAACTCATTCCATAAAAATATGAGATTGAACTAATTTCAAATTCCAAAAGTCACATAAAAAATAAGATAACCTAGATAATTTTACCAAGTGTTTTTAATCCAATTAAATCTTTACAAAAGTGTTTACACAAGCAATAATTATGTTAGCTCTTGAACCTCGAGACATTATTTCTTATTTTTATTTCTTATTTTTGGAAACATAGATAAAATATGGAAAGGATGGATGTACTTTTTTTTCCTAATTAGATCCCATGAACTCATTCGAGTCCTTAAATAAATAAATTCAAATTTTAACTATTCCCAAAGAAAATATATTGCTTGAGCCCTCATTAGATTGTACCTTGATTATTACATAGCCAAAATTTGCTTGAGTATTCATTAGATAGATCATGATTATTACATAGCTGAAATTTATAGTGACAAATATTTTTCGAGGCTATCTATAACAATAATTGATTACATGGATATTAAAAATAGAAAAGGGAAAAAAAGAGAAAAAACAAAGAGATAGATAAGATTGAAAAATCAATGTCTCTTTAACTAATGTGTGAGTGTATAAGAGATACAATGAAAATAAATAATATACTTGTGTGGCCATGTGAAGATTCATTTGGAAATGGATAATATGAGAACCAACCATACAAAGGGAATACAAATATCAAATAACAATACCATTGCAAATTTACAATTCAATATTCCATAAGATATACGTTCATATTATTTTCAAGGTTATTTAACCTAACTATATCTATCTATATACATATATAAATGTTATATTAGAACCTCTGATTTATAATATAATTATTGGCACTTATTCAAATTAATGAAGAGAAGGTTACTGGCATTATAAAGAACACCTATTAAAAGGTAGATAAATTGACACTTGTTCACTGCTTCTACCCAAATTATGTTCTATGGCATGATAGTGAAGTGTATTCATTCCTGATTGATTAAATACAAATTTTTATTTTTTCAATTATCAAAATGTCACAATATTTATCATAAGGAACTAGACATTATCATTGAAATTTTTCTAGCCTATATTTTGATCAAAACAATTGAGAATATTTGTATATGAAAACACTAGGAAAATAACTAGCTAAACCTAATCTCGTATAAATGTATACATCTAATATTTTTACTAATAATTTTTTTATGAAATCTAATTGCAAGACAATGCCCTACGAATATAAGAAATGGAAGATAAGATTTATGTTCAATGGACAAGATATTTCCAACACACAAAATTTTCTTTCCATTCTTATCATAAAGATTTTATTCAAATTTGAGAGATGTTTTTCTCACAACAAATAAATGTTATTGATATCAATATTTCAAAGACCTCATTTTGTCTAGGCGATGAAAAAATATTCTCACTATAATTTTCTCTCTTATTCTTACTGATTTCATCATAAAATATTCGCCAACCTTTACACTACTTGCAATAATATGGAAATACCTTAATTTAAGTTCACAATTTTCCTATTTATCCTTATCAACTAAAGACCAAAAAGGGTTATCCTTGTTTATAAATCTAACCATTTATTTTGAAATGCATCTAAACTTATTTCCGTCATTAATTATGAAAGGAAGTGAATTTAGATTTTTCTTCACTTAACATATCATTTTCCATTTTAATGCTTAATGTAACATTTTTTAGATCAATATTTTTCTTAAAAAAAAATTCTTACTCTTGTATATTTTGTTGAGAAATCAATGTAGATGTAGAATAGGGTTGATTCCTCTTACTTGATAATTAATTATGAGTATTAGTTGTCCTTGTATTAATTTATTATGTCTTATTCATCAATCAATTACCAAAATATATAATTCATGAATATCACAAGAACACAAAGAACATAAGATATAGGCTCCAAGCCAGGGCAAAACCCCTCAAGGAGAAAACCTAAAAAAAAATTCTCTTCTTATATAATCAAATAAAAGTGAGACATACAATACCCAAACACCAAGACCAAGACCTCCTTTAAGCACTAATTCAACCCCTTTTAAAATATTCCTTCAGCAAGTCAAAATTCTCAAAATCAACAATAATCAAATATGCTATTGCTAAATATTTCGACCCTGCAACTCATATATGAAATTTGGCCCTGCAATTTTCGGTCTCACAGTTCGTACAGTTGCCCCAGAAACTGGTTTGTGTGGACTAGGCCAAAGAAAAAACCATAATTTTATTTTTCTCTTTGTTTTTTTTCTTCTTATTTGGCCTTCACACTCCTTTTTCTTCTTTTCTTGCTTGGGGATCGAACTTGTTGAGTGTGTGTGCTAATGAGGATAAAGTCTCCTCCTTTATATACCCTTTTCATGTGGTCGAATAGGCCTCTCCTAGGCCAACTTCTTCTAGAAGGGCCACAAAGACTCTTCTAAACTCAAAAATAATATTTCATTGTGATTAAAAATTTCCGAAACTAGACTTTGAATCAAGAATAAATTTCTTATTGACTCAAGAAACCCTAGAAGCATAAAGAACATGCTTATTTAGAAAATTAATAATAATAATTTTTTATTTTTTTCTTCTTTTTCTTTTTACAAGAAGTGTACATTGATATAGGTACAAAGAAAATTATGAACGTCGAACCTGGCTACAAATTTCAACACTCCCTCTTAACTAGGGAGGTGTTCATAATTTTACAACAAGGTACAAGGACACTCAAATTGAAATATTCTCATAAGAAGAGTTAGATTGATAATCCACCTTTAATCATCAACATTATAACCAATATTTTCAATCTCAAGAATATATCAAGGCCTTAACTAACAAGCTCTAACTCTCCACTATATTTGAGAAAAATGTTGTGAGGCATACTCATGGACACCACCACGACCTTTTAAGGCACATAATCCATCTGGATGTTCACCAGGTATGTTGTTTCAGGAATATTCTTATCTTGGATTTTTTATCCTCAAATAATATCAATCCTCTTTGAATACTCGTATCTCATATTCCCTACCACATCCTCAAAGGGTATCGATTTCATATGCTTATCCAATCCTCCATTCTCCCAACTACTACCTTCAATAATACTTACAATTATTAGTCCTAGTCTAGTGCATGCCACATGGATAATGTGGTGTCCTTAATCACTCTCTTTCAACCAAGGAGGAGATGTCTACAAGTCCAAGTTTGTTTCTTAAGTACTCCAACTTCTTATTCAGAAGAGACTTTGCCAATATATATGCTACTTTTTCATCTATAGAGATGTATTGTAGCTTTACGACCTCATCGCGAACCAAACTTTAAATAAAGTGATACATATTGTTGATATTATTTTTCATGACATGAAACACTGGGTCCTCTGTAAATATTACACAACTCTAATTGTCACATTTTATGATGTTAGGGTCCAACGGTCCTTCAAATAATTATGATAACAACTTCCTAAGCCAAACAACTTCTCTACTAACTTCACTTGTTGAAATATACCCCGCTTTAGCACTACTTAATATAACTAAATATTTATTCTTTCTCCTCCAATATACCATAGAATATCCCAAGCTAAAACATCCACTACTTGTGCTCCTTCCATCTATTTCACTACCTCCTTAATATAAATATGTATAGCCCAATAATTGTATCTCATTACCTATTTATTTAAGGTAGTGATGTATGGTGCCATGAAGATATCTCAAAATATATTTTGTTTCTATCCAATGATCATGACTTGGTTCCATTTGAAATTGACTAAGAACATTTAATTCATAACATATATGGGGTCGGGTGTTCATGAGATACATTAAGGAGCTAATCATCTGTCGGTAGCATGTAGGATAAACCAGGATTAATTATGAACTTCTTAACTTATTCAAAATGGTAATCATTGGGGTTGTCATTGGTATGCAATCTACCATGCCAACCTTATGCAATATCTTTATCACATATTTTCCTAGACCAAGATAGATTTCACCTAGTTTCTATCATACCCCCAATCCCAAGTAGTAGTGCATAAGTCCATGATCATTCATCTCAAATTTAGATACCAACTACTTCTTGAATTCTTGAATATTATGATATACACTTGTAACAACTAAGTCATCCACATATAATATTATGATTAAAGTTCATTTTTAACTACTTTGATGTAGAGATTAGGGTCTGCAAAGCATTTGAAAAAACCAAGTCTTAGCAGATATGCATCCATCCTTGCATACCATGCTCTAAGAGCTTGTTTTAAGAAATTCATTTCCTTATTTTGTATGCAGACATGTGTCTCATTATTATGTACTTCAAATCCCTCAGTCTTCTCAATGTAAACTTCTTCATCAATTGTCTCAGTCAGAAAATATGTTTTAAAATCCATTTATGAATGTTTCATATCATAGTATCAACCAAACAGATAAGTGATTTTATGGTAGTATACCTAGTTGTTGGAGAAAATGTTTCTTCATAAGCGATTCCTTCCTTTTGAGAAAAGAATCTTGCCATGAACCTTGCCTTATACTTGTTGATTCTTCCATCAACTTCATTCTTGATTTTGTATATCCATTTATATTTGACAACAATTTTTTCTTTAGGTCTAGGAACAATTTCCTAGACATTATTTTTCATTATATATTAGTACTCTTCCTACAATGCACTCCTTCATTCTCGATGTTTGATTTCCTTCTCATACATGGTAGGTTCTGCTTCAATAAGTTCTTTTATGTAAGTTTCATATCTTGAATATATTTTTAGGCTTTTTTATTTATTTGAAACTTCCCTTTGCTACTGCATATCCTATGGCTTCTTGTAGAGTTGTCCTCAACCAAGTTGACCTTTTACAAGTCTCTGGAATGATGGTATGTTGCACAAGTTCACTTGGTCCTTCAACTTCCTCAAAGTTAGTAGTAGGTTCTTAAGAATTTTCATGCCTTGAGAGTTCTTAAAAGGCGGGTTCTTCCTCTTCATCAGAATCAATAAGAATGTCTTTGGACTTTGTGAAATTCTTTCGTCAAAGATAACATATATATTTACTTAAATTATTTTATATTCCTTGATGTAGATTATATAAGCTTTTTATGAGGTACTATAAACAACAAAGATTCCTCTCATACCAACATGATCCAATTTCTTTCTTTTTTCCTTGGGAATGTGAATGTATACGAGACATCCTAATATTCAAAGGTGATATACAATTCATTTCTATCCTGTGAAAGCTTCTTCTGGGTTATGTCATTGCTAATTCTACGAGGGATTCAATTTTTCATGTATATAGATGTTACATTTTCTTCTCCCCATAAGAATTTGGGTAGGTCTTGGTCATGTAGCGTGGATCTAACTCATTCTTTAATGATCTATTATTTATTTCAACCACACCATTTTTTTTAGGATTGTAGGGAACTATTAGATCCCTCTTAGTTCCCAATTCCTTGAAAAAATCCACAAGTTCCTTGGAAGTGTATTCTCCATCATTATCAGATCTTATAGTTTTGTCTTTCTTTCCGTCAGATTTTCCACTTCTGCCTTGAGCTCTTGAAATTTCTCAAACATTTAATCCTTAGACTTGAGAACATATATCCATGCCATTATAGAGTGATCATCAATGAATTTCACACAATATTGATGACCTCCAAGGTACTCCTCTTCCATGGGTCTACAAACATCAGAATGTATAAGATCCAAAATCTCCTTGGAACTAGTGTCATTGCTTGTAAAAGGATTATTCATGTAATTCTTTCCAAGAACACATGACTTATAGACTCCTTCATGCTATTCCTTCAATTAAAAGATACCAATAACCATATGATTCAAATATGGAAATATACTATAATGAAGGTGACCATACCTTCTATGCCATAACTCACACGGGTTAATATCTAAATGTACTAAAGATTGAGGAAGAGGTGTTAAAGGCCTATAAACCTCCTCTCATGAATCCTAATAGTCTTAGAATGTTCAATTATAGATCCCTTACCCCATACAATAACTTTTCCATCAACAAAAGCAAGCCTATCACCTTCATCTTCCAGGCAATAAATAGAAAGAATTTTTTTCTTCAAACCTGGAATAAAGAGTATATTGTTGAGATGAATTCTTCCACCATTACTCTAAAGAAGTAGATCCAATTCCTTTGATTGAATAACTTTTCTTCTCTCCAAGTTCAACTAAATGAGAAGAGGTTCCTTTTGATAAGGTTTGGATTTGACTTAATTCACGTGTCATATTTCTTGAAGCTCCACTATCGATTACCCATATACTGCCATCTTCAAAATTTCTTGTAAGAGCGGAAAAGAGACCTCCATCCATGACTTCTTTTGATATCTTGGAGAGGAAATTGATGATTCAAATTTTTATAGTTACAAGGAAACCCTTAAGAGACTTGAGACCTTTCTTTATGTAGCTTTCCATTGAAGAGAGAAAGATAACTACTTCAAGAGATACTTCCAACAAGAGTGCCAATAAATATGTAGTCTTCAGACTTCCTTCCTTCACCTTAGATTTGATACCATATTGACAAATCAATGTAGATGTAGATTAAGGTTGATTCCTCTTACTTGATAATTACTTCTGAATATTTGTTGGCCTTCTGTTACTTTATTATGTATTCTTTATCAAGAAATTACAAAAACATAAAATGCAAGAAGATCACAAGAACACAAAGAACAAAAGATATAGGCTCCAAGCCAGGGGAAAACCCCTCCAAGGGGAAAACCCAAAAAAATATTCTCCTTATAGAATCAGATCAAAGTGAGACATCCAAGACCCAAATACCAAGAATAAGAGCTCCTCAAACATCAAGCTAGTCCTTCTTAAAATATTCCTTCAACAAGTCAAATTTCTCAAAGTCATTGACAGTCAAATTTGTGCTTGCTCAATTTTTTGGTCCTGCAACTCAGATTTTCAGCCCATGCAACTCAGATCTAAAATTTGGCCCTACAATTTTCGGTCCTACAATTGATACAATTACCCCAAAAAATTTCACATGTGGACTCGGTCAAAACCAAAATCATGATTTTATTTTCTTCTTTGGTTTTCTTCTTCTTCTCTAGCCTTCACACTCCTTTTTCTTATTTCTTTCTTGGAGACTAAACTTGTTGAGTGTGTGTGCTAATGGGGGCGAAGTCTCCTCATTTATATACCCTTTTCATGTGGTCAAATATGTTAGAAAATTATATATTATAGAGCAATGAAACAAATAAAATATGCCGAAAATACAAGCACACAAAACACATAAAACCAGAGAGACACAGATATACGTGGTTCACCCAGTTTGGGCTACGTCCACCCCGAATAGCCAGTCCTTCCTTTCTACTATCCAGCAAAATGAAGAGACACAACCTACAACAGATCCGCTGTAATATCCTTTGTTCTCTCTCACAGTCTCCCTATCTGTTTCTCGCTCTGAGAATACACATACAATACACAGCCGCAATAAAATACCCTCATAAAGGTGAGGGGTTGCTTTCTAGGGCAAAAAACCCTAAACTAAACATAACTTCTACCGTTAAATCATTTTCCTAATGAACGGCCCAGATTTACTAGAAATTACTATACTTTTACAAGGCAATTTTACATCCGTTTTTAGCTTCGGGGGCGCTGCCCCTGAAACCCCCCGCCAGGGGGGGGGCTCCATAAAATCGTTGTTTCCCCCCCTGGACCCCCCATGGCAGCGATTAATTACGGGTGGCGTTGCCGCCCCTTTTAAGGTATAGGGGTCCAATGCTGTGATACAAATTAAACAAGATAATTAGGCTCCACACCCAAAAAAATAGGCCTCTCCTAGACTGAATTCTTCTGGAAGGGGTGACTTGGTCTTAGGGGTCACAAAGACTCTTCCAGACTAAAAAAAATATTTTATTTTGATTACAAATTTCCTAAAGGGACTTTGACTCAAGAAAAAATTTCTTATTAACTCAACAAACCCTAGAAGCATGAAGAACATGCTTATCTAGAAAAATAATAATAATACATTTTTTTTTTCCTTTTGCTTTTTACAAGAAGTATACATTGATATAAGTACAAAGCAAATTATAAAGATTGAACCTAGTTACAAATTTCAACAAATTTCTCTATCGTTTTTTATCCTTTTCCATACAAATTTCTTGTAGGTGCTAATCCTAACCTTGACTTCACTCAAGCTCATGAGATATTAATGTTTTCTCTCCCATTTCATGATTATTAAACATAGTAATTAGACTAGATATTTGACATCCCCCAAAGTTTGTGTTATCCATGTTGATGTTGTCATGTTTCTCCCAAAGGGTAGTAAGATTCCACAAACTATTTGTTTTATTCACATCTAGTATGTGTTGATCTCCATCTTTCTTTTGGTTATTGGATGACCTTCTCCTATTTGGTGCCTCTTTATGAAACATAATTTCTTACACTCTAAATGATATTAAGGTTGTGTCTAATAGGAAGACTATATAATTTAGAAAAAGTTTGTTATTGCATTTTTCTCCTCAAATTTATGAGTTACACCATCATATGCATTAAAAAAAAACTCTTCGTTGGTATTTGTGCCTGAAAAAAATCTCTTTGCAAAGAGTTTTTATTTTAGCACCATAAACCCACCATTCTCTTTCTTACCCTAACAAATTATAACAAGATAGAAATTTTTTTTTTCCTTATGAACTAATTCTTGTGTTTTTTTGTTTCCTGGGCTTCTCCTTGACTCATGAATACCACACTTTAAAAGCACTTCCATGATGTCTAAGTATCATATATATATAATCTATTAAATGTATTTTAATAATCCTTTCCACGAAATTGTGACAATTTCACAAATATTTACACGAAGCCTACCCATGATAATTCACAAGTCATATTTCCACTAAAGAAGGCACACCATGAAATAAGGAATATATTCTCTTGAAACTGAGTCTAACAATTTGAGCATTCAAAAGGATCCTTTTATGTTTCTAAAAACATATTGCTTTAATAATATTATTTTTGAAATACATTTTTTCCATTTCAATAAAAATAATACACTCTACTATCCTAACTTAACTCTTTCCACCATGGTCAATGTTAGAATAATGGGAACATATCACTATCTTATTCTTTTTTATAAAAATTGTTTTAACTGTTGAAGTTCCCTCATACATTTTTCAATGTCTTTCTTGACTTAGATACTTTCACATCATATTGAGCTAAGCATTACATGCCTCTAACGTAATATTTGGATATAACCTTGTCAAACTATTCCCAATCTTTAATTATCCGTGTTTTCTCTCATAAGAAAATATGTTTGCCATAATAAGAAAATACTATGTAGGTAACTTATTTTCTCCACTAACTTGGTCTTCTTATCTGTATCACACACTTATTGGAAGACCATTAAAAACAATGGTTGTCTAAGGAAAATACCAATGTTTCTATGATCCATTGTGACCTATAAAGTAAGTTAACTTTATTAATCCCCATGTGGTTACAACTAGCATCATGACTCATTAATATCAAAAGGAAAACAAATAATGTTTCCATATGTTCCTATGTCAAATTTTATTGGGATAAACCTCCACAAATTCAAACGAGAGTAAACTATTAATAAACAGAGTAACTTTTATATTAAAAAAATAAACTAGTCCATGTGATGATCAATCCACACTAACCAACATTGTAGTGAAATAAATAAAATGGGCTAAAAATAAATGAGGGAAACAATTGAAAAAAATAAACAATATAAAAAATATAAAAAATTGGGAAAAAAAACCTTATAAAAAATTGGGGAAAAAAATCTAACTCAAAGTAAAGAATAATGTTTTATAAATAGTCTTATTTTTTTTAGAAATAAAAAAATTCTTAAATTTATTGCTAGTGATAAAGAACCCCAAATTAATTAAAAAGAAATGTGATTAAAAATTGAAGAACACAACCTTGATTTTGTAACTTTGTGTCAATATTTATAGTGGACGCAATGAAACTAACAAAAATAGAGATAAATTTTAATATACATCTAATATTACACCCAAATTATATGTCAAATAGAAAATTATAAATATGTCAATATTGAATGCATTGTTTTTAAACTCCACTCATTTTTATATGTCAATATTGAATGCTTTGTTTATAGACTCCATGCATTTTTTTCTATAGTTGAAATATAGCATAGGCCATCATCGTAAGCATTGTACCTATATGTAATCATAATGGGATATTTTCTTCATTTATGGATATTGATACCATTCATTTCTATTTAATGGTATATTACTCATGTGTATGTTTTGCAAACTTAAATTGGGAAAACTAATAATGATTTTTTCAATATATTCTATTATATAATATTACAATACAATATATATTTTGTGGAATTTATTGTTAGAAATATTGAGAGGGGTGAACTAGTATTTCGTGCAAGATCAATTTTGATCCCAATTTTATTTTTCTTTACAAAACAGTAACAATATCAATGATTAATTAATAGAATACACATATAATGAGCATCTATACAAGAGTAAACTTTAAAAAAAACGCGAGAACATCATTGAGCACACATAGACATCAGATATTAGGTGGAAAACACAATTAGGAAAAACCACCATTATTGTTGTCTTGTATTCTTTCTATTGATTATAATTTTTTTCTCTTATATCATATGTTGGCTACTACCAATGCCCAGGCCCCTACTTGCTAGAGGCCACTACCTCCAATAGATTATGTAGCTAGCACTAGAAGGAAGCCACCACTCCCTTATCAAGTTATTCGATCACCACCGAAAGGAAGCTACTACTCCCTTAGCAAGTTCTTCGACTACCACCGGATGAATCCACTACTCCCTTCCCAAGTTCTCCGACTACCACCAGAAGGAAGCCACCACTCCCTTACTGAAGGCTCCAACCCTCAAAATCTTATGGAATTTTTTTCATAATTTTTCATACTAGATCCACTTGCAACAAAATCAAACATTGTAGGCCACGTTTCATCGACTTTTTAGATTAGTCCCACACAAAATTTATGATCAATAATTGAATACAAAAAGTACTTTCTCAACTAATTTCTACTCATACAACCAATCATGATACTCACTACTCTTTAACCTTGCACACAAATTCAATCAACTCAACCAACTACACATTATATCCTCATACAATCATTGGAAACAAAACTTCCCTCAAACTACACCAATAACAACTCAAATATAATACTATGCAACACTAGTAATAATAAACCAGTAAAGGTCCTATGCCACTGATCTGCAAAACAATGTAAAGATACAAACTTCTGTCACAACTTTCCCATACTCTTTCAATGATCTCTACCCAAATATATTTGAAAAAAATAATAGTTTGAATTCGAAGTACCATTCATAAGGTATTATATTCTTTAACAATGGCATACAACTAATCAAAACATTGTAAAAATTCATGCCAAGATAACCCCTACACTCACACACTGTCAATCTTGCAATAATATCATATCATATGAAAATTACACTATAGATCTATGCACTTTGATCCATCTCTATCTCTCAAACATACACTAATGTATCAATCACTCTCTCTTCTCATACAATGCTTCATACTGATCAAACCCTAACAACATTCATACATCTCTTTATCATCCCTGTATCAAAAACAACATACACTTTCTCTGATCATGTGATCCAACTCCAATGACAAAAACCAACAAGTATTATGATCTCATAAGGCTCACATTTAGCACTACATGGCTTTAGCACAATATACAAGGCATGTGTATGAATCTATGAAATACAAAAACACCCAAATCTATAAACATCAATAGCTAGTACTTCAAGATCACTAATAAAATTTAGCAACAACATATTTAGGCCTTATTCAAACAAGCCCTGACAGTAATGAAAATGCACATGGACTCTAGCTAACAATAATGTAGATATACATATGAGAACCAACAGAAATCATATAATGCCTAATCCTCTACATTCCTACAACATGATGTTAGATTAAAAATAAACTGGACTAAAAGACTCTCAACTCATTGGTACAACATTGTCAATTACACATGATATATTCATTGGGTTCCTATACACACACACCTAACTGTCAACTTTTCTCTACACTTTGGTTATCATTGCATACACACAAGGCTATGCACCAAATGAAATTATGATCAACCTTTTTGTACACCATGGGTGTCTGGTCTGCATACACACAATGGAGTCAACATGTTCTCATAATTTTTCATATTCAATCTCTAATATGCACTGTGAAAAATTTCTACTCGATTCAATATATACATTAACTAAAATACTTATGCACAAGTTAACATTACACATCATTACATCTTGACTCCACCCTCATAATTTCAATATAATGTTATTTTATTTTGCAAATGAAGTAATATTTTTGCCGCAAAACATCTCCATGAAAACCATATTCAAACCACTATGCAATAGCATTTTGCACTACTTCACATTACTCTTTCTCTACACACATAGTCAGTTTGATCCATAAAAATTCTTACTCAATCTTCCATCGATCTACATGATTAATCATAAAATATTCAACTTATAAACTACATCTCAACTCAGACTATGATCACATCACATTAATAAAAAATTACCCATGTGTTAAGTGTAATCCTCATATCAACATGCGATCTGACCTTTTACATAATCAATAGATCCCTACCAAGTTGTGCACACACTAGATCAAAGACTGACCTACATGATTGGATTGAGTGCTACACCCTACATAAAAGCACAACGAAAGACAAAACATTATGCCAAAATTTGAGTCTCATCATCGCATCATTATGCAAACCATATTAGACACATTAGCACCATCCTAGCACCATAACACACAATCAATAAAACTTGTGTTTAATTCACCCCACTAGATCACATTTTCAACAAAGATTGAACCAGAGACAAACATCTCATATCCGCCATGATCCATGCAAAATACTGCGCTTTTTTCACACTTCTTATAGAATAATTATCCTTCAGTTGCATTAGACAAGCGATGTATCAAATATGCATCCACCACATTAGATATTTATGATCTTCATTATGCTCTCCTGGGACAGAAGATAAGAGAGACAAGAGAAATATGATCATTGATTAAACCATTTGATCACATTTTCCATGACCTAGTATCCCTGTACAAGAAAAGATAACAGTCGATCCTCATATGTTTAATGAAAAAAATAATTCATATTGATTTCCTTGACCACCTATTGTGCGATGAGAGGAATATATATACATGAAATCAGAGAACTAATCCATTCGACCTAATGATTAACTATGGGAAAAAACCAAGGAATCAATTGTTGGTATTCATAGTCACCCCTTGATTGTGTTCATGCTAATTACCATGCGCAAATCCCTTGGATAGGGATGTGGATTTTTCCTTTGCACACCTACAACCATGGACACTATTTTTTCATTCTTAATCTAGGAAAAGTTCACAGATTTTCTAAAGGAAATTTGGGCTGCAAAAGTTGCGAATGCAGGTTTTCCTCCATTAATCAATGTTCGTAACTCTTTTTATGGCAAACCATAAAATATCAACTTATATCTAACCTACTGCCTCTATCCTTCTCCCCCATATTCTAATATCTAGATCTCTAACCTAGTATGCATCAACAAACCCATGTATGTCCAACACTTTGTTCAATTTTGGTCTTCCTTGGTAGCACAATCAATAGCCACTAGTTCCACACAAATACTTGAAAACCCTCTTTACTAATGCTCAATTCTCCTTCCCTAGTTTTGGCATGTACCTATTTAATACTACCACTATATGTTCAATGTCTAGTCTAATACAAAGCATTACATACATTAAAATTCCAACTACACTAACATATGGAACATAAGACATGCCCTCTTCTTCTTCTTGTGTCTTGGGACACTTTTTTGCAAATAACTTTACACCTACAGTAAATGGTACCTTCATTTATTTACATAGGCTACATATTAAATCTCTAAGATATTGTCTTGATATACTTCCTCTAATTTAATTAGAGTTTCCTATTTGCACGATCCCTTTTAATTTCCATACCCAAAGCAAAATTTTCAGAATGAATATCCTTGATGTTAAATTTACAGGAAAATTGAGTTTTCACTTCCTGGATGATTTTCCTACCATTTCAAATCAACAACATATCATCTACATACAAGAAAAATAACATAATAAATGACTAATTTGAAATACACATAGTGATCCGCTTTTCTCCTTGTGAAGCTAAATCCAAATATATAACTATCAACTTTTTGGTACTACTTACTTGGTGTTTAATTTAACCATACAAAGACTTTTTCAACCTACATACCAGCTCTTTCTTTGATTTCATAGCAAAGCATGTTGGCTTCTTCATTATTCTTCCAAATCCCCATGTAGGAATGTTGTCTTCACATCCATCTATTCTACTTCAAAATAAGAAACAATAACAACAACATATAAAATAATTTAAGAGAATTTATTTTGGAAGTAGGAGAAAGTATATCACTAAAGTCATTTTCCTCTACCTAGGAATAACCTTTTTCTACTAACCGAGCTTTGTGTTTAACCACTCTTTCTACTAGTTTTAGTTTCTTCTTAAACATCAATTTACCAATGGGATTTCTTCTAGTTAGAAACTCCACCATATCCCAAGCCTCATTCTTGTCCAAGGTTACCATTTCTTCAACGATGGCATTTTTCCATAGTTTTCCATTATCAGAATCGACTGGCTCCCTAACAGTGCTAGGATCATCATCAATAATAAGCAAAGCAAAATATGAATAAAAATCAAGTGGAGTATACATTTTTTCTTCCTTATTTCTTGAAATGATCTCCTCAATGATGGAGTCTGTGGTTCTTTTTCTTTTGGTTCCTCTTAGTCTATAGTGTTTGATTCATCATCCTTCAATTTAATATTTATCTTCTGTGGTTCTTCTCCCATGGTAGGAATTTCCATTTCACAACATATTTTACTTATCTAAGTATCACATCTTGACTATGCACAACCTTTTTTGTTTTTAGGATCAAAATATTATAATATTTCAAACCATATTTATATCTAATAAAGGTACACCCTTTAGATTTCTTATCTAGCTTACCCTTATTCTCCTTTGGAACATGTACATAGGAATTAGAGCCAAATACCTTGAGGTGTTTAAGAGAATGTACTAGTCCATACCTCATGTGGACTCTTATCTTATAATGCTAATGAGGGTGATCTATTTACCAGGTAACACAAAATATCCACTACCTCTACCTAGAATTTATGTCCTAACTTGACACCATAGAGCATGCTCCTTGCTTTCTCCATTTACATCCTATTCATCATTTCTAAAACCCTATTTTTCTGAAGTGTGTATGAAGTATTATACTACCTTGCTGTATTGAATTTATTACAAAATTATTTTAATTCATTCTTGTAGAATTATCCACCATTATATTTCCTAAAATCCTTAATTTTCTTCTCTATTTAATTGTGCATAAGAGCCCTAAACTCTTTGAATTTTTCAAATACTTAAAATTTATTCTTTGGGAATTCATCTATGAATGGGACATAATACATATATTTATCCAATGATGGAATCAACACAGGTATAAACACATAACTTTGCACCAATTGTAATATTCCCTCTAACCTCGTAGAACTAGAGGAGAATCTTACCCGATTCTACTTCCCATATAAACAATGTTCCTAGAAATAAAAAACCAGAGAACAAATAGGCATAACTTCTATCATACAACTCCTATGCACTCGAAGGCCCTTCTCTCTGATATGTCCTAGCCTTTGATGCAACAACATAGCCTTTTAGAGACCATAGGAATTTCCTTCTTCGGCTTCACTCTTAAGAACAAAGGAACTGTTGCACCCATCATTAACAATGCTTCTAAGAAATTTATATAGAGTTCCAATATGAGATTCCATTAACAATGCCATTGCTTCTTGAACCATTTCGCAAGTATCCTTTTCAAACAATGTTTTTACAACACATCACTCATCTTGCTTACACAAAACAAATTTATAGCCAATCCTAGGATGTGTGAAATGCCATAGAGTGTTCTAATACTGCTACCAATTATCTTCAAAATTACTTTTCCTAGTCCTATTATTTTGGCCATCGATTTATCTCCTTGGAAAACATCACTTCCATCATATATTTCATACTTACAAAACCACTCTTTGAGGATTCATATGAAAGGATGCGCCTAAGTTGACCAACCATGCCTCATGATCTACATGTGTACTTGAAGAAACCGAGAACACATCCCCTCTTTCATTTGAGGAGTTTTTTCCTTTAGTGGAAGGGGCATATTTATATCCCTTCTTTTTCTTAGGAATTTTAGATCTAAAACTTTTCTTGTAATTCCCTTATTTTTCACATCTAAACATGCCTTAATTAATTTTCCTAGAGGTTTATATCTTCCTCTAGGTTTATATATCTCATTCAAGGACTTATTTATATTTATATTGGGAGCATCCTTTTACAAATAAGGCATACGAGTTTTGAATTTACATGTTTTTCTATCTCATCTCCTTCGATAACAAGGATGGGACTATTTCATTGAAACTTAAGGTAGTTTCATTACTACATATTGTAACAACTATACTATGCCATAAGCTTGGCAAAGAACACAAAAAATTGATACCTTTATCTTGATCTAAAATGTCAATACGAATATATAATAATTGAATTATGATAGTATTGAAGGCATTCATATGCCCTATCACTGAGTTTCCATCCTTAATCCTTAGGTTATATGACTTTTTCTAGAAGAAAAGTTTTTCATTAGGGAATTAGATTGATACAAAACCCATAATTGATTCCACAAATCCTTTTCTATAGCTTCACCTAAAACTTTTAGTAATATTGAATCTAAGAGACACAATAATATTGTGCTCTTTTCCTTTCGATCCAACTTGGTCCAATTTTCTGTTGACATGCTCATCAAAGAAAAACTTGGATCCAAAAAGATCAGTTGACCTCTATCCACAAACAAATCCCCCATTTTGAGTTTTCATAGCTCAAAAAATTTCCCATTGAATTTATTTATCTTTATCTTTGAACTGCTCCCCATTTCCTATCACCAAAAGAATCTCTTCCACACATGTCCCATTGTAGAAAGGACTACCATAGGAAGAAGTGAAATACATTAGCCATAAAGGCATCCCCTTGATGCGTTAATACCAAATGTAGGTTTTAACCCTATACAATTAATTGTTGCAAACATATTCTTAATGAAACATAAAATATATTGTTAGCTCCCTATATTACTAGTATAGTCCCTTATTGTTGTTAATGTAACCCCTTTATTGTTATTTTTGTACCCCTGTAACCCCAATATTGTTATTATTGTGCCCTTACATTATTATTGTTAGGCCGGCTAGGATTATATTGTAATCCCATGGACTCCTATATATAGAAGGAGGTTTTTTCATTTGTATCATCCAAGAATTATTCATTTATGTAATTTATTGGAGGTTTCCCCCTCGAAGTGGCTGATTTCTAAGGCGCTGATCTCTCTTTTCTTCTATTTTTGGAGCTGGTTTCATAACATTTGGTTCAGAACTTTGGATTATAGGGTTTCGCTGCTTGAAACATATTATCGTGGAATTTTCGCCATAATGTTTTTCTAAGAAGGTTCAGAAGCTGAAACTTTTACAGAGTGAAGCCGAAATCCTAAGCAACGTCATGTGAAAATTTCAGATCTTGGTTCACAACATTTTTAGATATATGATCTGTGGAAGTTAGGGTTTTTTTAGGCTCCCGAATTTCACCTAAAACAGGTCATTGTGGAATTTGCACTATAAATTTTTTTCTAGAAAGGTTCAGAAGTTGAAATTTTTACAGAGAGAAGCAGAAATCTTGAGGAACTTCCTACAAAAATTTCATATCTTGGTTTGAAATATTTTTAGAGATATGATTTGTGGAATTTAGGGTCATTTCAGGCTCTCCAATTTCATCTCAAAGAGGTGACCATGGGAAAATCATCATAACTCTCTTTAGGAGCATCATATTAGAATTCTGTAAAACATAGAAGTAAGTACACGGACTGTAGTTTCCTGTGTATCAATTTTAGAGCTGAAGGATGAAACAGTGACATGTGGCACGATATACAAATTTTCTCTACTAAACTAGTCCATAATTAGGTCATTATGGGATATTGGGCATAACTTTGCCTTGAAGAATCTAAATCAGTTTAGACCTATAGCATTCAAAAAAAGATTCAGAGGGCTACTACAGGACTGAATTTTAGATATTAAAGATCCAAAATCACTGAGATAATTTAGTTTTAATATCGAGCTCCTCAAAAGCAAGAAAAATGTGTGTATTTTTTTTTCGAATTGCATATGTCTTGTTTGAAGAATCAGTTTGAATTGATTCCAAGGGCATATCTTGAAATAGATATCAGTATTGGGTTCTAAAACTCCTCCTAAAAAGAATTAAAAACCCATTAAGCCTTCAGAAGGCTCTACTATGACTCATGAGGACGAAGAAGCACAACATGCCATATCAAAATTACAAGAGAAAGTGCACCAAATTTTTCTCTCGCAAAGAGCAACAAAAAATGAAATGAAAGTCTTGAAGAAAGGCTTGGAAGTTAAGATGGATGGTTTGAAGAAACGCATGGATGGTTTGAAGAATTACATGAAAGCTAAGATGGATGGCATGGAAGCTGACATGGAATCTAAGATGGATGACATGGAAGAAAAATGGAAAACATGAAGAATGAGCTAAAATCAGACATGGAAGGTTTGACAAAGTTGATACAAGAAATGTTTCCTAATGGCGAAAAGATAGTAGAGGAAACTCATGATGAGAAAAAAATAAATGTTAATCATGATTTCATAAACTCTAATGTTGGATGGAAGACCCACCAATTTCGAAATATGGATATGAGGAAGTTTGATGGCAAGGCTCCCGTAACATGGATACTACAGATGGAGCAATATTTTGATCGCAATAATGTGCAAAACACACAAAAGGTTTCCTATTTTAACATAGTGAAAATGGTTTTACTTAGGGTAAAACAGGTCTTATATGGCGTACTTGGGTCCATCTAATGATAACAAGTTAGATGACCAAAAAATGGTGTAACAGATTGCCCCCCAGCGTGCGAGTGTCAGGAGCAAATCGTATGACCGAAGTACGTTGTAAGAACATAATCACTAGACAACAAAAGGGATGTCAGAGAGAGAAATGTGAGGTAGATAGTGTGCTGAAGGACTAGACCCTGAGGAGACGAGACTCGCAGGTGCAACAAGTCTCTTTTTATGAGAGGGTACCTGTGCTGAAGGCGGCGGGAGAGGCATACCTATGCCCGCCGTGACAAAGTACAAAAGAATAGTGTGTCCAGTACACAAGGGACCGAACCAGAGAGTACAGCTGGCATAATCAAGGGCCAGATAAAAATACAATGAAGAGTCTCACATACATGTTGTGCCTGGGATAACAGCCAGGACTAGTACAATAATATCTGAGTACATGAGATAAATACAACCCAAATGCCCCCCGTAAATGGGGAAGGGCTCACAAAATCTGACTGATACATGCAAATCAAAGAGGTGCTGCAAGTGGCTAAGGCCAACATCATCAAAATCTGGAGCGGCATCGAAGGCTGCAAAGAAGAGGTCATCCGAGCATGTGGGGGGCTACCTGCAGGGCCACCCCCTCATGAGGGTTGAGACATCTCACACACACCCGGGAATCATCAAGAGCTGCTGCTGGATCACTGGACCATCAAGTATACGAATCTCGATCATGCTGAAAGGAGCTGGAGAAACAATCAAGCCAAAGGGAAAGGAGATATCCCTTTGCCTGATCCGAGGCACCGAACAAGAGTGAAAGCTGGAACCAAGGTACACCGCCCTCTAGACCTGGCTTCTGGAATGAATAAGATGATGTCGACAGAAGGAGGTCCACCATAGTTGAGGAAATGAGAGACCCTCAACTAAGTCACGAGAGAAAAGAGTAGAGCGACGGACAAACTGACACTAATGATGATAGTGAAGTGGAAAGGACTGAGTAGCTAATGGACGACTTCCCTTGCTAGAGCATAAAGGGCATGAATGACATGGCAGCGACTGACACAACATCATCAGGGATGGGGGACAGTGGAACTGAAGGTCATAATGTGTGACACAAGAGAGAGATCAATCAATGACGGATGGAGGGCTATAGTGGGGTATAAAGGGACTCGGTATAGACTCCATGGAGGGAATGATGACTCAATCTTGGATGCTCTAAACAAGGGCGACTCGATGGTGCTGCCACACAGTAAAGGCCCCAATGGGGGACCGTGGAAACATGAGTACATGATGGGAACTCATGACGAAAATCAACACGAACGAAGACAAGTAAGGAGGCAAGATGGTGCCCCAAGTACAAGTGTCGTAAGTGAGGAAATTCGATTTTAAGGAGGGGTGAAGTGACCCTTCTTGGAAAAAATGTGTCCTGGTGAAGTGGCATATCTCAAAAAACTAACAGATACCCATTTGAGGGCTCGGTGAGAGCTTTCCAACGGTGCAAACGGTTCGTCAAACTGGGCTACGGTGTGGTCACAGTAGTCGAAAGAAGAAATAGGGGTTCTCTTTTAATAAGGCAGTTTTCCCTCCAAAATCACTTATTTGCTATTGTTGCTGTGGTGAGTGTGGAGAGGAGAGAAGGCCCTAAATCTTGCGGCGAACGTAGCAGACAAACCGACCGTTGGAATCGCGATCCGTCAGTTGCAGGTAGGAGGTCTAACTTTTCTCTTGCATTTTGATGGATTACTTTTTCAGTTTAGGGCCCAGAAATCCAAAAACAGTCCCTCCTTCATCTCTACGGCCGGGTCGCACTTTTTGGGGCAAAAAGTACGACCTAGGACGCAGGTATCAGGGCAAAAAGTGCGACCTGGTCCAGAAAAAAGCAGAAAACTGCGACCTGGGAGATGAGGGGGTTTTGGTGCTATTTTATGGTTGGAAGTTGGGTTTTGGTGTTTGGTTATGGTTTTCCCGATCTGTACGCTGACAAAAATGATGTGTTTGTGTAGGTATGGCAGAGTTACGGGTCAACTGGAGAGAGAGAGATTTGGGGACACTACGAACAGAGATCCAGGCGGATCAGGGCGTCCGCCGTGTTTTGGCCAGATTTGGGGTTCTCAAGTTTTTGGAGAACCCGTTGATGAGAGCAGGGGAACCGTTACTGGCCTGGATTATCAGTTACTAGGATCTAGATCAGGAGATATTTGTAGTGCAGGGGCACAGGATCGAGTTGACGGTCCAGGACGTGTACTTCCTGACTGGTCTCCCGCCACTGTGGATGGTGGGAAACACACAGCCAGTGTTGCCGCGGGGGCGGCATATCATGGAGTTCATGGAATGCCATTGTCGACCGGGTCTGCAAGTCAAGGGGACTCGAATACCGATCGGGGATCTAGAGAGGCTAGAAACCCGTGCAGTGGCCGCAGCTGTGCTGCGAATTTTGGGCATCCAGGCATTCCATCACATCACTGGGGGGCAGATGATGATAGTGGAAAGTGTGTTGGGTGGGACCTACTATGGGTGGGCCCAGATGTTATTGGTGTCGCTAAAGCGACAGTTGTCGCTATGCAGGCGGTAGGTGAATCATGACTGCTCATATGGGACTTTGTTGTGTGCCTTCTTCTTTGAGAAGATCCCGACCTTGAGGCCTCGTGTACAGCTTCCAGATGGGGGCCCGAGGGAGCCCAGGATGCGCCGTTGGGGACGGCTACTGTGCAGAGGAGGAGGAGGGGCGGTCGGGCGAGTGTTTCGACCGGAGTTTTTTTCCCATTGGGATCAGATGCCGCTGTACATAGACGACTACCCCTATAGTGGGATGAGCTACTGTGGGGATCCGGATCTGCCACTTCCGCCTGGTCGAGTCTGGGGGCCCGATGGTAAGTGAATAATTGCTATTCTTGTGTGGGCATGTTAAAATTTTTGAATAGTAATTGATGATACTGATTCATGTACTTTTGGTATGCAGATATAGCACCGGAAAACCGGCCGGGTATATGGGACGACCGGCAGTGTCTGGGGCTACAGGTCCAAGTGGGTCGAGAGCGGCACAGGATGAGGATGCAGCCGCCCTGCTGGAGGACATCCGCCGTAGATGCGAAAGTTTGTTGACCGGAGTATCAGAGCACGAGTGGCAGGACTTAGACGACCAATACATAGAGCCATCTGTTGGTCTCCCCTCGGAGTGGCAAGGTATCATGCGGCGCATGGCGATGGCCGGTCAGGCTATGCGTGATCTACATGCTGCAGGGGCAGAGCCATTGGCTCGGGAGCCTCCAAATAGTAATTAGGGGTAGGGGCATGTGGTGCCCCCTATGATGTATGTAGGGGCAAGTGGTGCCCCCAGTTTTGGGTTTTTTGCTTGTAACATGCTATGGGCATGTCGTATGTAACAGAGTAGATGGACTCTAAACATACTTTTGGCGACACATATTATGGATATGCATCGTCTTTTGATGGTTGACTTAATGTTATTGTCTTTTATGAAATGTGTGTGATAAATGCCAATCTAGAACATGGTTTGCAATACTATCTACATAGTGATTCTGTTCTCGAGGTACATGGTTGAAATTTATGGTTTCAAACGCACGTATTAAGATTTTCACTCGTAAATAGCGTCTAAACAGCATAGGGTTATGCACACGATAAACACCATTTAGTTGCATTACAAGAAGCAGGGAATCCAAACGAACGTGTAGATGGAGGATGCGATGAAAGAGGGCATCAGCTAATAGGCCCCGCACTGCATCATATTCGGCCTGATTGTTGGTGGCAGATCCAATGCATACCCCGTTAGAAAGAACAAGGGCATGCAAGGGGGTGAAGATGGCCCAACCTGCCGAGGCTAGATTCCTGGAGTAGCGACTTGCACCATCGGCGTAACCGATAAAGGGTGTGGAAGGGGGGGTCTTGCAGAATGGTGTGACAAGACAATAAATGAGGGGATGAAAGGAAATGACGGCAGCGTGAGTGTACAGAAGTCATCGGGCGGAAATCGCAAGAGGGAGTGCAAGGGGCAGGATGACCAAGACTCAGACAGGGTGGTGTATGAGGGCTATCGGGAGCATGGGGAGGACTCGGGCTGCGGAGGTCAACAGAGACACAAGTGGAGTGATCTCGGGTATGAGGAGGAACAGGGTGATCAAGGGACACAACAGGGGAGGATGCAGACGGGCTAGGCTCCGAGTGTCTCGCAGAGGAAGATAGGTAAAGGATGGTTACAGTAGACTCCGTCATCTGAACATCAGGGGGGGAATGTCGATGGGAGCAGGGGGATCCTCAGGTTGACCTAAAGCGTACTGCGCGAGGATAGGAGAGGCGGATTGATTTTGTTCAACCTCATACTCTCGGATTACCTCTAAAGAGGCGCGGTAGTGCGTCAGGTGAGGACAATGGTGGGAGTAATGGCCATGAACGCCGCACAAAGCATAGGGCTTGTTGGTGCGGAGAGTCTTGGGGTTCTTGGTTACGGACGAAGAAGGAATGGGGGCTTCAGGGACCGTAGACTCGGGGAACGCGACTTTAACCATGGGCTGAATACGGGGCAACTCAGGACAAGCATGGGTGGCATGACCAGTGACATCACATAAAGCGCAAGGCTTTGCGGGCGGTGGAGGGACTGGGTCAGTCGTGGTAGTCTTGTCTTTGGGTGCCCCCTTGCGGGCTTTGCCTTTCTTCCCGGGTGCCGTCACGACAGGAGAAGGGTCCTGTGGAGGTGCTGGGGGCACGGAGGCAACGGAGGAAGCTAGGGGGACCGGCTGAACCGGTGTCAAAGCCATATAGGGCTTGGGGTGACCAGGAGGGGTAGCGGCTGGGGGATCAAGGTACCAGACCGGTATGCCCAAGGTAAAGTTAGGGAGAGAGAGGTTGGCCATGACGGGGACAGAATATACTCCGGGAGGGGGAGCTAGGAAAGGGATCTGCCCAGCAGGGAAATGACCAGGAGGGACGGCTTCAAGATGGTTGAGGCCAGGAGGAACCGATCCGGGAGGATAAAGAGGTTCCGGGATACCAGCTGTAGGGGGAGGGCCAGGAGGAGGAGGTCTGGTTGGCTGAGATGAATGGCTAGGAGCGGGTTGCGGAGGGCGAGGGGGAGGTTGCTGACTAGCCGAGGCAGGCCGTTTACAGGAAGCTTGAGACGATTGAATCATGCAAACATTCGGGGAGCTGGGATCAGTGATGGGAGGGGGAGGAAGGTTAGGGAAAGTTCCAAGCAGGGAGGAATCTTTGTAAACGCTGAGGGAGACACTGGTCAAAGAATCAACGGTTTGCTTGTTGGCTACAGAATAGATAGTCGTCTCAGGGGAGGTCTGAGATTTTGGCTCATGATATGTCAACTGGTCAATGGTGACTATCTTTCCATTATGGAGGAAAGACATCTTGCGAAAGACCGCAGATGGGACAGCAGACATAGCATAGGTGTAGCTTCGCCCGAATAGAATGTTGTAATCTAGCGGGGCGTCGATGACTTCGACGTCAACGCAAACAGTCTTACCGGCGAGGGTGATAGGACAATTTCGAAACAGGCCAATGGGCTGGGAGGCATGACCGTCCCACGCTTGAAGGGTGATCGTGGAAGGGGCCAGCTCGGAGGATCCGAGTTGCTTCCAAACCGAAGCGGACATCACGCAGGTGGATGCCCCCTCATCAATTATACACCAGGACACGTTGGCGTTCCGGATCTTGACGGGGATTTGGAAGGCGACGGAAGGAGGAAGAGGAGGATGGTATGATTGAGTGGCATCGAAAAAAATCATTTGGTCATCAGCAGGATCTACAGCGCCCACGGCAGATAGTAGAGCCTTCTTTTGGGAAGGGCATGACTGAGGAGTTCCAGTGTGGAAATGGCAGCAGGAGATTGCGCCAAATCATCTACTATGCTATATGAATGGGCAGCTCGACCGGAAGCAGCGTTTCGACGTAATGGTCCCTTAGGAATCTTGGTATGAACCTCAACTCTGGGTTGAGGGATATGTAAGGGGCCATTGGATGTCGAAAGAGGCTCTGTAGAACCTGAAGAAGGAGGTTCGGGGGCAGACTGAGCAGGAGGCTTGGGGTACTGGCGAGACCGAGTTTGAAGGTGAAGATCGACGGATGGGGACAGATCAAAGTTCATCATGAGGATCTGGTAATTGGAGGAACCAGAAGGGGAAGATTTAGGGGCCACCTATCCTTCAGGTGGTTGGGTAGCCATGATTCCCTGCTGGGCATCCACCTGCTCTTGAGGGGACGGTGACTATTGTTGCAAGGGTTGAGGAGGAAAGGGAGGCGAAAGCGCATATGCTGGAGGAGCTGGCGCACCAGGCTGCGGATAAGGGTAATGGTTAGGTTGGGAAACATTGAGGTAAGCAGGAGGTTGGGCAAAAGGATGAGGCATGCCGTATCCTGGATGCGTACTACCGGGAGGGGGAGAAGTGCGGGAAGTGGTGCCCCCTCCCCCGGGAAAACCATAGCTCATGAGAGGTTGAGCAGATGGATGAGAGATAGATCCAACGATGCTGTCGGCGGTATGAGGTGCCCCCGGTGTACAGGCATCACCGGGTTTGGGGAGATCAGGTAGGACAGTATGATCATAACCTGTCTGAGCATAGATCAGGTCATATTTTAACGCCATTTGGAGGGCATCTTCTTCGGTTTGAGGAAAATGTGATGCGACATCTTTCCCGATAGGGGACAAGAGAGATCTAAGGAACCAGTCCATGTAGAAACGGTCTTCGAAGGTAGGAGATTGACATAGGCTCCGTCTTCTTCGCCATTCCTGGACATGGGTAGAAAGGCGGGTCGAAGAGGTTTGCTTGAAGGAAGTCAAGAGCTCGATACCAGTGTCATAACGAAGGGGAAGCTGGAAGTAAGATAAAAAAGCCCGGGAAAGAGTTGCAAAGGTGGTATGGGAGGAAGTGGGTTGATCAACATACCACTTAGAAGCTTCGCCTGTAAGCGTTCGTTGGAACAATCGAAGACGAACAGAGTCATCGGTAATGGAGGTAGATGAACACCACATGTGGAAAGATCGAACATGATTTGAAGGATCTTCTCCAGCATGGCCTTCAAACTTTGGGATGTCGGAAGGGAGCTTTGTCGGCATAGCAGGCCAACTAGCATCTTGGTGTATAGGGTCGTTTATCAACCGGTCCAAATCGGGGATGCTGAGGCCTGCCAAGAAGGGGAGCACGGGTGAAGCCGAGGTAGTTCCTGTGGTGGTTCCGCTAGTAGTAGGGCCGGCATTAGGGCCGGGAGAACTGCTAGCGTTAGGCCCTGGACCAGACATAGTGAAGGTGACAGGGGGAGAACCAGGAGGAGAAGGAGGACCCGATGAATCAGGAGAGGAGTCGGAGTGCGGACTCGAAGGTGGACTGGCTCGACGACGGCGGGGCGGAGCAGGTCGATCGACCAGAAACTGAGGATGAAGGCCAAGAAGTCTCCGGGATAAGCGCCTTGGGGGCGCAATGATGACAGGAAGAAGGAAACCGACAAGGGAAAAAAGGGACAGAATCAATTAAGGTCAAGGGCAGAAAAGGTGCAGTGACAATTGATTTTAGAGTCTTTGCCAGGCGGTGTTAACCAGGCGCTTCTTCGCTTAGGGTCAGTGTTTGGCGTGTGTTAATTTTAATTTTTAAACCCTTTCCGTTTTGAGAGCAAGAAAAAAGTGTGCTGCGTAGCTGAAAATAAACCTACAGAGAACAGAATATAATACTGAAATAACATAAAAATAACAGCTACTTGTGCATCTATCTAACCCAAGAAGGTGGGTCTCTCAAAACTGTTCTGACAGAGGGAAAAAATCTAATCAAAACACACTAAAAAGAGGCCAATAGATCTAAGGTCGAAAGGGACAGGGATCTAAAGGAGAAAACTGCTGAAAAGAGGTGCAGATCACAGCCAAGAGGCAGAGGCAAGGTGGCTGGAAAAAGGGAGGAAATCAGCAAAAAGCAGAAGGGGCAAGGACGAGGCCCTAAAGGGAGGTCCAAAAAAAACTACAAGAGGTGATTTGAAGGGAAGAAGAGCTGATTAAAAGCGATCTGAAAAGGAGGTATCAGATCTGAAAAAGAAATGGCTGAAAACTCTGAAAAATTAGACACTTACAGCAGCTAAAGCTCTTCCACAAAAAGTGGAGGGTACTGACGCCCTAGGGGGCTAGATTCCCACTTAGTTGAGTAAAACAGAGCAAGAATAGGTCTAAACGGGTGGAGACGGAGGTCAGACAACCCTGACAGAGGTTCAGACAAAACCCAGAAAAATTTCAGAAAAATTCCAGAAAAAAGTCCAGGTCGCAGTTTTTGACCTGTTTTTCGCTCGGGTCGCACGTTTTGGGCTGTTTTCCGCGACCTGAGGCTTGAGGTCACACTTTTGGGGCCAAAAAGTGCGACCTGCACTTCCGGGACTCTCGGCGGCGGATTTAAAAAAAAAAATGTCGTCTCAACTGCGGCTGATGTCGGTCACCTGCGCAATAGGGCCAGAAACACACGGAAGTTAGAAATTTTAATGTTTGAGGGTTTTATGAGGAAAAAACACATGAAAATAGGAAAAAAAAAAGCTGAAAAGAAACCCTAGGGTCTGAAGTAGCTGGATATGCAGGAATAGGAAAAACGACAGCGGTCGTAATTTAAAACCCGTGTGGAGTCGCCATTTGTTAGTATGAATCCTTTGTCGAAGTGTACGAAAAAGGACCACTTTAGCTACGCATAACTAATAGCCCTAACAACAAAAGTGGTTGCCAATATCTTCAGATCTGCGATTAGTTAGACAAGAAAATAGCTGCAAAACACCAGATCTATGTATGGAAAGACATTAAGCAGTAAAATAAAGGGTTTGCTCCATGCATCCAACAAACAAGACAAGAACACAATTTTTTGAAAGAATTTTTTATATTACAGGGCACCTGGGAGGAAAACAAGAAGGTGTATCCAGCTCTCCTCAATGGGATGGGTTCTTTGTAGTCCTCAGCACTTCAGATCTAAGCTTTCTCTCTCTTGTATGTGTAGAAAACCCAATGCAAAAATGAAGCTCAATGGGAGAAAATGATGAAAAATGAGACCAAGTGTATAGATCCAGAGTGATCTAGTAGGCAACAAAAGGTGAAGAATGATGGGGAAAACCCTCCTATTTATAACAAAATATTGGGTCATTCTAGATCGTGGTGCATGATTAAAATAATGTTAACCAAATCTAGATCCACCTTTTATGGAATATTTTATTATATTTGTTGGAGGGAAAGGGTCTTTGACTTGGGTCAAATCCCTTGATTAGTTAAAAATAAATAAATAAATGATTTATTTATCTTTTAAAGGAAGTGGTTGGAAGATAATCAAATAAATAATGATTTATTTAATTATTTGTGGGTGATTTGGTCATATTTAACAAGGAATATTATCTAAATAAGATTTAAAAAATTATTCCTAGAAATTAATAAGATAAATAAAGGTTTATCTAATTAATTTCTTTGATTTTGGGTTAAACATGACTGGGAATAATAATTAAATTATGGTTTAATTAATTATTCCATGAGGAAAATCAAACAAATATGGGTTTGTTTAATATTTCCTTTTGGGGTTTCCTATTTTAACATAGTGAAAGTGGTTTTAGTTAGGGTAAAACAGGTCTTATATGGCGTACTTGGGTCCATCTAATGATAACAAGTTAGATGACCAAAAAATGGTGTAACACATTGCAACTTTACATTTATAACAAAATAAATTTGTATGGTATCGATGGCTTTTCTCCCATAAAAAAATTGTCACTTGGTCAATTTGTATGGAGGAAATGATAGCACATTATGAGGATACAAAGAGAAACAACTTCTTTAGCCAATTGATAAATCTCAAACAAAAGGGTTCAGTGGTGGAGCACATTAAGGACTTCCAAAAATTGAATATAAGGGTAAATGATATTCCAGAGGAACACAAGATTGATGTCTTCATAAGGACTTTAAAGGGTAACATCCAACATGAATTTTTCATTTGGGAACCTGATTCATTGGAGAAGGCGTTCAGATTGGCAAGAAAAATTGAATGTAAAATTATTGTGACAAGGAAGCCTTCTAATCACATCTATAAAGATGGAAATATTGCTACTCCTAGACTTCCACAACCTACAAGGTTGACACCACAACAATTGGAAGAAAAAAAAGAAAAATGGCTTTGCTACAGTTGTGATAGAAAATACACTAAAGGTCATAAGTGTGTTGAGAAGAAATTATTTTACATATATTGTGAATAGGAGGAAGAAAATGAACAAGACACTTCAAAAGAAGAGGATATACACCAGGAACCGACCCTAGAATAAGAAGAAATGAGTCTGACCATATCATGTAATGCATTGGCAGGTATTACCACTCCTGAAACTCTTAAGATAGAAGGACATATAAAGAAGAAAAATGTAAGAGTGTTGATTTATTCAGGTAGTACCCATAATTTTATTCATTGTAAGGTATCCATGGAATTGAATTTTTTCCTATACCTAGCACCAGAATGTCATAATATCAAGCTAACCATGGGGGAATATGTATTGAATAGTCCAATGCTTTCCATTCCAATGGGAGGTGCTGATATTGAACTAGGAGTACAATGGTTACAATCTTTGGGGACAATATCTTTAAATTTTCAAGAACTTTTCTTGATTTTTTTTTTCGGAAGGAAAGGATTTCGAATTACGGGGTATCATAGGGAAGCCGAGAAAGATAATAATCTCTAATGTCATGAAAAAGCTTCTTAATAAAGAACAATGAGGTGTAATTGCATAATTATGCTCACTAGAAGTTCCAACATCAAAATCATCAATTTCTCCAGATCTCCAAAAAGTATTGGACAATCATTCCAAGGTGTTTGAAACTCCCAAAGGACTCCCATCTATTCGTGATCATGATCATTCTATTCATTTGATTCCAGGAAGTGTTCTCCAAGCATCGGGCTTTACAGATATCCTTATGTCCAAAAGAGCGAAATTGAATGTATGATTGCGGAAATGTTAGAGGTTGGTATAATTCAACCTAGTCAAAGTTCTTTCTCTGCTCCAGTAGTATTGGTGCACAATAAGGATGGATCATGGCGCATGTTTCCATATTATAGGGAGCTCAATAAGCTCACTATTAAAGATAAATTTCCCATTCATGTGATTGATGAATTATTGGATGAATTACGTGGAGAAATTTATTTTACCAAGGTGGATCTTCATTCAGAATATCATCAAATTAGAATGAAGACGAAAGATATTCCAAAAACAGCATTTCGAACTCATGAGGGTCATTATGAATTTTTGGTCATGACTTTTAGCCTTACCAATGCACCTTCTACATTTCAAGGGTTGATGAATTCCATTTTCAAACCCTTCCTTAGAAAATTTGTGCTAGTACTTTTTGATGATATACTAATCTACATCAAGTCTTGGAACGATCATGTTCAACATGTTGACAGGGTGCTCAAACTATTGGAGGAGAAACAATTATATGCAAAAACATCCAAATGTTTCTTTTGAGTACAAGAGGTGGATTATTTGGGTCATATTATATCTCATGAGGGTGTTAAGGTAGACCCTAACAAAATTAAAGCCATTAAGGAATGGAAAGTCCCCACAGCCATAAAGAAGTTGCGAGGATTTCTCACGTTAACAGGGTATTATCGCAAGTTTGTTAATAATTATGGGAGAATAACATCACCTCTAACAACATTATTGAAGAAAGATACATTTTCATGGACTCCTGAAGCAACTAAGGCCTTTTAACATCTTAAAGAGGAAATGTGCCTAGCACTGGTCTTACCTATGCCAGAATTCACAAAAACCTTTATTGTGGAATGTGATGCCTCAAGAAATTGAATTGGTGTTGTTTTAATGCAAGAAGGAAGAGCCATTTATTTTGAAATTTGTCCAATAAAAGGAAAGTATTTACAAAAATCTATTTATGATAAGGAAATGTTGGCAATAATACATGCACTAAAGAAATGGCAACCTCACCTAATGGGAAGACACTTTAAGGTAAAAATTGATCATGATAGTTTTAAACACTTTTTGGAACAAAGACTATCTTCAGAAGAGCAGCAAAAATGGGTCACCAAGATGTTGGGTTATGACTTTTAAATCATCTACAAAAAATGGAAGCTAAATTTTGTCGCATATGCACTCTCCAGAAAGGATAAAGAGGTGGAAGCATTGCTTTGTGCCATTTCTATTATCCAACCACATTGGATAATCGAAGAAAGGGATGAATGGAAGAAGGATGAAGAAGTGTGGACACTCATTCAAAATTTGCAACAAGATATTAGTACATAAGATACATTTAGTTTAAAAAGTGATTCCTTATGGTACAAAGATGCTTATATATTTGTAAGAATTCCCAACTAAAACAAAAGATTATTTTGGAATTGCACACTTCTCCTTTAGGAGGACACTTAGGATTCTTAAAAACTTACCACAGGGTGAAGAAAGAATTTTTTTGGGATGGCCTTAAATATGATATTCAAAAGTTTGTGGCAGAATGTTTGGTTTTCTAGCAAAATAAAGTTGAGACAATTAAGACCCCAGGTCTTCTACAACCTTTATCCATTCCAAGTCAATGTTGGGAGGAAATTTCAAAGGATTTTATCACAGGTTTACCTAAGTCCGAAGGAAAGAGTGTCATCATGGTGGTAGTTGATAGACTTACCAAGTATGCACACTTTTGTGCATTATCTCATCCATTTAAAGCAAGTACAGTTGCTACTGTATTTATGGAAACAATTCAAAAGCTACATGGAAACCCAAAGATTATTGTAAGTGACATAGATCCCATTTTTACTGGAAATTTTTGGACGGAATTATTTTCTTGTTTGGGTACTCAACTAGCTCATAGCTCATCTTATCATCCTCAATCCAATGGTCAAACTGAGATAGTGAATAAATGTTTGGAAGGATATCTTCATTTTTTTGGTATCTGATAAGCAAACACAATGGTTCAAGTGGTTACCTCTTGCTAAATGGTGGTATAACACTTCCTTCCATACTGCAGCAAAAATGACCCCATTTATGGCACTTTATGGATATCATCCATCGTCCATCACATCATCTTTAAGAGAAAATTATAAGGTTCGAGTAGTGGAAGATCACAACGAGCATCAATAAGAATTTCTCCAAGTCTTAAAGGATAACCTAAATTTGGCACAAAATCAAATGAAACAACATGCAGATCAACATCGCAGGGAGAAAATTTTTGACGTAGAAGAATGAGTATTTTTATGACTACAACCATACAAACGAATGTCCCTCAAACATCTAAGAAGGATAATAAATTATCGCCAAATTACTATGGTCCTTACAAGGTGTTGCTAAAGATTGGTACTATGGCATACAAATTGGAGCTTCTTGCTTCTTCGCGAGTGCATCTAGTTTTTCATGTTTCATACTTAAAGAAGGTTATAGGTGACAAAATTCCAATTCAAACAATATTTCCAGAACTTGATGAGGAAGGAAAACCATATTGGAATCTAAAGCAGTCACAAAAACAAGAACTCAACAGCTACGAAATCGATCAATTTCAGAGTATCTCATCAAGTTGAAGAATTTACCCACTGAAGATTCTACATGGGAGGATGATAATTTTATACAGAAGCATTTGGAGCTACTCAAGCATTGAGGAAAACACTTTTTCGAATGAGAGGGGAATTTTAGGTCCTTATATTACTAGTATAGTCCCTTATTGTTGTTGGTGTAACCCCCTTATTGTTATTGTTGTACCCCTGTAACCCGAATATTTTTATTATTATGCCCTTACATTATTATTGTTAGGTCGACTAGGATTATATTGTGATCCCATGGACTCTGATATATAGAAGGAGGTTTTGTCATTTGTATCATCCAAGAATTATTCATTTATGTAATGTATTGGAGGTTTCCCCCTCGAAGTAGCTGATTTCTAAGGCGTTGATCTCTCTTTTATTCTATTTTTGGCGCTGGTTTCATAACAAATACAATGGAAAACACACATATTAAAAAAAAATATTTTACCTTGGAAACCCCAAACCAGGAAAACCAACAATATTTTTTTCAATATACTCTTCTATACAATTACAATACAATATATATCCAACAAAATACATAAAAGACCAATCCATTTATCATGGATTATAATACAACCATATTTCGTTAATCGAAACCATAAAACTATAATAAAATCCACCATGCACCACAAAACTGCTAAAGACAAAAACCGTGTGCCAAAAACTAACAAAAATAGATGCAAAAGACCACCCAAATTTTCTTTTGTGGGGAATTTCCCTCAAACTCTTGAACAAGGGGGCTTCTTACCCCCCACAAACCCCTTAAGCAAGGTGGTATTTCCCCCCTGATACCCCCCTAAATAGAGGGGGCTATCAACCCCCCCCGTGACCCCCTCGCTATGCTATGTGCAATGTATAGTGTGTGGGAATAGTCATGCAAATAATATAACACATACACAATAGATATGTGCTAGTATAATATATGTATTTTAATTGTTTTTTAAAAAAGGGAAAGGGATTTAATTTTAATTTATAGGTGTTGGGAATATATGTTACATGCCTTATGTGTTACTAAACATTATAATGCACATCACTTATTTGTATGCAAACATTAAATTCTTGATTAATGTTAAAACCTTAAAAAATAGAAATATAGTTAAACAAAGGTACACTAAATATATGCAAAATACACATATAACCCCCCCCCCCCAAGACACACACACATAACCAAATCAAATCCTCATCCATTATTGAATCAAGTTAATAAGTCATGTCTATTTTTCAAGGAGTCTATTTTTTTTCCTAGTGTGGCATAAAGGGCTCTTTAGTCTAAATTCGGATGATTTATTCCATCTAAAAATGTGTCAAATCTCTTAGGAGAAAAAATTTCCATGGTAGAATCATCTTAGCATGACTAGAAAGTTCCTCATAGAAAAATGATAAGTTGTACAATGTATGTTGAAAAACAAACATGAGGTTATTATGCCTAGTTAACGATATTTTCTTTATTCTTCCTCTTAACTCTTTACAAGGGATTTTAGAACTCCATCATTAATTCACTTAACACGTCATCTAATATAACTATAGTATATATAATTTATATTTATCTATATACATATGGATGTAGATTCCTCTATGATTAATTAAAATCATATGCATGTATATGCTATAAATACTATTCCAACTCTCAAATATGGTTGATATCAGTTAATTAAAGTTGTTTGTTTAGAAAGGTGGTAAATGTTAATAATGTCAATTGTAACATCCTCCTCCCACATCTGCCCAAGTAACCAACCAACCGGGGTAAACATGTGACGAAGAGTTGCTATGATATGATTCAAATCCCTATGTGTCAGTTAATGTAGTGGAATTGGTAGAACAAAACAACACATACCTTCTACACCTGCAACAAAACCCCCAAGAACCATCCAAACATTCCAGGTGACTAGCCCCTAAGACAAACTAACTTTTTGTTGCATTAATCCCCCAGTTGCTCCCTTTCCAAGCCATCTAAGAGACTAAGAGCCCCAGTCACTCCCATGAGCATGTATGAGTGCGACTACAACCTTTTCCTGCCAATGTTATGTCAACAACTGTAATATTTAAGGCTAAATTCTAGGGCTAGTACCCAGGTCATTGCCCAGAACTCCATGAAAATTCCAAGAATGAATGATAACAACATAATAATGATATAAATGCAATTACTTGAATAAGTAATTCACTGGACCCCTATTATCCATGACATGCATTTCGTCAAACATGTCATGAATATGTAATCTACAAGTTTAAACAACAGATATAAGCATATGGCTCTCATACTTATCTGAGAATCTCTAAGAAGCATTGATATTGCCTCATCACATTAGTTGCATTATCATCTATTAGGTCATAGATTTTTTGTCCATTCATTTACAAATCAAAACATGATGAAAGCCATATACATCATCGCTGTCATTGAACAATGCATAACCAATATATAAAAAACATCAAATACAAGCATAGAATAGCCGTATAATACACATAATAACAAGCATATTTACCCATCAATACAAGAGGAAAATAACTCTTACTTCCATAAGTAAAATACAACCAAGCCTAGGACTTTCACGTACCACTCGACCATAAACATGGCTGAACCAAATCCTATTTCAGCCAATCACCCCCATGCCATATTCTAAGCATGAATGTGGGATATCATAAAACAAATCAATCAAAAACAAACCAGGGATGACAAAGGCCAAAACACCTCAACCCTCAACCAGTGATTCCACCTCACAGTCGAACATCATTAACCATCACCTGATTGGTCTCTACCCAAGTTTTCCAGGGCTCCAGAGCATTTGTTCCAACCAAGGCTCCAGGACTAGTAACTCAATCCACAGCTATTGATGGGCTCCAGAAAGTTTGTCCAACCAAGGCTCCAGGACTAGTAACTCAATCCAAACTGTTAAAGGGCTCTAGAGTGTTTTTCCAACCAAGCCTCTAGGAACTAGTAACTCAAGCCATAGGTAAAGGAACACGAGAACCAACCCAAAAACAAAAGGAAATGAACCCATGACACCATGACTATCTAGGAAATGGAAAGGCTAGGAAAAACCATTATTAATCTAGTCAATCCTCCATGCCAATGACATATCATAACCAAGAAACCACATGCATGTACCAAGCATGCCAAAACTAGAAAGGAAACCATACATGCAACTCGATACATACAAAAAAATCCAGCTATAGTTGTTAATCCTGATGTCCTATTGCACTTTCTTTCCTTTCCTTTTCCTTCTTGCTCCAAATTCCAAGTATGCCACACTACTCCAAGAGTGATCCAATAAAATCTAAGTGTCCAAGATTATGAGAGAGAGAATTTAAGAGAGATCCACCATAGAACTGAAAAATTTTTACCAACTAATCCTCAAAATAATTTTGATCAATGAGGCCTCTATTATATTCATTTTCCATTATTTTCCTTCGTTTTCCTCCTCACATGAAACATGTGACATTTCACCTCCTTTTTCTCCTCTTTTCCTTTATTTTCATAAATAAAATGCCAATTAATGCCTCATGTATTTCCAAAGCCTTTTCCATTGCCTTTTGCAATTTCCTTTAGCCATAATAAACCAAATGAACACTAGATAGGATGTTTTTTCCCACCATTCAACTTGGAATATGTGTCCCATGACCTTGGTCTTATATTTTTTTTTACATGGATTTAATACTAGGGATGTTATAGAATTCTCCCCCTTGGGGGAACAAATTCCTCGGTGTTTAGTGACACCTAAAACCAACAAGACTGCTGAAAATAAAACATAATTCCCATGAATCTTTATAACACAACTCGTTGTATTATTTACAAGGACTAGTGATGAAAACACGATAAACATACCATGCATTGGAGATTTATAACACAAATCATTACCATATTTACAATAACAACCACATACACTTATTTACATTTTCTTCAGCCCACAAATAATCATACTGTCTATGGAGCTTTATAAACACAACTTGATACCGTATTTACAATAATATACACATATACACATATGCACATTTTCTCAACTGGAACATAAAAGGATACAATGCTCGTATCAGTAACAAGGGAATCCAGAGGGTCACACCTCCACCCTCAAAGTAGTAATAGGATTCACCTCCATCCCAGGAAGTCAAAAACACACTTCTAGATCCAAATTTTGCATCCAATGTCTAGTGCTACAATCATAGGCTACTGTACCCTCAATTAACAATTACCATCTCATTTTTCTAGGGCACACTCCCAATGTGCATCTAATTCCATATGGAAATGCTAATGACCAAAAAAAATACATCCCCGACCTTCCCTTCTCTGTTACACAGTACCTCGGGAAATATGGTCACCCCTTCCATGCAATCACACATCTTCCAAGTTTCATGGGCATCCTCTTCTCTGCTACATAGTCCCTCTGGAAACCCATCCTTTGGCAAGGCTTCCTCGCATTGAAATGTCCAAAAACCAAGGCATATCCCTGCCTCATAAACATCATACCAATCATAGCTTTCTCATGGAAATAAATGGACACTATTGGGTACCAGTGTCCCCCAATGACCCTACTCCTGAAGTTCTTTACCATCATATTGTTTATTGTTCCAATTTTTTTCACTATTGACACTACTAATTCTTGCAATCAGTTTGAACCATCCTGAACCAAGCATTGCATGATTGCTTGTACCAAGCACATAATTTCCATTAGATTAAAAATAAATTGAAATAAATTCAAATCATATCTTATTGGTGGCTCATCAATAAGGTACACCTGCAATTTTGTTCACTTCCTATCACAACAACTCAAATTAGTTGTTTGATTAAATCATTATGTATAAGCATATCACATCCGGTTATCTCAAAACACAACCATCAAAATTCAAGAGTCATGAATCACATATAGTCATCATAAACCATAATCATAGTCACATGTAACCATCATAAGTCAAAATCATTGATCACATGCATAACACAGCTAAAATAAAATACCGATACTTATCCTTCATCAGTTTGTACTTCTTCCTTTGTTCTTTATGTACACACAACAGATCGATTGCCACACCTTGAAAGCACCCAATTCCTTTTCTTCTCTTCAATCACGTACACATACACACAATGTACATCACAATACTTACATCCACATATGACGTACAACACCACACAATACATACACCCACACCTGATACACAAAACAACACATACACCTATACCTGGTGTACAAAACAACACATACACCTGCAATCTAGTGTACAACACAATACATATACAGACACATAATACAATGCAACGAATACACATGTCATGATACCACAACTACACAATTCACATACATAGTACTGCATTCCCACAAAACAACATGTACGACATGCACACAATACCACATGTATACCATTACCATATGTACAACATGCACACAGTACCACCTGTACATATCACCACCTGCACAACATGTGCATAGCATCACATGTACATGACACCACCTGCACAACGTGTGCATAGCATCACATGTACACGACGCCACCTGCACAACATGTACATAGCGTCACATGTACACCACATAGCCTTTACAACGTGTACACAACATCACATGCATGACATGTACATGACACCACATGTACACAAAATCACATGCACGACTTGTACACAAGACCACCTGCACACCACACCACATGTACAACATGTACACAATACCACATGCACACAACACCACATACACACAACATCACATTTACAATCATGAACACAACACCATATGTACATAACACCACATGTAAAAAATGCACACAACACCATATGTACATATCATTGCATATAAAACATGTACACAAAAACGCATATCCAACATGCGCATTGTACAATGTGTACACAACATCACATATACATGTATATATCACCATCTATACCCAACACTGCATATGAAATATACATGCAACACCACATATACAACATGCATACAACATCATATGTACACAATAATACATATGTTACATGTACACATCATCATAGGTACAATCACTGAATATACAACATGCACAACATATACACAAAAATTGTAATGCACATCCATAGAAAACACACTGACTCCACCAAGAAACGTTGCTTCTAGTGTCTCTCTACCATCCATGCTTATCCTAACATGTGTCAGATCACATCGTTTTCATTCCGTTGATGTATCTCTCAGCATTACCTACCATAACATAGACATATACATAGTATAACCACATAATATCAATTCATACCCACATTATACCAACCTTGTAGATTTTCCAGGGATATTCATCCCACTTGATTCCTTATAAGCCAAGAACCGCTTCATTCCATTCACCTGCATAAGAAATCATTCCTCCACAAGAATAATCACTGACGACTCTGTCAAACAACGACATACGTACATACAGATAAACATCAACATAAAACAATCATGATCCCTGATGGCCTTTTCAGACAACTTCATATCTATATATATCTATATATATCTATATATATGAATACTAGCACAAAAAAATCATAGCGGCCCTACCAGTCAACAATATACATACATACATACACGAATAAATATATGCATATATAAACATAAACATAATCATAGTCACAATATGCTTACCAAATATCATAAATTCGAGGTTAACAGAACTTCCTTTATCTGTGAACAACATTGAGAATCACAGTTCCCAACTTAGCCAAGGCATATAAAACTTCAAATCCATTTACTTTACCTTTCCGGTTACCTTTATTTTGTCTATATTGCCATTGTCCATTTACCACAATGGACCTAACCAGTCAAACTAGCTATCATATTCTTACCTTCAGCTGCCCGTATACATGCACCGAGATTCATTTGAGTCTTGCATCACATGTTGGGTTTCATTTAGCTGTTCTTGAGCCCCATTAAATTTCCTCCTTCCCAACCAATTCCAAAGACCCCAAAGAATAAAAGGCAAGAGAAAGAAAAAACAAGAAGAAAGCCATGAAAACCAATAACAATACAACACCACAATCAAAGTGGCAAGTCCTTGCACTAGAAATAAAAAAAAGTCAGAAATCAAGTGCAAAAAATCACAAAAGACCAAAAGCACAAGACTGGTAACAAACACCATGACTTAATCCCCATGCTTCACAGTGCTTCCCAAGGAAAAGCTCAACCTGATTATTCTTCAAGATTTCATAGCAGTATATTTTTCCATGCAAATCCCTGTATCATACTTCCATATACACATAATTTTTACCGCATAAATAAATATAACAATATACCAGTTATCTTACCTTGTTGTGTCAAACACGTTTCCTTGTAATTAAACTCACATGCCAGCCACATGTTCCAAAGATCAAGAAAACATATCTATCAATTTGAAACCAACCTTTAACAAGTCTAACAACCATGTCATAATAAAAATTAAAATCGCATTCATAAGTCATAATAAATAATGATACAACTATCACCTACTTACACTCAAGTACATATCAACTGTCTCAACACATATGCGTTAGTATAACCATCTTAAAACAAGATCATTTATTCATGCAATTTTATAGACACATTCTCATATCATGCAATTAATCAAAAATTCAAACAACATATAGATGACATAATAGACACTAAACACTCAAACACCAAGTAGATGACATAATCAAACATTCAAACACCATGTGGACGACATAATAAAACTCATACCTTAATGTATCTCAGGGGAGGTTATATTTTCTACACAATCAATCTAGATTAACACGACATAACTTCACAACATATCGACTCAAACATAAATAAGGTCATTACATCCATAACCGTAACTAGCTAACAGGTTCACATCATAAACTCATAAAAATTTATCATTCATGCATAACAATCACATATGCATAGGCAATCTAAATTAGTATGACATAATATCACAATATATTAACTCATACCTGAATGTCATAATCATAATCATATGCATAGGTCAATCCAGATCAAAATGATACATATAACATCAAGATCTTAATGCAATAACCCTCATCATCAAGTTAAGTAACATATAACAAGAACAAATTAGTTATCATATAAAAATAAACAAGTTAACATATACCATACTTATCAAAAAGATATAACATAATCATCAAGTTAACTAACATACAAAACAACAAAAATGCATATAAAAACAAGTTACTAGCATTCATGACTACTCAACACATGTGCATATGACTACACTGATAAACTAGCATTCATCATACATGTAAACACAATATAATATAATGATAAGCATATAAGTAACCCTAATTCTTATAACAACCATTAACCACATGCCTGCATGCCAAATATAAAAACCTATATGATGATCTGCTTTCACCCCAAAGTCTAGTGCCGCAACTTTACTTTGATGATCTGCATCTCCTGCTCTATTTCAACCAACACATTAACATCATAACATACCAATAACATCATAATGACCTAAAATTCATACAACGTCCTCATGGAAAACAACCTTAACCATGAAAATGAATGCATAACAACATATAAACACTGACATGCATAAAAAATGCATATACGGTTGATATGCATTTATGAAAAAAATGCCCCAACAACAACATCCTCAACTTCCACATGGTGACACAATGACCACAACCCTGCATACAAAATAACCACATAGTTAACAAACATAAATAACACATATGCAACCGACATTTATGTCTGAAAAACACATTCCACCCATCTAGTCCACGTGTTGAACCATGCTTTGATACCACTCTGTAACACCCTCCTCCCACATCTACCCAAGTAACCGGCCAACCAGGGTAAACATGTGAAGAAAAATTAATATGATATGATCCAAATCCCTATTTTTCAGTTAAGGAAGTGGAATCGATGGAAAACAACAACACATACCTTTTACACTTCCAACATAACCCCCATGAGCCATCCAAACCTTCCAGGTGACTAGCCCTTGAGAGAAAATAATTTTTGTCTGCATTAATCCCCCAGTCACTCCCTTGCCAAGCCATCCAAATGAATGAAAGTTTTAGTCGCTCCCATGGGCCTCCATGAGTATGACTGCAACCTTTTCCTGCTAGTGTTATGCCAAGGACTGACTCCTTTTCCTGCCAGTGCTATGCCAATGATTGACCCCTTTTCCTACCAGTGTTATGCCAACGACTGCAACCTTTTCCTTCCAGTTCTATGCCAACGAATGTAGGATTTAAGGCTAAATTCCAGGGCTAGGACCCAGGTCACTACCTAGAACTCCATGACCAGGAATGAAATATAATAGTGGAATAATGATACAAATGAAATTACTTGAATAAGGACGTCACTGGACCCCTACTAGCCATGATAGGAATTTCTTCAAATATGTGATAAATATGTAATCTACATGTTTAAACAACAAATTTGAGCACAAGGGTCTCATACTTATCTGAGAATCACTAAGAAGAATTGATGTCTCGTCAAATTAGATGCATTATCATCTATTAGGTCATATTTTTTTTCATTCATTTACAAATCAAAACATGATGAGATCCATACATCATCACTGTCATAGAACACATTCATAACCAGTATATAAACAATGGAAATGACAAGCATAGAACAACCATATAAGCCACATAATAAAAAGCATATTTACCAATAAATACAAGAGGAAAAGAGCTCTTATTACCATAAACAAAATACAACCAGGTTTGGGACTTCCACGTACCATCCAACCATAGACATGGCTGAACCAAATCTCTCTTTCATCCAATCACCCCCGTGCCATATTCCAAACATGAAAGTGGGATCTCATAGAATAAAAAATTCACAACCAAACCAGGGATTCCAGAGGCTAAAACACCTCAACCCTCGACCATGATTCCACCTCACGGTCGGACATCACTGACCATCACCAGATTGGTCTCTACCCAATCTGTCCAAGGCTCCTAAGCATTTGTTCCAACCAAGGCTATAAGACTAGTAACTCAACCCATAGTTGTTGTCGTGCGCTAGAGAGTTTGTCCAGCCAAGGCTCTAGGACTAGTAACTCAACCCACCAAGGGATCTAGAATGTTTGTCCAACAAAGGTTCCAGGACTAGTAACTCAACCGAAGTTGTTACAGGGCTCCAGAGCGTTTGTCCAACCAAGGCTCCAGGAACTAGTAACTCAACCCACAACTAAAATAACATGAGAACCAACCTGAAAACAAAAGGAAATGTACCCACAACACCATGACTATCTAGGAAATGGAAAGGCTAGGAAAAACCACTGTCAATCTAGGCAATCCTCCATGCCAATGACATATCATAACCAAGAAACTACAAGCATGTAACATGCATGCCAAAACTAGAAACAAAACCATACACGCAACTCAATACCTACAAAGTAATCTAGTTGTAGTCGATGATCTCGATGTCCTCTTTCTCTTTCCTGCCTTTCCTTTGCCTTCTTTCTCCAAATCCCAAGTATGCCACACTCCTCCAAGAGTGCTCCAATAAAATATAAGTGTCCAAGAGTATGAGAGAGAGAATATAAGAGAGCTCCACCATAGAATTGAAAAAAGGTTACCAACTCATCCTTAGAAGCCTTTTTATCAATGAGGCTTCTATTTTCTTTATTTTCCATTATTTTCCTTCATTTTCCTCCTCACATGCAACCTGTGACCTTCCACTTCCATTTTCTCCTATTTTCCTTTATTTTCATAAATAAAATGCCAATTACTCCCTCATGCTTTTCCAAATCCTTTTCCACTGTCTGTGCCAATTTCCTTTAGCCATAATAAACCAAATTTCCTTTAGCTATAATAAACCAAATGAACACCAACTAAGATGTTTTTTCCCACCATTCAGTTTGGAATACGTGTCCTATGACCTTGGTCTTATATATTTTTTACATGGATTTTTTACCAGGGCTATTACAAGCAAGAGAAGTTCATTTAATAATAAGGCTCAAAACCATTACAACAATATACTAAATATCAGATCAACAAGTCTCTTGTGAGAATTGAACCTAGTTGGTGAGGATAACAATCATTCCTCCTAACCACCCAAGGCAAATCCAATACACTATATTTATGTATGTATATATGTATAAAGATACATGTCATGCATTAACTCTATGTTAAGCATAGAAGAAATTATACATCTTCCTTGTATTAGGTTGTAAATATATATAATAGCTCCATTATAACTCTAGATCTATCAAGAACTAAAAGAGATAAAATCTCTCAAAATACAAACCTCCTTTAAAAATAGCTCTCCTTTAAACAATACACTTTAAAATCATTTGCATGATATCCCATTTGAAAAATATTATTGTAACTACTTTGCAAATGTCCACATCAAACTTAACCACATTAATTTAGTAATTCACAATTTCATTAAAGAAAACACAACATGAAACCACGAATATATTTTCTTAACACTAAGTTTGTGGGATCTTTTTAATTTTTCCATAAACATGACATGATCGTTAAAACATCATGTTAACAATCATGTCATATCGATGAAAAAATGTTAATGATCATACTAGACTAATGCATCTATGATCCAACGTAACATATAAAATTCCTTTCCATTTAGTTAACAATTTTAATAAGATAAATCTAAGGGAATGCAAATAAGAATATGCTATTAATGAAACACAATAATCTTTGGATTAAAAAAAATTATTTAATAACAAAGTAAATTTATATCCACTAAATATATTCCGAAAAAAAAAAAATATATTGATTAGAATTTGTTAAAAGACCATAATTATTACAAACTATTTGATTCAAATCAAACGACCTTTCACTAAAATCGTCAAGATTCTGCAAATAGTGAATGGAAAATGACTTTATTTATTAAACAATAGAATTTAAACTCTAATAAATGTAAACTTTGTTAACCATGATATTAAAGAATTAAATTGTATTAAATTGTAAGAACAATACATCATGAAATTCTTGATCTTTTGTGAATGAAGGATATTGTTAAACAATACAAAATCTAAAGTATTACATTGCAAGAACATGTGACATCATGGATTTCTTGATGTTGTGTGCATCAAAAATGTTTAGACAATACAAAATGCATTGTGTTTTTAGTATTTTTGTTCTCTATTGTATGGTTGATGTTTATGGAATTGATGTTTTTTATTTTAAATTTATTATCGTGTTTTTCTTAAAGCAGATATATAGATTTTTTTTTTTTGAAAAACGTTTTCATCTTTTTGCAAACATGTAGATTTGTTTCCTTAAAAAACGTTTTCATCTTATTGCAAGCATGTAAATTTTTTTCCTATATGCAAAAACAGATATGTAAATTTGTTTTTTTTTTTTTTTATCTTTTTCACCTAGTCCTGATGATGAACCACACTGGTTGGTTCGAAACGCGTCGACTTTGTTCATGATAATGTGATTTTTACCGAAAGATTTCTTCCTAATTTATTGATGGATCACAGAAGCCAAAAATCTAGTAACATGTAGATTTGTTTCCCATATGCAAAAACACATTATTTATTATTTTGAATAGACTGCTGAACATATGTATATAATATTTTCCAAAACAATTAGGCTCAATTACGTGCATGAAGTGTCTTTAAAATATAACACTGAACATATGTATATAATACTTTTTAGTTTATAGTTTAATTTGAACTATTGACTTTTTTTTTAAGTTTGGTTATGTTATTAATTTTATTTAGTTTTAGTTAATTAGATTATAATTTAAATTTTAGTTATTTTAGTTTAGTTTTAAATATAGTTTAATGGTTATTTTATTTTTTATAATAATTTCATAAGATCATTTTGATTTTAATATACTTTTATATTATTAAATTTTGATTTTAATATATTTTTATATTATTACATTTTGATTTTAATATATTTTTATATTATTATATTTTAGTTTGAATTATTAAATTTTCAATTTGATTTTTTTAGTTCGGTTTTAGTATATTTTTATATTATTAAATTTTGATTTTAATATATTATTATATTATTATATTTTAGTTTGAATTATTAAATTCTCAATTTTATTTTTTAGTTTAGTTGTATTATTTGTTTAATTTAGTTTTAGTTGATATGATTATAGTTTAGTTAAATAAAATTTTAGTTTTAATTTACTTAATAGTTTAATCTAGCTTTATAACTTTATTTTGGTTCTTAGTTAATATATTTTTATATGGTTACTTTTTAGTTTGCAAGTAGTTTGAATTAATGTTTATTTATTTATTTTTATTTAGTTGGGTAAAGTATTATAGTTAATATGATTATAATTTAGACTTTTAGTTATTTTAATTTAATTTTAAATGTGGTTTAGCTTTATTTTAATTACTTTTAATTTATAGTCTAGTTTTGTCACTTCAATTTTTATAATAATTTTGTTTAGTTTAACTTCATAATTTTATTTTGATTCTTAGCTAATATACTTTTTATATTATTACTTTATTACTTTTTATTTTGTAGTTTAGTTTGATCATTGATTTTTTTTTACTTTAATTTTTAGTTTTAGTGCTAATATACTTTTGTATTATTAATTTATTATTTTTTAGTTAATTTTATATTATTATTTTATTACTTTTTAGTTTGTAGTTTTTTTTGTTTTTTTTTTTTTTTTTTTGTGTAAATCAACAGTTGTATCAGATCTCAAATATAGTACATAGTATTACAAAAAGGGCCTGCATGTCCCAAAACAAAAAGAGATGTAGAGGGAAAGGCCTACCAACGAGATACTTCCACAGACACAGACACAGACACATATAAGCCATCGCAGGCTAGGAGTCAAACTGTAACATATTACAAAACTAATCATTTTCCAGGACCGAGAGATTAGGAGACTGGTCAGCCCAACCGGGCTGTCTGACATAAAAAAACATAATATACATAAACCAACTATAGCCAAGGACAATACTTAAAAATACTAACAACCAAGACTTTCATCCTTACTGTTTTTGTTCTTTTCTACAGGATCTCCTCCATCACTTGGCCCGACATTGTCCACACAATTAGGCATACTTCGAGGCTTGTATTGGCATATGATAGTGGTCCATTTGCTCTGCTCAGGCAGTTGGATCGAAATGTTCAGCACATGCTTCAGATAAAGCTCAAAGAGCCTAACGAACCCCTCAAGCCGCTTGGACTAGGCTTTCATCTCTTCTACCAGGGATTTTAGAGTGACTTCCAGGCTGTCAAGCCTAGCGGATTTTTTTGTCGAAGCGAGGGTGTCGACCTGGTACACATCCTTGTGAGTCGCCTCCTGCATATTCAGCGCCTTGGCTAACATGGTTTTCATTTGCCAGGCCATGCGCTGGGTGCGCAAAAACTGGGTAGACCTGGTGGTCGAAGTGCCCGGGTCCTTTAACCAGTCCACTTCTTCACAAATATCCCTATCATCCACTCTCTCGCTTGCTTTGTCCACTTCGACTTGCAGCATGTCGATTTTATGTTTTCCCCTACGGGAGATAGAGGAATTGAAGCCTTCCTCTGCCTCCTTCAATTCATGGGCGGCCTTGGAGCTCCAGAGGATACGCTTCTCCATTTTGCAATGCCTCCCTCTCACGCTCAGCTTGCTAAAACCACGACTCAACTCTAGATATTTAGGAACGTGACTGAGGATGGGCCGCAAGAAATCACAGGTATCTCCTTTGCTCCCTATACTAGTATTTATAATTTGATTACCGATACTCGGGATCATGAAATGAAATGATCTCCCTTTCTCTTCCTTTCGCCTGACAGGCTGTTCAGCAGACAAGTGAGGGATATTATTCCGATCCATTCGGTCTATTTCGCACTGGTTGCCACACTTTTTCTTAATTAGATTTTTCCACCTCTATATTTTATCGGAGCTGGGGTACTATCCTTTTTCAGTAAGGTAAATCTCCCACACTCGTCCACATAAACGAAAGGACAACAGGCTTAGAAACCATCGCCGAGAATTACTATATGGGCAGGACTTCATCTTTCATTAATGATCAGTTTCATGTGACTTGTCTGCACCTCTTGACGAACCACTTAGGTCCTTTACGGCAATATGATCACACTCCTCTCTTAAATTATCAAAAGGCATGTCCTGCCAACAGGTGTCAAGGACAATATCCGGGTTTTCCACCGCATGATTTGCAAGGACATCTGCCATAGAATTTACTGAGTGCATAATAGCCTGAAGCACTACCCCTTGGAGATTAGAGAGATGGTTTGAGATGAGAGTCGTGACTAATGAGATGCGCCAGTGTTTTATGACCCTACTGGGATTCGACCCATTCTGTAGTCTCTTAGCCATGTTAATTGCTAGCAGTGAGTGCCCTTCCACAATAACTCTGTCAATTCCCAATCTGACCAAGATTTGCAGGCCCTGTTCCAGTGAATTGAATTCCGCCTCATTATTCGTAGCTTCACCTAACAGGAAACTGTAGATATTCTTAATATCTCCTTTGTCATCGCGGATAGCTCCTCCAAAACCTGCCAGACCAGGGTTACCATGCGAAGCACCGTCAAAATTTAGCTTATAGTAACTCGGGGAAGGGGGCTACCAGACCAGAAGAGACAGAGGAGGCGGCGGTTGGCGCATAGGACAGCAAGAGCTTATGGCACCTTCAATCCCGAACATGTTCATAATGCGTTGGTCGTTAGTTGAAGGCTTGTCACTGTGAACATCTTTGATCTTGGTAAGGACTGTTTCCCTCATATTCTTCATGATTTCTATTTTAATGTGGTCAAGTTGGTGAACTTCATCCTAGAAGATTCTCCTATTCATTTCCTTCCAAATCGACCACATAATGAAGCCAGGGCCCAGATGCCAAAGAAGGTTTACAGTTTCTTGTTCAGTATACTTGATCCTCCACCTAGCTATGCTCTCATGGATAGAGTCTCTATTTCTATTAGTTTTCCAGAAAATTTTTGCCATCCAATCCCATAAGTTGTTGGCCCACTCACAAGAGTTCAGGAGGTGGTTCATGGTTTCCTCCTCCACCATACACAGGCAGCATCTCTATGGTCCAATGAATCCTTTCCTGCGTAAATTCTCCTAGGTGAGAATTTTATTATGCATGAGAAGCCACAGGAAGGTTTTGACCTTAGGCTAGTACATAGCATCCCAAACATTATTGTGCCAGTGTAATTTTTCTTCTAAATCTCTCTGTTCAAGGTGGTGCCTTGCTTCTTTAAGCTTAAAAGTACCTCCTTCCATATTTCCCCACTAGAGTTGATCATCCTCTTGCAATCGACGAATTCTTCTCTTATCCACCCACGGGCATAAAGAAAGCAACTGGTTTTCCACTTAGATTTCATGGGGGGGGGGGTTCCAGAGCCTAATGGCGCCATTTCTGGTCCAATTGATAATTGGTCAAGTAGTGGTAAACCTTTATTTTACCAAGCCATTGAAAATTTTGCTAGATAAGTTGATACTCCGGTCTCTCAAATTTTGGTAATTTTTGCCAGGCATCTTCCCAGAAGAAATTCGTTCTGCCATTTCATATTTCCCAGTAACAGCGGTCTTGGATGATATTTCTGTTGGCCCAAGCTATGTTCCAAATAGGGGATCCTGTGATCACTCCTATCATTCTGACTAGGTCTGGAGGCCGCCAATCGTCTGCATACTTAGCCTTCCAGAGCGTCGCCCAAGGGTTATTGGGTTCCTTCAACCATCTCCACCAGAGCTTGGCTCCACATGCCTTATTTATAGTTTCTGGATCTTGAAGCCCCAGACTTCCCAGGGTCTTAGGTTTGCAGATCTTCTCCCAGGCCACCAGGGCCCATTTTTTTTATGTCAGCTTTACCTGACCACAGGAACGTCGTTTGAATAACTTTGATTTTTTGAAGGACACCCTTGGGTGCCAGAAGAATGGACAGCATGTACTGTGGGATCACTTGTAGCACCACCTTTGTCATGACAAACCTGACTGCAAAATTTAGAGCTCTGTTTGTCCAATACTTCCCCCATTCCTCAATGGAGGAAAGCAGTTTTTTCCAATGACCTTTCTGCCAGGGTTTTTTCGTTAAGGGAATCCCTAAATATTTGGATGGGAGGATTTTCCTTCTAAATCCAAGGATGGTCGTGAGGTTCCTTTGGATCGCCATAGGAGTGTTAAAGAAGAAAATTGAAGATTTATCTAAGTTCAAGTCCATACTCGAAGCATGTTAAAGAGGTTGAGAATAGCTTTAAAACCCCTGGCCTCTCTAATAGTAGGAATACCATGGAGCATCATGTCATCCACAAATTACTGATGGGTGGTCGCTAGGAAAGTTTGCAGAGGTTGAAGTCCCATAATGTACTCTCTCCCTTTTGTCGTTTTGATGATTTGGCTTAAGCCCTCTGTTGTTGTGGATTAGTCACATGGGTGTACGAAATCGCACAAGCTTAGAGAGTGTGGTCTACTCTCTAAAATATTGGTAATAGGCAGAAAGTGGGGGGAGCTTAAAATCATAAAACTTAATGGAAATAGTATGTTGAAGTATGCTCTGATTAAACTAAAAATAAAAAACACAAATATACAGAAGCTATATAGAGAGTTCCAAATGATAATAATGCAAACGATGGCTCAATGGCCTCTTCTTATTAAACATTCGAATGGAGAAGAAATTTTACCCACTTTCCAAAGGGCACCTAGGCAATGGCTCTAGGTCCCGATGCAAAGATGTTGCCTTCCAAGCTCTGCCTCTGATGCAGTCTCACTCTCTCTCTCTGCTGTGGTTAGCTCCAGCTCCGGGTCACACACAATGCTGGTGTTGCTTGGGGCAACTTTGGCCAGCATAACCTTGTGATCACCATTTGTTCATCTCTTGGTGGGTTTATATAGGTGATCTTCAAATCCTCCTTCCCTTCCTTGGTACATGATAGATGGTGACCCAAGGGAGAGGTGTGATTCCATTGTGTGCTCAAATATTCTTTTTTGTGCTCACATAATGTCTAAGGAGGGGCTTGTGGCTGTCCTTAGGTGGCTTTCACATAAGGAGTAACTGTCCTTTGCTTGTTGTGGTCCGGGAAAGTGACTTTTTTCCATTTCCAGGAATGCGCGCTTATCAGTCAAAAAGGCACGCAAAAGGCACTCTTCTCGAAGGATAAAGCATGTATTTGAGCATTTATGACTAGTTCAAATATGATTTTCTCAAAACCTTAGAGATTTTAAATACTTCTTGATTCCATAATGTATTCTTGTCCTGTAAATCCTTGGGCTCGACATTAATTGATGTCGTCTTCTACTGTATGATTTTCTAGTGTTAACAATTGCCCCCTAATGTGTGAGGTCTAGGAAGAGTTGTATAACCAAAATACATTATAGTTTCTTTTCTGTATCGTATGCAGAGAGAGAGAGAGAGGTCTGCATGTATTTTGGAATTGACAACACCTTGCACCATTTCTGAGATAACCATGGCCTTAGGGACCCCCTGCAAGTAGACAAATTATACAACATATTTACAAAATTTCAACGAGGTGGGCATTTCCCATGCTCGTGATGCTAAGGCTAGTTAAACAAAATTGACAGGCACATGTGCTGTCTGTGCCACTACTGTGGTAGTGACGCTGGTGGTTGTTGACGACGACTACTGACGCCCTCAGGGGCGTTTTTCCTTTGACAATAGGTGGAATGTGGTACCCATATGCATAATCCTGGTATGACATATCACTGTGCCATGTATGCATATGTACTGGTTGGGACCTTCCCGTGTGAGCATTGTTGTCAGAGATGCTTATGAAGGCACGGGTCTTCGACAAATCTGATCAAAGTGTAATGGTTGTAAGGTACGATACCATCGTGACATGAAAGCTTTTGCTGTGGTCAAATATTAGGAGGATCGATGACATCTGTGGACATGCTGTCTCCCACAATGCCACCCAAGGATACCCCTTTGCATGGGGAGGGGTTATCCATGGTACTGCTTCCTTTTTGGAAAAGAGGGGTTGAGGTCGAAAAAAAGGAAGCCTTAACCGAACCGTGGGTCACCAACCTAAGGGGTCGGGGACCAAGATTTGATGAGTTTAAAATAGGCATGTTGGTGAGAGGTGACTGAAAACGAATGATGGGGATTTAGTGTCCCGAGGTCGAAGTATACTTGAGCAGCTTGGTGGCAGTCATAGTTATTTTTGAAGGGAAAAATCTCTGGAGTCGGTAGGACTTCTAGGGCAGGTATGAACCGGCTATGAATGTTGTGATGGTGCGTACGTGGGGGGGTGAAATACTTCGACCAAGGGAGATGGGGGACTGCTGACATGGGAGAAAATGTGAAATATGAGGGAGAAGTGGCGAAGGGCATCATTCGAGGTCTTTGTACACTAATCAAAAGAATAAAATAATGGGGTTTGGTTTGTACAAAACATAGAGATGGGTACCCTAAAACATGAAAGAGGATCACTCACTGAAGGTGTGAGGATGGTGTTATTCTGGGGGTAGGGGTCCCATTGGTTGGTCTCATGTGTGGGGTTGATGAAGTGGAAGATGCCGCAGATGGGTTTATGTTGATGGAGGTATGGTGGGCCAAATGCGGTGCGCGAAGGTGCACTTTCATTCTGCTTGTACAACCTGATCGTCCGGGAAGGGGGTTGAGTTTGAACGGTGAACTTGACCCTATGCATGATATATGGATGGGCATGAGGTGCTTCCCGGACTAAAATGGTATGGCCATGGCATCACTTGTGGGGTGATGTATGGTCTACTTTGGATGACGATCGCCATGGAGGGGAGGCTCTACTGACCAACGCAAGTTTTTATCATATGCAGGGTGAGGTGATGATAAATGTGGTCGAGTATGAGGAACCTATGTTTTATTTCTAATGGAGAAATGATTTCAGGATATGAAAAGTTCTTTGGGACTCTATCATGCTGAGGGTAGAATGATACCTATTCTAGAACTTTCAGTGGATGGTGCTGTGAATGGTTTGTGGGTTCTTCCTGCAAAAGAAACTACCTCAAGTGAAAGCATCTTATTTTCATCCAATATTATTGAAAAACATGAATTTTGGAAAGGAAGATGAGAGGGTGCATACCTGCCCATGCTTGAAAAATATTTTTGCAGAAAGCGAATGTGGGGCATCGCTTTCATTCATCATGGTATACTGATGATGGTGCAACTTACGGTTTGCAAAACAAGCCTTTTGATCTCCTGTTATGGACCTCCGAAATTCTGGAAAAGGGCGATAAATATGGAATTATGGCCCTAATACTATTCATTTGTACTTGTTGAGTTTTGGGAGATCAGAGGTGATTGCAAATCCTTTTCTTTCCGTTGCGGTCAGCCTGTGTACCAAGGACTAGCGATATTATGCCGAGGTAACTTCCATGACGTCCTGCATTTTAATTTTTTTAGTTTGGTGATGTCGGGGGCCATAAAAATTGGGTTTTTACGGCCTGAAAGGTGATTTTTGTCCTAGATTGCACGGGTGATCTAGGAAAAAATGTGCCCCCCTTGTGCTTATTTTCGAGGGACAGCTGCACGAAGGTGCGTTGTTGGGTCCTTTTTGCGCGCAAGGGCAGGGTTTTTGTAAGAACTTGGGTTTTTGTTTTCCCTTTTGATGTTTCTCTTCTGTACTGATGGGTGCCTGTTGCTTGGCAGGTTGGTGTGGAGAGAGCGAGATTGGCCCGAGATTCGAACCACTCTCGCTGCTGATGTTGGGGCGCGCTATTAGTTGGTCACATGGGGCCTTCTGAAATTTGCTGAGAATGATTTCTTTGGGTCACAGGATCGATTGCTACGTTATATCATATAGCATTGGCACAGGAGGCACAATATGTTCGTCCTGAGGGGGACGAACTTGATTATCCATCCAAAGACAGATATATACTTTGTGACCAGATTACTGCCTCAGGACGAGGCGCTGAGGTATCCACTCCCTATTGGTCGAGTGAACATGGATAGGTTCCGGAGGAGGAATTGCAGTGGTGCGCCTCTTACTAAGGGGTGCATCAATATTGCATCAGTGACAGATGTGGCTGAGCAGTGTGCTCTGGCCATTATTGTGCGACTGGCGGGGTCGTTTGCTCCACATCGGGCATCGGGCCCGTAGGTGGGAGTTTTACACCACTTGAGTAATGGGCATTTTTTCGATTTTGCTCGTTTCTGTTTTGATGGTATGGTGTTGCAACTGAACAGGGTCCAACGTGGATCCAAATCATTTGCGTACACTACCATCTTGTTCAGCATTATATACGAGAGGGTTGTGCTACTGAGGCCCATTGTGGCTGTGCCTATTGGGGAGCTGAGGGAGCCACGCAAGGGGAGGTGGGCTCCGGTGATGCCATGCAGTGGTGGTGGTGTGGTGGGTCGTTATTGGAATGACACGAAGAAGGCCTGGTTCAAGGACAATCCTTAGATTTTTTTACCATACCCGTACGTGGGGATGGACTTTCAGAGTGATCTAGATATCGGTATCCCTTTCGGTTATGTTTAGGGTCCCGCAAGTATGTGCTATATTTCTGCATTTGTTCGAGTTTTTATGTACTTGAGTATTTTTTTATTGACACTGACATTCTTTTGGTTACTCATGCAGATTTTGGCGAGGTGGGATGCCCAGTGGCCCGAATGGTGGGTCATGATCCTCTTCCACGACTGCAGGGTGGTCAGGGAGGAGGTGTTGTAGGTGGACCGGGTGGTGCCGGTGGACCTGGCGAGGATGGTGCTGGCCCTTCTGGTGAGGGTAGTAGCTCAGCTGCAATTGAGTTAGTAGCCGAGAGAGCTCATGCGGATGCAGCTAAGGCACGCATCGTAGTACTTACAACTCAAGTGGCTGCTCTAGAGGACTTCCGAGGTCGGGTGGACTATTTGACCCACGGGGTTCCTACCAGAGGTTTTATGGATGATCTCGAGGAGGTTTGGTTAGAGATGGTGATGGCCTGCAAGAGGGAGTACCGGCCCACTCTACGACAGTTAGCTGTCGCAGTGGCGACAGCAGCTCTAGTGTTGGCACCAGGAGCGGTGGTGGGCCCAGTTGCTCCTCTTGAGCGGGCACCACCCTAGAGTAGCTTTGTAGACAGGGAAAGCACCCATTATGAGGATGCTTCCCTTAATTTTGATGACCCTTGTATCTTTGGGCTGGTCAATGGGCCAGTGATACTATTTTTGTACTCCGATACACATATTTTTTGATATACATATATATATGAGAGATATTTTTGTGGCTCTACATGGTGTGCTATCTATTTCGGTTTATTAATTTTGTGTTATGCTGATGGATATCTAAGTTTTTTGTTTTTCATGTATGGTGGTTTATTCATGATGCATTCTAGTATAGAATATTGTTATCTATGCGATCATCTGCTTGGTTTTGATTCCTTGATACATGTGAGAATGTAATGTAATCAAATTGTCTGCTTAATCTTTTTGCACGCAAATATTTTCTAAACAGGTTTGCATCTTTGGTTTCAAAATTTTGGTTTAACTGTGACACCACTAACTAGGAATCTAGGTAGACATGCATATGGTGGATGCCCTGATGGAGGGCCTCGCACATAAGTCTGATAACAGCGTCATACTCTACCTGATTGTTGATTATTGATCTGATGCACACGCAGTTTGAACACAGCGGTGATCGGTTAGGGTGGTAGATGACCCAAGCAGTTGTAGCTAAGTTTTGAGACCATCGTGATGCTCCATCAACAAATCCGAAATAAGGTTCATGTTGGTGATCCATGGTGGCACTTTGAGTGTGTTTAGGTCTTTGGGTAAAAAATATTTTGGTATTGAGATTTTTGTGTACTCTAACTCTAGGGGATAAGGGCTACTGGGGCCCTTATGAGTAGAACTTCTTGAGGTAAAGGCCATTGATGGGGTTAGTGAGGTAGGTCCCATCCGGTTTTTTCAAGATTTATGCCCCCTGTCGGAGACAATGTTCAATGATATAGGGCCCTTTCCACAAGGTTTCGAACTTTCCTGGCCCTAAGGCCTCTTTTGCAACATCATAGCGAAGGACTAGCTCTCCCTCGGTAAATGAGCGAGGGGTGATGTAGTGGTCGAATGATGCTTTTACCCTTTTTTTATGGGCCTCATTATGTTGCAGCGATTGTTGCCTGCTTTCATTAACTAGCACTAGTTGTACTAGGCATTGTTCTAGAGGTTGGGTGTTATCAAGGAGTTCGATGGTAGTATGCAAGTTTGGGATCTCACGGAAATCTATGCAAAGGCGTAAGGTGCCTTGGTATTTTGTGATAGGAATAAAGTGGAATTCCTGTGATGAGGAGGTGGTTTTAATCCTGTCTCAGGCATGCGATGAAACAAGTCATATGTGGTGAATTGTGTCGCTGGCACGCAACAGGGGAAGGATCTCAGTAACGGAGTCTTGTGTGAGCCGATGGTTGGCTTTCCCGCTAGGATAATCAATTTCCAGTAGGTGGAAGTTGTTTTTATTACAGAGGTGCCTGAACGCTTGTAGTAGAGGGAATTCCTCCGACGCATGATTATGACTGGCGGAAATGGTGAAGGGTATCACAACACTGATAGAGTAGATAGTGTGAGATTCTACACCACTCAATGTTCCTGATGTGGACGCTTGAAAAAGGTCGATTATGGTCCAGGTCATCTTCTACTTCAATTTTTGCATCGTAGGTTGAGACTTGCCTCCCTTTTTGGTGGGTGGTTGACATAATTCCACACTAGCTGCTCTCAGCTTGGGGAGATGCGTACACTTAAACATATGATGATAGTGTGAGTAAATTTGGCAGTAAGTGCATGTAATATTCTCTTGATTAGAGAGAATTTTTTGAGGAAGAGGTGAGATTATGCGGAGACTCTTCACAAGGGGTTTGATTTCTTTGCATTGGTTGATTTGATGATCGTTTAGATCACATAGGCCACATATTATCCTAGGCTTGGTTTGGGGTATATGTGATTGGTGTGTGGTTTTATCAGGATTGACACACCACTGCGGTGGTGGGGATGTTGGGTCGACGATGTATCTTTTATGCCATTCTTGGAGATCTCTCGTCCTCTTTTCTACGGCATTAATCATGTCGATAGTGGGATGGATCCGTGAGACATAGGTACAATGTTGGTCATAATGATTACCCTCACATATCAGGAAAAATATCCATGATATGGGGATCCCATCGTGCTTGGTCTAAGGCCAGGAGGGGTACCAACGTCGCAATGTTGCTAAGTCAAGGCAGTGGATGACTATATGGTCCGTCTGCTTGCATAACATGCATGCGGGTGGGTTTCGTGAGATGCCTTTAGGGGTATCTAGAGGTTCCCTGCTCAACTATTCTTCGACTGATAAGAACATTATAGACCCACTCATCTCCTCTGCTTGGGTCATGGAGCTGTCGATGGATTTGGCATCCATATCGTATTCTCAGGAAAGACAAACTATGGTTGAGCGGAGGCTAGCAAGGGCTAGACAGAACCGAGGTATGTAGTGACAATCTTCCAATAGGTGATTGTAAGCACATAGTGTGCATGTGAATTGTGCTGCCCACAACCCCATGTAGTAAAACCTTTCGATTGGATACCATCTGTGAATGAGTTCCAATGCGGCACACTCTTTGAGGTAGTGGCCACGTTCCTCGCATAGCGTACAACGTATAATGGGCATTACTGGGGGTCTTTCTATGAATCTATTCTCCTCTTGTAAGTGTAGGATGGTATGTGGCTTTTCATTGGTAGACTGGATGGAGGGATCCTCTTGATAGGATCGCTTGATCGCATGTAAGGCATCCCTATACCGTGGTATTTCTGGACAATGGTGGGTATAATTCCCATAGGTGTCACAGAGAGCGCATGCATGATTGGTATGCAATGGTTTGCCTATACTTTTGATGGTAAGTTCCTTTTTATGGGAATGTTGTTTCGAGGTGCCTGCTGTTAGCCACCTATAAAAAATTGTCATATCAAATGGTGGCTAAATAATTTTTAAGCCTTTAAGAAACAATTCCATGCAAAATTGTTAATTCTTAAAGTCTTATGAAGATAACTAATCTTTTAGTTAATCTTCACTGTTTTTTCCCTCATAGTCCTGAAAAATATGATGTTTGCAAATAGAAAGACTGCTCAAAAAACCCCATTTTCCCTTCATTTTACCCCTCCTTTCACTCATAAATTGACCTCCATTTTCATCCCCTTTTTCTTCATAAAAATCCTTCCATAAGCCTCATTTAACCTTCAAAATCACTTCAAGACCCTTTTAAAACCATTTGGTCTCATACCATTTGGTTTAAAAAACCTTCTTTCTTGTATCGGAACCCTTAAATTAGCTTAAAAACCCTGTTTTTTAAGCCTAAAAACACTTATATTACATTATATATAATTTTAGCCCCCGAGGGCTTAACTTCTATAACCCCCACCTTTCATGGGACCATAAGCCCCGCAACCGGGCACCAAAAGTCGTTAAAACCCTTTTCCGAAACCCAAATTTCCTTTGTTTAAACGTAAAAACCTGACTTTCCTTTGATTTTTCATAAACCCAATAGTTTGAAGTTTCGGTGAATACTGACCGTCGATCTAAACCGATCAACGATCATCGGCTAATCGCATCGCAAGTTTCCAACTTACCCTTTGTTTTTTCCCTTCCTGCCGATGCAATCCAGCGATCAATTCCCGACCATTGATCTGCTTTATCGTGCCCAGATCTAATGATCGATATTGCTCCCCATTCAAAACCTGCCCTTCCGCCTTTGGCCTTCACGATTAAATCCTGACCGTCGATCTAGTTTTTAGATCGACGGTCCTCGCTCCATTGCATCACAAAATTTATTTTGTCCATTTCCTTTCCCTCCTCCGATTGTGATCACGCGATTTAATCTCAGCTGTTGAAATCCACAAGAACCAATGGCCCAGATTCAATTGTGCTCCACCATAGCCATCTGACATTAAAACTCGTCGATTCAATCTTGACCGTTGATCTCTCCTAGATCTAGCGGCCCGCGCTTAATCGCATCGCAAGTTTTCATTGGTGCTTCCCCCTTTCCTTCGTCGATTTGTGATCCCGCGATCAAATTTGGGCAGTCCATTTCATAGATCTTACAGTCTAGATCAAACCTGACTTCCCTTTGATTATTTCATAAATCCGTCAGTATAATTCTTCGGTGAAGATCCACCGTTGATCTTTTCAGATCAACGGTCCACATTACATCTGATCTTCGCCCAAACCCACGTCTTGCATTGCTTTCATTTACCTTGAGAAGCAATCTGGACTATCCATTCCCGTGATATGACAGTCCGGATCTAAGCCGCCTTGACCCTACCCACCATTTTTTTCCCACGCATCTTATCCCATCGCGCTCTCACTCCCACCGTCGGATCTCTCCGCCTTTCATCCGACGGCTGAAACTCCATATCACGTGATTTCAAGCCTGAAAGTTAATGCCAAAAATTTACGCGATATGGGTGGTTTTAAAAGGACACATGTCAAGCGCAGACCCATATCGCGTTGTTTTGGAAATTTTCTAAAACCACTTTGGAGCAGTGCGAAACCAGTGGTTTTTTCAGCCGAAACCACCTTTTCCCACCGCATTAACTTTTTCACCTTTTCATCTCTGCCGTCCATTGTTTCCATCCAATGGCTCCGATTATGTTTTAACCCCCAAGTCATTTCACCCCACCTTTGCTCCCAAAGCATTTCACTAAGCAATCTTCGTCGAAGATCTCTATTAGTTGATCTAATCCAACGGCCCAGATCATTCCACAACCCCAAATTTCATTTAAGCCCATTTTCACTTCCGCCAAAGGTTTTCTCCCATTTCTTTTACAATTTCCTCCATTCCGCTATAATATCACCCCATCTGCATTATAAATTCCCGATTGATCTCGGTCGTTGCTCAATCTGATCAAATGGCCTAGACTTAATCTAAATCTCATTCATCCAACCCCCTCCCCTTTTGACCCCAGCAATCATATCTCGACCGTTGGTTGATTTCATCCAACGATCATGATTTAATCTCATGTCCAAAAGTTGTCTATACCTATTTCCACAAGATTTTCTTAAATTTTCTGTGTTTGTGTAGGTTTTAAAGGTTTCTCAACTATTTTAAAAGAAAATCAAAGGCCGGGGATGACGATCCCCTAGGCCATTATCCATGAAGACAAAAAATCCGCAGGGTTCAAATTATCATATTTTCATGCCTCATGAGCACTGATAAGACTATAAAACCCTCTGCACACCTACAAAAGAAATAAAAACACAGTGATCCTTAATCAGACAAAGAGTATTAGTTTTACAGCTTAAGATCAAAGCAAAAATCAGTGTTTGAAGGTTTTAACACAGTTCTGAGGGATTGAGGCATAAAATTGACTATCAAAGGCCTAATCCACTTAGTTGAAGATAGTATGAAGACCAGAAGACAGAAATTAAGCCTAATCAAGCCTAAAACACAGATCAGAAGCAAATTAACAATGTTTTAGGGAAAAACAAGCAAATCTATCAATATGAGAAGCCTCCACTACCACATCAGAGGCTAGTTAAATCCTCTCCAACTACCAAAAGCCACCTGCTACCTCAAAGAAATCAAAGAAGGCAGATTTATTACCTCAGTCAGTGATATTTTTCCTAGAAAGACAGCCAGAGTTATTGCAAACCATGCCCAAAGAGCTCTAAAGTCAACAAACTCTACTAAGCTGCTAAATACTTAATGAAAACCAATTAATACATAGAAATATCAGAAATATTCTCTGTTGAGCCCCTCAAAGGCCGAGGAGCATTAAACTATATTAATTGAACCTAGAGATCTTTTCTCTCATCCCACCTCCTCATTTCTTCTATTAATACTTCTATAGAAGATGAGATAATGTTGGTCATTACATATCTGTTGCTTGTAAATAGTTTTCTGAAGCTGATGTAAGCAATGTTTGTAATTGAAGATACCTAAGTTGAGATGAGAAGTTTGAAGTTATAGAGAACCACTGGACTTGATGATTGTAACTAGTTTGAACATCAAATACAAGCTGATTTATGGGATCCTAGTCTATGTCAACGGTGATGTGTTTCTTATCATAAATTATTACTTTCTTTTTGTTTCCATTTTGTTCACTTTCTCTGATAAACAACAGAAAATACAGAGATAGGATTTACCATAAAAAGTACCCTACTCTCACTGATAAGCTTTATCTTTATGTTTTCCTCCATTTGTGTATTTGAGAATGATTTAATACTGTCTAAGCAATTAAGGAATGTTGGTGTTCCCACATCTTACTGTCTAAACTTTAAATATTGTTCTTGAATGTTATTTTCATGATTTTCTAAGTAGATTTGAACTAGGAAGGTTTATGGTTTTCCCTGTCTTCTAGTTTTCCTCCAAAGGTTGTTTGAAAGTTTCCCTTAAGAGTATGTTGAAAGTAGGATAGGTTCAAAGTCCTTACCTAATCTTAGACTACTTTTTATGTTTATCTTGAATGTTTTCCTTTTGAATATGCTGAAAGTAGGATAGGTTCAAATTCCTTACTTGATCTTAAGCTATTCTAATTGTTTTAAATGTTTTCTATTGAAAGTGCATCAAAAGCAGGCTAGTTTCAAAGTAGTTACCTGATCTTAGATTACTTTATGTCTTTCTTAAGTGCATGCCAAAAGCAGGATAGTTTCAAAGTACTTACTTGATCTTAGGCTGCTCTTTGTTCTTCATTTTTTTTATTCCTCTCCTTATTGCTTCATTCCATTCCATAAAATCAACTTAAAAGAGATCTTTTGACATAGGTGACTTGCCCCATAGACCACTCTTGAACCTTGTTGTTTCAATTAAATCCTATTATGACTCCATAGCCCAATGGATTGAAGCTAATTCTTGCCTATCTTGTTAGTTGAATCACTCTTTCACTTTCATTCACCTTCACCCTTCATTTAGACTTCCTTCACCTTCATTTTATCTTTGCCCAACCAAAAAACCAAACAAAACCTTGTTCTTCATAACTAGCCTAATATCACATTTCAAACCTTAAAAGATAAATCAATCTTTGCACTTACAAGAGAGATCCCTCTCTAGATTTAGGAGGGCTAGATCCTAGAATCCCAAAGTGTTTCAAATGTTGTCTCTGCAGCTTTAGTCTTACCAATCTGCTAGAATTACAGGGAACCAACATTTCTGGCGAATCCGCTGGGGATTTTGAGTAGGTTATATCTGATATACCCGTAGGACCTCAAAATACCCATAATATCCTTAGATTGGTATTCATAATAAACATGGTGGTGGAACCATAAAACATGTTACCTCCTTAAGAGCTAAAAATTTTCCACCTAGCGACTCCACACTCTACAACTCCCAAAAGACCAAATGACTCCACTGGTAGAAGACTCTGAACTGGTTGATAAGATACATTGACCTCTTTTTTTATTTACAAACATGGATTTAGATATAGACCGAGAAGACAAACATATGTTCATGATGGAAAAATTGATGTACATACTTTGAATGAGAATAAAAAGGTATGAGGCTTATCTAAACATTGATGATCTAGAGCAACTCATGCTTGTTTCAGATCAACAAAAAACTCAACCACTACAAGACATGTATGATGAGAAAGATTATAGAGAAAAAAATGAAGAAAAATTGCTAGTCATGATGGAAAAGATGATGTACATGCTTGGAAAGAGAATGGATAGGTTTGGGGCTAATTTAAATATTGGTAATCTAGAGAAACCTATGCTTTTCCCTGATCAAACACAAGCCCAATCACCTCAAGACCTAGATAGTGACCGAGATATGTATGATGATCAAGACTTTATAGAAGATGATGAGAAAGCTTACAAAGAAAGCAATGAAGTAGGTTGTCAAGAAATTCTTGATTGCCTACCTATATCTTGTACTATGTTGATAAGAGAACTTCATGACCAAATTGAAAAAACTTATAGTGAGCAGTGCTTTGAGGAAACAAGTATCCACTTAGAAAATGAAGAATCTGATGTAGAAGGAGAACCAGCACATATAGGAACTCCCCCTCTAGATTATAAACCATATCATATTACACAAGAAGAGTGGCATCCTGATAATGTAAAAGAAAGAACTCATGAACCTTATATGCAAACTAAGTGTCATAATAATCATGAGGAATTGTTTGAAACAGAAGAAGATCAGGAAAAATTAGAAAATCCTCAAGTTTTCCCTGCAAGCACAAGTGAAGATCTCCTAGAAGAGGCTCAAGAAGACATCCGGCCTCAAAATCAGCCAACAAAAGAGAAAGAGGACTGTTGTACATCTGTCCTAAGCACAAAGAAAATTCCTCCTCTCTTGACAGAGGAAGAGATTGATCTAATATTGAACAGACAACCAGCATCCAAACCTTCATTTGAAAATACACTTCTGCTCATCTACTTACTGAACCTTGTTGTCTTGAACGAGAAAATAAACTTGTATATTTTCTCAAAGAAGAGCTAACTAATAACCCAATATGTTTGATTGGTGAAATTGTTTTTTCTAATGATATTAAAAATTTTGATCAGTCTGATGATGATGATGAACTCCAAGTAGAAACTAATCATGCAGGGCAACCAGAAGTTGATTGGTGTCATGAACTTCACTATCATTAGCTTGAAAGAAACAATCAATCAATCCAATCCATCAGAAATAGCTTTCACATAATTGGGAATCAACAATCTATCAATTGTGATGATGAGGTTGAGAAGAAAGAGGAATTTCTTGAGCAGGATGAAGATAAGGAGCCTTCTCCTAAAAAGGTTGAGGTAATAAAGGATACCCCTGCTCAAGAACATGATGATCTCTTCATAGATTACAGTCCACTGAATCAGAATATCACAGGACTACAAGAGGACAACACCGCAATATATGATGAGTCCTCTAGTTCAGATAATAATGAAGATGAGGAAGTTTTTCTTTCTCAAGAATATCTTTATCCTGATCCAGTGGAGAAACAAGAGGTAATCCTGGTTGAAACCTATCTTCCTAAAATTCTCAACCAGGTGAAAGATGATGATGCTTCCAAGGAACATGTAGAATATGTAGTCCTCAAAGCTGATGTCTTAGAAGCAGTTAATCTACAAACCATGGAGGGCCAAAAAGAAGAGAATTCTCATCTTTTCTTTGTTGATCCCATGGAAGAGTGTGTGGAAGCTCCAACTGGCTCAAATTATCAAGCATGGATCCTTTGCAAGAACCAAATTCATGAAAAGTTGTCACCTTCTGTGATAGCCTTGGTTTTGAAGATTAATCTTCAAAATGTACTATGGATACCCCTGACAAGTATCCAGAGTTTTTTTGTCTTTTTGTCACTACTCAAATGGCTGCATTGGCACTTTTGTATCATATGAAAAGTGTAAATATTCCAAGATATAATAGGTTAGATAGGAATGTCAATAAAGCTCAACCTTTGATCATTTAGATAGTTGTTGTTTTCTACTTTGTAGAAAAAGAAAAATACAAAAACAATAGAAAAGGGAAAAGTGGGCAGAAATGAAAACAAGAAAGGTACAACCCCATACCAAAAAAGAGAGACAAAGTATGAAAGTGTGCAAGCTCAAATGCAACTCCTAAGAAACACACTCCTAGTTAGTCATACAACCTAATCATGACTAATTAGTTTTCAATTTACTGGTGATAGGTTAGTGAATTATATTTTCCAAATAGCTCAATCTTGGCTTATTAGTAAGGTAGATTAGGATAGAAGAAAAAAGGTTCAAACAAGCTCAAAATCTGAACCAATGAGTTTCAAAAAATATGCATGGCTCTAAACTGTTTAAATCTTGAGCCAAAGACAGAAGTAAACTGGTTCTAATATGCCTAAAACTTGAACCAAAGAACAAAGAGAGAACAGCTCAAACAAGCCTAAAAACAGAGCTGAAGAAAAGAGAAGGATGTTCTTAAACTTTCAGATCTTAAGCCTTCACCATTTTGCTTTACTTTTCTGCAAATTTTAGTCTATGTGCAGCTTGTTTTATGCCATAGATATGCATCAAGTCAAACTGCTTAATCTTGGCTTGACTGCTTTTAATTTTCGGTTGTAGAATTTAGTGAATAAAAATCTGTCAGACAGTCTAATCCTGACAGATAGTAGTTAAGTAGAGAAGTTTATGAACTCAACTGCTTAATCTGAGTTCATGGAGAAATAAAGGTAGAAATAGACTAGTTTTATGCTTTCAAAAGAATAAAATGTTTGTAAAAAGAGTTTGCCAATCGAAATGCACTCTGAAAGAAGAAAAAATGTTAGATCATTAGGATTGGGTAGGTAGAAAGCTTGTTTTGATAGAGCTCCATTGATTTTTAATGGCTGCTAACATTATCAGAGCAAAAGAAGATCAACAAAGTAAAGAAAGTTGCAGCCCAATGGATGAGGCATTGATCAACTTCCAGAGAAGACTTGTCTGAGGTTCTTGACACCTCCAAGGAGTTGCCATCTCAAGTTGGAGCTGCTGTTAGCCACCTATAAAAATTTATCATATTAAATGGTGGATAAATCATTTTTAAGCCTTTAAGAAACAATTCCATGCCAAATTGTTAATTCTTAAATTCTTATGAATATAACTAATCTTTTATTTAATCTTCAATGTTGTTTCCCTCGTAGTCCTGAAAAATCTATTGTTTGTAGACAGAAAGACTGCTCAAAAAACCCCATTTTCCCTTCATTTTACCCTTCCTTTCACTCATAAATTGACCTCCATTTTCATCCCCTTTTTCTTCATAAAAATACTTCCATAAGCCTCATTTAACCTTCAAAATCACTTCAAGACCCTTTTAAAACCATTCAGTCTCCTACCATTTGGTTTAAAAAACCTTCTTTCCTCTATCGGAACCCTCAAATTGGCTTAAAAAACCCTATTTTTTTAGCCTAAAATCACTTATATTACATTATATAGAATTTTAGCCCCCAAGGGCTTAACTTCTATAACCCCAGCTTTTAATGGGACCATAAGCCCTGCAACCGGGCACCAAAAGTCCTTAAAACCCTTTCCCGAAACCAAACTTTCCTTTGTTTAAACATAAAAACCTGAATTTCCTTTGATTTTTCATAAACCTGATAGTTTGAAGTTTCAGTGAATATTGACCGTCGATCTAAACCAATCAACGATCATCGGCCAATCGCATCGCAAGTTTCCAACTTACCCTTTGTTTTTTCCCTTCTCGCCGATGCTATCCAACGATCAATTCTCGACCATTGATCTACTTTATCGTGCCTAGATCCGACGGTCCATATTGCTCCCCATTCAAAACCTGCCCTTCCACCTTTGGCCTTCACGATTAAATCCTGACCGTCGATCTAGTTTTTAGATCGACAGTCCTCGCTCCATCGCATCGCAAAATTTCTTTTGTCCATTTCCTTTCCCTCCTCCAATTGCAATCACGCGATTTAATCTGAGTCGTTGAAATCCACAAGAACCAACGGCCCATACTCAATCGCGCTCCGCCATAGCCATCCGACATTAAAACTCGTCGATTCAATCATGATCGTTGATCTCTTCTAGATCTAATAGCCTATGCTTAATCGCATCGCAAGTTTTCCTTTGTGTTTTCCCCTTTCCTCCGGCGATTTGTGATCTTGCGATCAAATCTGGGCCGTCCATTTCATAGATATTATAGTCCAGATCAAACTTGAATTCCCTTTGATTATTTCATAAACCCGTCAGTATAATTCTTCGGCAAAGATCCACCGTTGATCTTTGTAGATCAACGGTCCACATTACATCTTATCTCTGCCCAAACCCCCGTCTCACATTACTTTCATTTACCCCGAGAAGTAATCTGGACCGTCCATTCCCATGATCCAACGGTTGGGATCTAAACCGCCTTTACCCTTCCCACCATTTTTCACCCATGTATCTTATCCCTTCGTGCTCTCACTCCCACCATCATATCTCTCTACCTTTCATCCGACGGCTGAAACTCCATATCACGTGATTTCAAGCTTGAAAGTTAATGCCAAAAATTTATGTGATATGGGCAGTTTTAAAAGGACACGTGTCAAGCGCAGACCCATATCATGTTGTTTTGGAAAAATTCTAAAACCACTTTGGAGCAGCGTGAAACCAGTGGTTTTTTAAGCCGAAACCACCTTTTCCCACCGCATTAAATTTTTCACCTTTTCATCTCTGTTGTCCATTGTTTCCATCCAACGGCTCCGATTATGTTTTAACCCCCAAGTCATTTCACCCCACCTTTGCTCCCAAAGCATTTCACTGATAAATCTCCACCAACGATCTCTATTAGTTGATCTAATCGAATGGCCCAGATCATTCCACAACCCCAAATTTCATTTAAGCCCATTTTCACTTCCGCCAAAGGTTTTCTCCCATTTCTTTTGCAATTTCCTCCATTCCGATATAATATCACCCCCTATGAATTATAAACTCCCGATTGATCTCAGCCATTGATCAATCTGATCCAACGGCCTAGACTTAATCTAAATCTCATTCATCCAACTGCCTCCCCTTTTGACCCTAGCAAGCATATCCCGACCGTTGGTTGATTTCATCCAACGGTCATGATTTAATCTCGTGCCCAGAAGTTGTCTAAACCTATTTCCGCAGGATTTTCTTAAATTTTCTGTGTTTGTGCAGGGTTTAAAGGTTTCTCAACTGTTTTACAATAAAATCAAGGGCCGGGGATGACGATCCCCCAAGCCATTATCCATGAAGACAAAAAATCCGCAGGGTTAAAATTATCATTTTTTCATGCCTCATGAGCACTGATAACACTATAAAACCCTCTACACACCTGCAAAAGAAATAAAAACACAGTGAACCTTAATCAGACAAAGAGTATCAGTTTTACAACATAAGATCAAAGCAGAAATCAATGTTTGAAGGTTTTAACACAGTTCTGAGGGATTAAGGCGTAAACTTGACTATCAAAGGCATAATCCACTCAGTTGAAGACAGTATGAAGACCGGAAGACAGAAATTAAGCCTAATCAGGCCTAAAACACAGATCAAAAGCAAATTAACAGTGTTTTAGGGAAAAACAAGCAATTCTATCAATATGAGAAGCCTCCACTGCCACATCAGAGGCTAGTTAAATCCTCTCCAGCTACCAAAAGCCACCTGCTACCTCAAAGAAATCAAAGAAGGCAGATTTATTGCCTCAGTCAGTGATATTTAGCCTAGAAAGATAGCCAGAGTTATTACAAACCCTGCTCAAAGAGCTCTAAAGTCAACAAACTCTGCTAAGATGCTAAATACTTAAATGAAAACCAATTAATACAGAGAAATATCAGAAATATTCTCTGTTGAGCCCCTCAAAGGCTGAGGAGTGTTAAACTGTATTAATTGAACCTAGAGATCTTTTCTCTCATCCCACCTCCTCATTTCTTCTATAAATAGTTTTCTGAAGCTGATGTAAGCACTGTTTGTAATTGAAGATACCTAAGTTGAGATGAGAAGTTTGAAGCTGTAGAGAACCACTAGACTTGATGATTGTAACTGGTTTGAACATCAAATACAAGCTGATTTATGGGATCCTGGTCTATGTCAACGGTGATGTGTTTCTTATCGTAAATTGTTATTTTCTTTTTGTTTCCATTTTGTTCACTCTCTCTAATAAAGAACAGCAAATACAGAGATAGGATTTAATGTCAAAATTACCCTACTCTCACTGATAAGCTTTATCTTTATGTTTTCCTCCAATTGTGTATTTGAGAATGATTTAATACTGTCCAAGTAGTTAAGGAATGTTGGTGTTCCCACGTCTTACTGTATGAACTTTAAATATTGTTCTTGAATGTTATTTTCATGATTTGCTAAGTAGAGTTGAACTAGGAAGGTTTATGGTTTTCCATGTCTTCTAGTTTTCCTCCAAAGGTTGTTTGAAAGATTCCCTTAAGAGTATGTTGAAAGCAGGATAGGTTCAAAGTCCTTACCTGATCTTAGACTACTTTTTATGTTTATCTTGAATGTTTTCCTTTTGAATATGCTGAAAGCAAGATAGGTTCAAACTCCTTACTTGATCTTAAGCTATTCTAATTGTTTTAAATGTTTTCTATTGAAAGTGCATCAAACGCAGGCTAGTTTCAAAGTACTTACCTGATCTTAGATTACTTTATGTCTTTCTTAAGTGCATGCCAAAAGTAGGATAGTTTCAAAGTACTTACTTGATCTTAGGTTGCTCTTTGTTCTTCATTTGTTTGATTCCTCTCCTTATTTTTTCATTCCATTCCATAAAATCAACTTGAAAGAGATCTTTTGACATAGATGACTTGCCCCATAGACCACTCTTGAACCTTGTTGTTTCAATTAAATCCTATTATGACTCCATAGCCCAATGGATTGAAGCTGATTCTTGCCTATCTTGTTAGCTTAATCACTCTTTCACTTTCATTCACCTTCACCCTTCATTTAGACTTTCTTCACCTTCATTTTATCTTTGTCCAACCAAAAAACCAAACAAAACCTTGTTCTTCATAACTAGCCTAATATCACATTTCAAACCTTAAAAGATAAATCAATCTTTGCACTTACAAGAGAGATCCCTCTCTGGATTTAGGAGGGCTAGATCCTAGAATCCCAAAGTGGTTCAAATGTTGTCTCTGCAGCTTCAGTCTTACCAATCTGCTAGAATTACAGGGAACCAACACCTGTCTCGTAGCCGAGGAGTGGTTTTAATTAGTCCAACTCCATGCATATGTGGGTAGGGTGTCCTGTGACATCACATATAGCGCAGGCTGATGACTCCCTTTGCATGGTGGGGGTCATCGATTTCTTTCCTTTCTTGGCGATTTTCTTGGTCGTGGTTACCGGTTTCGCAGTGGGAGTTTCCCTTGCGGGGGCAGTTTCAACTTTTTCTTGGGTAGGTTGGGGCTCCTCGAGACCAGGGGCTTTAACCCAAATGCAGTAACATTGGTAGTTGATGTTCCTAGAGGGGGAACAAGATACCACACCAGAAATGCCAATGATATATTGGGTAATACCAGTGTTGCCAAGACCTGCTGGGAGGTGAAGCCAGGAGGTGGGTAAAGGAAAGGAGTTTGGGAGGCAGTGTAGACTAGGGAGGCTGCAATAGCTGATGCCTCAGTGTCGTTACTGCTTGAGTCCATGTCCTGACTAACCTCGGTGCTTGATGTGGACATCATGCATACCAGGGCCCCTGTGGCATCGGGTGATACCTTAGGGATGATGGGAGGATCTCCTAGGAATGAACTTAGGATGGACGACTATTTGAATTGGTTGGGGCCATATTCCTGAAACTGTGAAAGACCATCTGCTGCTGTATCTACATAGGGTAGAATTACATCCATGTTGGTCAAGGGATGCTTTTCACTGTGCGTCAGCTAGTATACCATGATGATCCGATCCTCGTGGGGGAACATCATGATGCGGAAGACGGAGGATGCTATGGTAGACATTGGCGTACATGTAACTCTGCCCAAGGAGTATATTGTAATCCAAGTGAGCATCCAAGACTTCGATGTCTATGTGGAACGTCTTGTTGGCTAAGCAAACTGGTACATTTTGGAAGAGGCCGACGGGGGTCGAGGGACGACTATCATATGCTCTGAATGTGATGACAAAAGGTTTGAGTTCAAGGGCTCCTAACTTCTGCCATACATTCTTTGACATGATGCATGTGGATGCACCCTCGTCAATGACACATCGGTGAATAGTGATATTTTGTACCGATACTGGTATCTGGAAGGCGACCATGGAGGGAAGCCTAGGGGTGGCTTTATCTAAGTCAAAAGCCATCATGCGTGTGTCGGCCGGGTTGACAACGCCTAATGCAGAAAGTAGGGCTTTCCATTGCTTTGCGCACGACTATAGTACTTCCAATGTGGACGTAGCAGCAGGTGATTGAGCTAAGTCGTTTATGATGTTATAACTGTGGGTTGCTTTGGAGTAGTTACATGCTCGCCTATTAGGCCCTTTTACCATTTTTGGAAATGGTTCCAAAGGAATATTTGGAATGGTTAAAGGTGCAGTCGGCTTAATTGTACTAGCCCCTGATGTACTGGTGTCTGGTGGGGTGTCGTAGCTACGATTCCAAGTTTGGAAGAACATTTCTTCCCAGCCATGTAAATTTCATGGTTTTTTTTCCCAGAATTGTCAAGGTTTTGCTGCTTAGTGTTGAATGTTCCTTGATGGGGGAAGGGTTCTTACATAACCGCAATTGTCTAGGAAGATCCTCCTTGTCCTCGGTTACTCTGAAGCCTTTTAAGCTCAGGGAGTTCGGGACAGTGGTGAGTATAGTGCCCGTACTCACCACATATTGAACAAGAATGGTTTTTTCGTAGAGGTGGCCTTTTGCCTTGCCTTTGGGCATTGCTTGGCTTCTGGTTTTGATCCCGGTTGGAGTTAACTCTAGCCTAGGATCACGTTGGGCGTTGTTGGTTGCTGCCCCCTGTCCAGGGTTCCCTTTGGGCTTATTTTTTACCTTTTTCATAACCATGTTAGGAGGATAATTCTCTTGATCATACTGGTGTTTTCGATTTTGGGACGACTGCACAAAGTTCACCTGTGCATTCTTTTGCGTAGGTGGCTTACGTGCTTGGGACTGAGCATATTGTTGTCCCATGTTTGCACCTAGCTGTTGGGGGGGGGGGAGTTCTTCCATCAGTTTTTCTTCCTACGTACTGGGTCCCCTCAGCCGGAGGATAAGGTCCTCCTTGGTGATATGCTTGTGCCCTATTAGTCAAATTTTGCTACTGCATATGATGACTTTGAAATTCGGGTTGAGACATGTTATGGGTAGACCCATGTGTGTAACTGAGATTCTGACTACTACTGCCTAGGTACCCTTGGGTCATTGACCCAATAAGTCTGTTTGCAGAGTTAGAAGTGCCTGGAAATTCTTGATAAGATTGCAGGCGCAGGGCGTTGGGCAGGATATTGTATATGTATCTTGATTGCATGTAGATCAGTTCAAGCTGTTGGGCTTTAATGATTTCATCCTCTTCGCATGTGAGGTTACGTTGTGCCACATCCTTTGAAATCTCTGCCGTCAGAGTTTTCAAGAATAAATCTAAAAGGACTCGGTCGTCGAGTTGTGCTTTGCATAAACTGCGATGCCGCCTCCACTCATGGAGATGCTCTAAAATATGGGTAGAGGGGGATTGTCTGAAATGAGTCAGTAATTCCATTCCCAAATCGTGGTGAATAGGAAACTGAAAGTACGTGAGGAACACAGTAGCGAGGGCACTAAAGGTTCCCTGTGAAGCAGGAGGTTTCTCCACGTACCATTTCACAGCCACTCCTATAAGAGTACGTTGAAATAGCGTCAACCAAGTAGTATCGTCAATGATGTTATTCGATGAGCACCATAGGTGAAAGGTCATTATATGATTTCCTGGGTCTTCCGCTTGGTTGTCTTAAAAATTTGGTATGTCTAAAGGGAGCTTCATGGGAATGGGAGGCCAATTGGGGTCATGTGCGATCGAGTCATTAGTGAGCTTGGTCAAATATGGTAGATTCAACGCTGCTAAGAAGGGTGACTGGGAGGTTGACGCCATGGCAACGTGTGAAGACATGAATTTCTGGTTAGAAAGAGGGTTAGTCTATGACGTACCTTGTTGTGAATTCAGTTGGCTTCCCGTATGGGATGCGCTCCTCTGCCCCCTAGGGTATGAGGGGGGAGTGGTGTGTGGTGTGGTGTTGGGAGATCGACTAGGGTTCCCAACTAAGGTTGCTTCAAGAAAGGAGGAACCAACCACTGTGGCAATGTTCCATCTTTGATGCCTAAATGACGAAAGACCTGGAACCCCTCCTGGTAATGGGGGGAGGTCCAAAATACGCCTGGACCAACGAGGTTCCGTTGGAACTGTTTGAATTTCAACCAGGTTAGGTTTTGGAAAAATTTTGAGGGTATCGAGTCTGTTATCATGACAAATTTATGGCCACATACATAAAACAAAGAAAAAATGAAATGAATTTTCCTTTAACTTAATCTATGTGATCAATCAAGAAAAAAATGGCTTTATTTGTTTGCGCATGATACTCAAAATCCTAGAAGACCTATTACGTCCTCACACACTCAAAAGTAACTGGGCCTTGAGAGGATTCCTTGCGAGTGCTGGCACAACATCCCGTAAGAGCTGGCGACACCCCCAGTCAGCCGAAGAGAATCAACCAAGGTAAGGGTAGAGGGTCTGGTGCTTGCTTGCATCGTCACCTATAGGGTAAAGGATGCCCTAGTTTTGGCCACTAAGAACCACCGTCCCATGTGAGTGTTTGAGTACTGGGCTTCTTAGTAGTTAGCTAACAGTACCGAGTATCAGTTGGGTCATGTAGCCCCAACTAATACCACACACACTATGCCTAAGCCTAACCCCTTCTGAATCGGGTCTCTGTCGCGCTCGGGTTTTCTTTTCTGTGGGTTGATAGGTGGATTTAAAAGCTCTCTAAATACACAACTTCTATGTTTTAATGTGAAGTGTGATCGAGGTAGCTTATTGGATGCCTACCCCCTTGATCCTAACTTAATCTATAAATTCTCTTGTGGCCCCTGTGGGGAGAAATTAGTGAGTTGGTTTAAGTTATTTTTAGGTGGCTTTATTTTCTTAGTGGGTGAATGTGTGTGAGTATGGTGAACAATCTCATAATTTGAACATATGGATATTGGTGATCCTTTACAAAATTCCCCTAGTTAAACTATGTGACGTTGTTCCTTGCTCAACTGTAAAGCATTTGCGGATAATGGGTCGCTTCCAAATATTCCTAGTTATTTTATGTGAGTGACTAAAGGGAGATGGTGAATCACGAATGTAGAGAGTTCATATGCTTGTCTAGGGTCACCAAATGGTGCAAAGACAACAGAGATTACTTGCTCTAATTGGCAATTCAATCTTAGTCCGCAATTTCCTAGATGCAAAAATTGAATTTAAACTAAACAATTTCTACACTAGCTTATGCATATATGGTCATGAGCCACTTACTTGGACTAGTTAAACTAAGTGTGCATACTAGAATGTGCAAAAAAATAAATTTTTCGGAAAGAAATGGTTAATTCGCCCCCTACTTAAAATATGTGATCACTTTTTGCAAAAACCAACTTAAATGAAAACTAACTAAATGCCTACAGAAAGCAGCAAAAAATGAGTCCTTTGAAGCTGTCGGATATCAACACAGGTGTTGGCAGCTACATTAGGGGTTGCTCAACACACTTACAAGTAGAAAAAATGCAGAAAATAGGGAGAAAAAATCTCTCTACAATTTGTGCACAAAAGCCCTTGACAGGTGCGCCTTCCTGCGCACAGGTCACTCCTGAATGCATGCAATGCGCCTCTGTGAGGAAAAACTGCGCGCAAAGATCCTGTAAGTAAAAATATTTGGAGTTTCTTCTTCAATCTGTCACTTTAGTGAGTCAAGGGACTGCAAGATGGGTCAGAGGACTGTCATCTCCACTCCAGCATAGACAAAGGGTCTCCTGCAAAATATGGCACAACCACATAAACTTGGAACACGTTAGTGGAGTCCCCAATCCTATTGTTGTGGATTAGTCGCACAAGCATAGAGAGTGTGGTCCACTCTCTAAACTATTAGTAACAGGCAGAAAGTGGGGGGAGCTCAAAATCATAAAACTTAATGGAAATAGTATGCTGAAGTATGCTCTGATTAAACTAAAACTAAAAAACACAAATATACAGAAGCTAATAGAGAGGTCCAAACGATAATAATGCAAATGATTGCTCGATGGCCTCTTCTTATTAAATGTTCAAAATGGAGAAGAAATTTTACCCACTTTCCAAAGGGCACCTAGGCAATGGCTCTAGGTCCCAATGCAAGGATGTTGCCTTCCAAGCTCTACCTCTGATGCAGTCTCACTTTCTCTCTCTGCTATGGTGGACTAAGATGTTGGGTGGCCAACTATCGAGTCCTCTTTAGCTCCAGCTCCGGGTCACACACAATGTCGGTGTTGCTTGGGGCAACTTTGGCCAGCATAACCTTGTGATCACCATTTGTTCATCTCTTGGTGGGTTTATATAGGTGAGCTTCAAATCCTCCTTTCCTCCCTTGGTACATGATGGATGGTGACCCAAGGGAGAGGTGTGATTCCATTGTGTGCTCAAATATTCTTCTGTGTGCTCACATAATGTCTAAGGAGGCATTGGTGGCTGTCCTTAGGCAGCTTTCACATAAGGAGTAACTGTCCTTTGCTTGTTGTGGTCTCGGAAAGTGATTTTTTTCTGTTTCCAGGAATGCGCGCTTACCGGGAAAAAAGGCGCGCAAAAGGTGCTCTTCTCGAAGGATAAACATTAGGGGAATTTTAAGGTCTAAAATGGACCTCCTAACGAAATAATAAAATAATAGCTAAACCAATAAAATAATATTTTTGAATTTGAAATTCACTTTTTGCCCCAAAATCCATGTAACCATGGTTAAATTCAATTCAAAAGTTGTACCAAAATAAAATTAATAAAAAAATTGTATTATTGTGACTATAAATAAGAATGATATTTTCAAGAAAAATTCATTATCATTGCACAACTAATGCATTTGTCCTTTGTACTTAAATAACTTAAAATGAAATATAAATATAAATTCATAAATTCTTAATTATAGAATATACTACTAATTAAAATTTATATTATTTAAATTATATAATAACATGTAATTAATATACCATATGAAAATAATATAATATAATATATGTAATATATTGTTTTATGTGTGAATTTTATATTATATAGTAATATTTTATTCAAAAAGTGTGAAAAAACGTTTATTATGAGTACTTTACTTTATGACTTTAAAAGTACTTAGAGTACCACCATGGTTAACCATGAGTTTTTATCCACCATTGAGAATGTGACAAGTAAGTACCTTTAACTCAAAAAATGCCACCTCAACCATTAGGGATGATGTCATCTCCTAAAATGTGATTGATTCTCATAAAGTGAATTTTGATTGTCCAGTTTCCTTAGGAGGCCCATTTTAGACCTCAAAATTCCCCTAATGGCATGTATTTGAGCATTTATGACTAGTTCAAATCTGATTTTCTCAAAACCTTAGAGATTTTAAATACTTTTTGATTCCATAATATATTCTTGTCTTGTAAATCCTTGGGCTCAACATTAATTGATGTCGTCTTCTGTTGTACAATTTTCCAGTGTTAACACCCTCCATAAGAATGACAAACAGAAAGGGAGAAATCAGATCACCTTGCCTGATTCCCCTAGATGGTGTGAAGGGATGAGCAGGGGCTCCATTGACCAAGACTGAGAGACTCGGGGATTTGACCATAGCCATCACCTAGTTGATCCAGCGTTGGCCAAACCAAAAAGCCTCCAAGACAACCTCCAAGTAGTTCCAGCTTAATTTATCATAGGCTTTTGACAGATCAAGTTGGATAATCATGCCAGATTTTTCTGTGACTGAAGGGAGTGGATCATCTCATGCGCTAGAATGATAGTATCCATAATCTGTCTCCCTTCAAAAAAGCCAAATTTCTCTTTCGAAATAATCATTGGGAGGATATGCTTCAATATGTTAGCCATCACCTTAGATATGATTTTATACAATACATTGCATAGGGCTATGGGCCGGAACTTCGTCAGGGTGCATGCCGCCTCTTCCTTGGGAATCAAAGCTATAAAAGTAGAGTTAAGGGATTTCAGGATAGAGGAATTTTTATGGGAGTCCTCAACCACTTCCCAAATCGCCAACTGCACAATGTCCCAACAAGCTTTGAAGAAATCAATAGTAAAGCCATTTGGGCTTGGCGATTTACCATTAGGCATTTCATATACCACTTCCTCCACTTCAATCAGAGTAATAGGCTGTTCTAGGTTTTGATTGTGGTCCTCTGATAAAATCCTTGGGATGGAAGCCACAACTTCCCAAATTGCCCCTTCCCTGTCCATATCTGGTTCTGTGGCAATTTGATCAAAGCGGTTAACCAACATGGTAGAGATGTCCTTATGCGGTTCATAAGAGTTCCCTTATACATATTTTAAACGGATGATCTTGTTGGTGCGTCTATAATCTATGGTTGATCTATGGAAAAAAAATTTATTCTTCTCCCCTTCCTTAAGCCATTGGACCCTGGATTTTTGTTTCCATAGGATCTCCTCCTGCAAGCATCTTTCTTCCCATTGTTTCATGAGGTTTTGCTCAACAGGGACGGAGTCTTGGGAAATTTCCTCATTGATCCAAGCCCTATGCAGTCGTTCCAGCTGTTCTTCCAAGACAATATTCTCCTTGAAGATGTTCCCAAACACCTCTTGGTTCCAAGTTCGAAGTCGGGCTTTAATATGTTTTTGCGTGAATACAGAACATCTTCATACCCCTAATCATAAGGGGTTCATGCCACCATTGCTTGATTTTTTATTTGAAATCAGGGTCAAGCCAGGATCTCTCAAATTTGAAGGGTTGTTTTTAGGAGTGCCCAAAATAGCAGCATCCACGGTGATGGGCTAGTGGTCAGAGCCCCCACTTGGAATGGTGTCTGACTCCACTGTGACTCCTTCCAGGAGGATATCTTCTATTATGAGGAAACGATCTAGTCTCGAGGCAATCTTCCTATCCCTTGCTTGAAGTCCCCTCTTGTTATTCCAGGTGTACAGCCTGCTCTTTGGGACAATGTCAATAAGCCTAGAGGACCTAATGAAATGACTTAGAGCCTCTACATCTCGGTTGAGCCTTCTCAATCCCCCCTTCTTTTCTCTTAACGAGGTTATCATATTAAAATCCCCCCCAAAGATCCCTTTAACACCTGAGTATCTAAGTTTCAGATCTGAGAGGCAGTCCAGCAGAAGCAACTTTTCTTCTAATATTTGGGGTCCATATACATTAGTACATAAATATGTGCCAGTTTCTCCTATAATTTGCATCTCCAAGGATACATAAGATCTTGTTGCTTCTACACTAACAAGATGAAACGAGTGGGGGTTCCAAAAAGTTACCAGACCTCCTTCCATCCCATTTCCCTCCACCTCTAGGTAGTCCATTCTTTTCCCAATTTTCCTACTTATCTCTTGCATCTTCTTACTCGAACATTTAGTTTCTTGTAGGAAGATCATATATGGGTTTTGAGTTCTGACTTTCTTCTTCAGAAGTATTTGTTTCCTTTGGCTTTTTAGCCCTCTAACATTCCATGATAAGATCTTCATAATAAATAAAATAAGTTAAGAAGAGGAGCTGAAAGCCTCAAGGGCTTTCATCTTACCTGAATTTATGAGAATTTGACCTAATTCCTAGAGGGCTTCGTTGTTGGTTTTTCTTCCTCTCTTACGCCTATGCTTGGCCTTCTAGTTCGTCTGATGCAATCCTTGGAATTTGATTCCCAGACCCTTTGTCGCTCCGTACCCTCTTTTCTGACCCTTCTTCTTTGCCTCCTGATGGGCCAGAAAGAGGAAATTGATCCTGTCCACTTCTTCTACCGGGAATTGTTCCAATCCTCTTTTCTTCCATTGTTCCACCATAGTGTTTAGGTCCATTCCTTCCCGTTCTAGGATATCCCCCAGTTCAAGGTCCTCCATACCTACTTCACTTATTGCCATTTCTGCATTTCCCTCTGCATCTTCATCATAACCGATGCCTTCTTGGGTATCTTCCAGAGTGATCTTGTTCAGATCTAGGGATGCCTACTTCGGAGATCCCAAATTCTCTGGTACAAAGTCCCGCTGATGGGATTATTCGACTGTTTCATCTTTAGATCCCAAAACTTCAAAGGCATTACCAGTGCCCTTATTTGATATCCCTAATTTAGGCTGGTTTCTTTGGTTTTCTCTCTGTCTCCCACTTGGGCGGGAAAATCCTTCCTGATCTTTAGCCACTCCTTCCTTACTATTTTCTATTTTCTTTTTTAGAGGACATTCTCTGAACATGTGTCCATTCTCATGACATCTACAACAGTAGAAGGAAATCTACTCATATTCCATGGCTTGAAAGAAAACTGTTAGTATGAATCCTTTGTCGATGTGTACGAAAAAATACCACTTTAGCTACGCATAACTAATAGCCCTAACATCAAAAGTGGCTGCCAATATCTTCAGATCTGCAGTTAGTTGATCAAGACAAGAGCTGCAAAAAACCAGATCTATGCATAGAAAGACATTAAGCAGTAAAAAGAAGGGTTTGCTCCATATATCCGATAGACAAGACAAGAACAATTTTTGAAAGAATTTTTGTATTAAGGGCACCTGGGAGGAAAACAAGAAGATGTTTCCAATTCTCCTCAATGGGATGGGTTCTTGGAAGTCCTCAGCACTTCAGATCTAGCATTTCTCTCTCCTGTTGGTGTAGAAAACCCAAACAAAGATAGAACTCAAAGGGAGCTCACACAGCAAATAATGGAAAATATGACAATGATAATGGCTCAAAGTCAGACCAAGAGTTTAGATCCAGAGTGATCTAATAGGCAACAAAGGTGAAGAATGGTAGGAAAAACCCTCCTATTTATAACAAAATATTGGGTCATTCTAGATCTTGGTGCATGATTAAAATAATGTTAACCAAATCTAGATCCACCTTTTATGGAATATTTTATTATATTTGTTGAAGGGAAAAAGTATTTGACTTGGGTCAAATCCCTTTATTTGTTAATAATAAATAAATAAATGATTTATTTATCTTTTTAAGGAAGTGGTTGAAGGATAATCAAATAAATAATGATTTATTTAATTATTTGTGGGTGATTTGGTCATATTTAATAAGGAATATTATCTAAATAAGATTAAAATAATTATTCCTAGAAAATAATAAGATAAATAAAGGTTTATCTAATTAATTTCTTTGTTTTGGGTTAAACATGATTAGGAATAATAATTAAATTATGGTTTAATTAATTATTCCATGAGGAAAATCAAACAAATATAGGTTTGTTTAATATTTCCTTTTAGGGTTTCCTGTTTAGACCATAAACAACCTAATAAATGTGGTTTATTAAGTTATTTTACATAGTGAAAGCAATTTTACTTAGGGTAAAATTGGTCTTACATGGTGTACTTGGGTCCATCTAATGATGATAGGTTAGATGACCAAAAAATGGTGTAACAAAAACCTCATCTCTAAATTCAAGCCATAGACCTTCATGCAGAGCCCCTGAGACATCCATTTCTACACATATCCTTGCATAGGAGGTGTACCTTTTTTGCAAGGTAGCCTCCGAGGCTTGAACAAACTTTCCTAGTTTGTTGCCAATCTGTTCAAGCATCGAAGGTCCATAGGGAGAGAGAAAAGGCAAATCCATACTAGCACATGAGTGAAGGTCTCCTGTTCTGGGGCAAAGTTAGGCTTCCATGGCCTCACATAAAGACCTAATGAGGCATAGAAATAGGGACCCCCATCGAAGATATGATCTCTGTCTTCCATATTCGCAAAAACAATTGTAAAGATACCCTTAGCCCCAAGATGGAGCCTGACATCTCCTTTTGGCTTCCACTGCTATTTTATCCAAAAGCACAAGGCTTTTTCAGTTGGCCAAAGGCCCATCAATTTGCAAATCAGTGCATGTATTTCGATATGGTCCCTATAATCCTACATTTCTGGATCTGTAATGATGAATCGAAGAATTTATGAGGTTTTCAGCTTGCAATGGCCATTCTCCCCCTGTTTTTTACTCTCTGTGGCAGATCCTGACAGATTAAAGCCCTCTTGGGGTTGGGCTTGATTTTCTACAACATCTTTTGTCCCTTCTGTTGTCCCAAGATATTCCTTCTCGGGATTAGGGCATTCTTTGTCTTTATTCTCCATTATTTTAACGCCAGTTGACCTCTTCTGACCCAATATCTCTTTGGTTGTCCCACTTACTTTCTTCTTCTCACCCAACTCATCATTTCCTGCAGTTTCTGACCTAGCAATCTGTAGCCCTTCACTCGGACCTTTTCCTTTGTCCAAGGTGACTTGTTTGTAAGAAGGGGCCCCATTGGCCCTCGCTCGTCTCATTCGGGTGGTCAGAGCTGACCCACGCCTTAGAAGCTCTGCTATAAGGGCCCTGTCCTCTGCCAAAGCTTGCTACAGTGTTCAGATTGCACCACCAAACCCCTTTGTTCCTCTTACAGAGGCCCTCTAACATTTACAAGTTTGAAAAACACAAGATAGTTTGTAGTTTATTTTGATCATTGATTTTTTTTACTTTAATTTTTAGGTTTTTTTTTTTTTACTTAATTTTTAGTTTGGTTGTATTATTAATTTGATTCAGTTTTAGTTAATATGATTACAGTTTATTTAAATATAGTTATAGTTTTAAATGTAGTTTAATTATTATTTAATTTTATTTAAATTTTTTTTTTTTGGTTTAATTTTGTTACTTTAAAAGCCTCAAGGGTTAGTTGGTCAAGTTCTTATTTTATTTTTTTATTTGGGTTGTATTATTAATTTCATTTAGTTTTACTTAATATAATTATAATTTATTTAAATATAATTTTAGTTTTAAATGTGGTTTAGTTATTATTTTAGTTTTATTTTAATTACTTTTAATTTTTAATTGGGTTGTATTATTAATTTTATTTAGTTTTAGTTAATATAATTTTAATTTATTTAAATATAGTTTTAGTTTTAAATGTAGTTTAATTATTATTTTAATTACTTTTATTTTTTTAGTTTAGTTGAAATTCTTTTACTTTATTTTGATTTTTAATTAATATATCTTTATACTATTGCTTTTTAGTTTGTGGTTTAATTTAAATTATTGATTTTTTACATTTTTTTTATAGTTTGTAGTTTAATTTAAATTATTGATTTTTTTAACCTTTAGTTTGGTTGTATTATTATACTTTTACTTATTTTAGTTTAGTTTTAAATGTGGTTTAGTTATTACTTTAGTTTTATTTTGATTCCTAGTTAATATATTTTTTTGTTTTTTAATTTAATTACTTTTAATTTTTAATTTAGTTTTATTACTTCAATTTTTATAATATTTATTTTAATTTAATTTCATAACTTTATTTTGATTCTTAGTTAATATATATTTTTTGTTTTATTGATTTTTATTTTGTCTTAGTTAAATATAATTTTAGTTTTATTTTTATTTTAATTACAAGATGCCAAACATGATTTCCAATTGACTAGTTTTCAAAGTAATCAAACTTCATGAATAACACAGGATAAGACACAAAATTTTAAGCCAATCAAATACTAACAAATTATTGTTTTTAACTAAAACAAAACATATTTTAATAATTTATAAAATTAGACATTATAAATTATTTTATTTAATATTAAATTAATAATAAATAATAATCAACAAACAAATCAATTACTAAAATCTTATTTAAACAAGAACTAAAAAAAAAAAAAAAAAAAAAAAAAAAAAAAAAAAAAAAAAAATTATTATATAATAATTAAAAGTATATATTATTAATATTTTTATTTTTAAAATAATTAGTTTATAATAACGTAAATAAGTATTTTATAAAAAAGATTTTAAAAATCTTAATAAATGAAACGATGCTACTTTGTGGCAAGTTGCATGGAAAAATTCAAATATTTAAATTCTAAACTTGACTTTTGTGATGTTCGAAATGAAAATAGAAAACTTAATATATAGTGACAAACTCTATTGCAATTAAACTATCTTTCAAATAAAAACAATCATAGCTATATTAATATTTAATATTTTGTTTATAAATATAATTATTTTTTATTTTTTATTTTTATTACTTATTAATATTGATACAATTAATAATTTTAAAAAATAGATTTTTATATTTAAAAAATAAATTTATAAAAAAAATAATTATTTAAATATTTATCTTAATTTTTAATTTATTAAGCAGAAAAAAAAAGGATAAGAAGTGCACATCTAAGTGCTTAGCCACTCTAGAATTAAAATGGACATGTGTTGGTATATGGAATATTAGATGTATTTTAAATGTTATTTTAAAAAAGGGTAAAGGATTCCATTTTAATTAGTCACTCCATAGTTAAAGAGGATATGTGTTGATATATTATATATATCTTAAATGTTGGTTTAAAAAAAATGAAAAAAATAAAAATAAATAAAAGATTTTATTTTAATTTATATGGATTGTATAAATATTTGTGTCCATCCTCAACTTTAAAATGAGTATCACTTTTTATTTTTATGATGTTTGATGAATACTAAAACATTTAGAAATTTATGAAAACAAAAACACATATAAACCACGGGTATCTATTCAAAGCTAAATCATCTAGTATTAAATCAAGGTTATTAGTATTTTTTCACGAAGCCTATTTTTTCTGAGTGTGATAAAGTTCTATACTAATGCTCTTTAATCTAATTCCAATGTCTAAGGACTATTTTTTTCTCACTGTAGTAAAGTTCCAGACCAAATGCTATTTAATTTAAATTCATACGATTTAGGTCAAATGCTATTTAATATAAATTCATATGATTTAAGTCATCTTGGCATGTGCCAAAACCAAAATAAATTCATATGATTTAAGTCATCTTGGCATGTGTCAAAACCCTTGAAAATTTTTTATAGGGGAAGTTTCAATAAATGAAGTGAAATTATGATTTTTTTTAAAAATGTTGTTGTATTAAAAGATTTAAGGAAGGTATTGAGTTTATTTATTTATTATTTTACAAAATTATTTTTAAAATTAATAAAACGATCATTTATCATTAATTTAATTTATTTTTTTCATCAAATTTATAATTATATTTTATAAAAATATTAACAACATTTTATGTCTTTCTATCATGGAGTGCATTGTGACAAATCTCTAGTAAATATTAAATTCTGCTATATAATTTATTATTTAAAAATTGAAGGAAAATAACCTCTCTTTTTTTTTGTAAAAAGATATGTAATTTTTTCATTAAAGTTGATATGTGCCATATAAAAATTATATAAGTGGTATTAAATGATATGTAATTTTTTATTTGTTTAGTTGACATGTAAAAACTAAAAGAAAAACATACTAGTAAGAAAAAAATATTTTATTATTAGTGATAAATAAATAAGTGTTTCATGACAATATTCAATGTCCATATTAAATAAGTGCTTTATGACAACATAGTCCTTACCACAAAAATTTTAATTTTAAATAAAATTATAATTTAATTAATTTTTAATTATTTTAATTATAACAATGTGACATGTATAATAAACTAATTATTTTGTATATTTATTATAGAATGATATTTAATATTAATCATTTAATTTATATTATTGAGTTAATATTACTTTTATCTTAAGTTAAACAAAATTTATATTTTAAATACACGAAGTAAATAGTGATACAAAAGCATCATATAGCGAAGACACACTCTCACAAGATTTTGGGCACTACTTCCAATAATATTAAGATTTTTTTAGTAATATTTTCAATTAATTTTGTTTGAAATTTGATGATTTTTTTTTTGGAAATAGTGAGTTTAGAATTTCCATATTTATTAGTTAACCAAATATTGAATTCTACATAGTTTATCTCATATATATGAAATTGGAATATTTTATTTATAATGCCCATTCTACACATTAAAATGTTAATACATGTCCCCAATTATATTTGGTAGTAGAAGAATCCATAAACTAACACACACACCACATATATATAGATTATGTTAAGTAACAATTTTAACTCTAATCCCTTGTAGCTTGATGAAAATGGTACTTTAGCTAATTGATTCAAGAGAAATTACGAAACATAATCGATAACTTATTTGACACCGAGCTCCTCAAACTTTGTATTTCGTAGGACCTAATCATTTGTAATGGTATCAACAAGTGGTCTTCCTTTGGTCAGATGACCTGTTTCCATGGGCTGGGTAACAGTTTCGTGGATTATGTGATCTCTAACACCCATGTCCTCAACCGTATTACCAACTTTGAGCTACTTAACGGGTACGAGCCTGACTCTGACAACGAACCTTTGTTTTATCCCTCAATATTGTTATGCATACTACCCACATGCAAGAGACCAGTGAAAGCAAAAGATACATTTGCTTCAATAGAATTAATGTTGACCTTTTCTTAAGGGATTTAGAAAGAGATTTAGGCTCCCTAACTTATAATAACAACATTCATCAAATTTATTACGATTTTACTACCACCCTTTCCACTACCATTAGCAATTTCTCTAATGAGACTTTGTATAAGCAGAATAATAGAAATTCTAATCCTTAGTATGACAAAGAATGTAAAATTTCTAAGAAAGTGATTAGTGATGCTCCTACTGAAATCATTAAGCTCTGAAATATAAGTATATATAAAGCTCTCATCAAAAGGAAGAAGAGGTCATATATTAATAAGAGACAAGAGCATCTTCTCCACCTTTCTAAAGTTGCGCCCAATTTTTTTTGGCGAAATGTGCTTGTTCACAAAACTAAAGATAATCATTCTATCGCATTAGAAAAATGGGACAACTATCTTAATAATTTGTATGACTCTCCGGACACCAAGGGAACTATCTTAAACACTTGTATTAAGGAAGATATATTTTCTCTGGAAGACATTGAGTCTGAGATTATAAGCTCGCCAATGGGAAAGCTAAAGATATTGAAGGATACCAAGTTGAGATATTTAAAATGGGAACACTACCAGGAAAAGACGCTCTAGCGAAGGTTATAAAGGAGGTTTTTAGTGTTATAAAATTGGCCAAAATTGTCAAAAAAATATTTTCTACAACATCTATTTATGGTTACGTAGGTTTTGGCGGAGATTTTAATGGAAATTCAACACAACTAAAAAAATTGGGCGGTTGGAGGTTATTACGGATGTTTTTTTTCATCAGTGCGCTACTAAGGTTTCAACGCACTGGTGCGTGTTATCTAGAAGGTGGTCCCAGGGCAGTTGAAGGTGCATGCACCGGACTGTCAAGGTATACAACCACACCAGGTGCAGTGTTGGTGATACAACGCATGGGGTCGTTCTAATTGGTCTTGGGATTTGTGCGGTACCCATAGGTCGTCTTAATGCACTGGTATGTAGACTTATAGAAATGCACTGGTGCACCGTATCAGACAAACGCACTGAGATTTATAATTGGTATTGGTATTTGTGCAGTGCCCATAGGTCATACAAATGCACCGGTCACATAAACGCATTGGTGCGCAGTATTGCACAAACGCACCGAGATTTTTAATTGGTTTTGTTATTTTTGTGTTGCCCATAGGTCATAGAAACGCACCGGTGCACTGCAGCATACAAACACACTGTTTTATAGTAACTGACACGCACCGGTGTTCATTTTGTATTTTTTAGAAACATCAGCCTGTGACAGTGCAATTATTTGTGATTTTTTAAATATTTAGCGCACTATTGACTATGGAAGGTGTCAGGAGTGTTGTGCATTGACTAAACTCTATGCCTCGAGGCGTATAGTTCGGTCAACGCAGTGACCTCCTAACATCATTACATAGTCAATGGTGCGGTATTTTACCAGGCCGCACCGTTGACCCTGTCGAGATGCAGAATGCGGTGCGCTAACAAAAATACCCGTCCCAGGACGGATATTTAAGTCAACGCACCACATTGCTACTATTCCACATGGTCAACAGTGTAGTTGGGTAACCGACCACACCGCACTTTTTTTAAAATTTTAAAATAACACGGTGCGTGTTTCGGTACCACCCTTGAACCGATGCGGATACTATTAGCACCGATTGCGGTGCGGCCTGTAAATTTACAAGAAGCACCACGAACCGATGCGAGCCAAATGGCTCGAGCGCACCGTGCGACAATTTTTTTTCTTTTAAATGGTTAATTTTAAGGTAATTTGAAATTCTAAACCACTAAAAGGCTTAATTATGGAAAAACAAGAAATATACCTGTACATTTGGCTGTCGATGAGGCATATTGGTTGTAGAATTTGCGAAAGAAAATTTTCCCATCATTTTGCAAAATTCAAGCTAGAGATTGGTGGACAATGCACACAGCAGTGCGTGCAATGGGTGCAATGGGAGCATTGATGTCAGGGCGGCTCAAACAAGGATAAATTGCACCAGTGCTTGAGCGCTCTGGAGCACTGAGAAAAGTGAAAAATGTGGTTTTTTGGCCGTAATTTTTTTCTATTTAACCTTGTTCTAGTGCACGGGGTTTTATAGGTGCACCGATGCAGTTGCTTAAGACCAAACCAGGCAGTTTTTGTTTTGGCGCGGTGTTTTATGACGCACCAGAGTGGAATATTTGTAAAGCACTGGTGCACTACAGTAATAAGACACACCAGGTGGGTGTGTATAGAGCACACGGTGTCTAGTGTGCCAATGTTTTTTGCACAATGGTGCTTTCTCTTGTTGAACACACTGGTGCAGTTTAGGATGATAAGCGCACCGGATGAAAAACATCTGCAAAAACCTCCGCTCGCCAACCTCCTCTAGTAACCTTCACTATAAATGGATGTCTGGGGTATTTTTATAAGGGGTTCCTCAAAAACATCCGCTAGAGGGTATTTTCCTTGTAGTGGAAGATCTATCCTCATTCCTCATCTCCACAAGCTTCTCAAATTTTCGGTAAAGCATGGCTTCCCTAAGCTTTGGATGCAAAGCCTTATTGTGCCTATCTTTAAAAATAGGGAGAAAAGAGCTCCCTCTAACTATAGGATCATTATGATTATCCACATCCTAGCCAAGCTATATGGACTCATTTTGGAAAAGAATCTTATACGTTGGCTTGAAAACCATGGTAAAAATAACTAAAGGGAAAGTTGGTTTTAGGAGAAATCACTTGACTATCGACCATCTTCTCACTCTTGGGATCATTGCAGAGGAATGTTGCAATAGTAAAGCTAATCTCTTCTGTTGTTTTGTGGAATTTAGAAAATATTTCGACACTATTCCTTGAGATAAGCTCTGGGAGAGACTTGAAGAGATCATGGTTCCCCTTGAACTGGGGATTGTTGTGATTCGCCTCTACAATACTGTCAAATCCAAGCTTAATACCAACAAAGGGTGGTCTAAGTATTTAAATGCAATATAAGGATTAAGTAAGGATGTCCCCTATCCACTACCCTTTTTTGAATTTGCATCGATAAGCTAAAAGAGTGCTTGGAAATTGCAGGTTGCAAGGACACCAAGCTTGCTGTTATAATCATTACTCTTCTCCTTTATGCTGATGATACCATTCTTCTTGCAAAACACCATGATGACCTAAACAAGAAACTTAAGACTCTTCATGTTTACTGCTCCAAGATGGGTATGACAATTAATACCAAAAATACTAAATTCATGATCATTCAATCCAAAAAGATCAACCATTGTAGTTACATCTATGATAATCATTACATAGATCATGTTTCTTCTTATAAATATTTGGGTATTGAATTTCCTCATCAGCTCAATTGGAATTATAGCATCAAGAAAAGGATTACTGGAGGATGGAAAGCTTATTATGAGCTTGAAAATAATTGTAATTCATTCAATCTTTACGTTTGGAGTAAAAAAAAGGTTCCTATTTGAGACTCTCGTCACTCTTGTTGTCTTATACATATGTGAATTTTGGGTTGCAGTATACCTAGAGAGTTGTGGAGAAGATCAAGATGATTCAAAATCAATTTATAAACTACAACCTCAAGATCAAGGGAAATACTCCCTATCCTATCCTCTTGATAGAAGTTGGCCTATCCCTCATTGAAATTACGACTATGTTTAGATATTTGATGTATAAGAAGAAGCTTTACAACATGGAATCCAAGAGGATCCCAAAAATTGCTTCTATCTTTAATCAAAACCCCCACCTTCGCCTCAAGCACAGATGGGATAAAGATGCCTAGTCTTGGCTCAACCATTGGGGGATTAAGGAGGAGATCATCATAGGAAGAAATGAAGTGTGAAAGATACTATTACCTCCAATTTTAAGGACAAGTTGTGGGATGATAAGGAGCTGGAGGGTAAAAGGAAGCTAATATACTATAAATAGATGATCAACCCCACCCTTGATAACCAAAATTATCTATCTTTGTTGACCAACACTAAAAAAAATGAACATCACTAGGATAAGAACTAATTCTCATGAGCTTTGAAGTGAAACGGAGCGGTGCTCTACTGCCAAGTCTCCCTGGGACGATAAAATCTGTCATATTTCTAATACTAAGAGGGTGGAAGATGAAAAAAACTTTATTTTAGACTGCCTGACTCTTACTATCATCCACTCTCAATTCCCTAGCATCTTCCACACTTCCAATCTTCTTGACTTATTAAGTTAGGCCAACTATAGCGATTTTGGAGCACTTTTTTCCCTTCTTTTTGATCATAGAACAAGATTTTGAAGACTCACAA